>CAKKXW010000005.1:9995397-10069249 GCA_920937365.1 Sphaerophoria rueppellii
AAATATGATAAGCTCATTAAACCCTGACCTAAACAGCATTGTACAATGGGGAATTAAAAACCCTATAGAGTTTAATGCTTCGAAAGCTCAATGCTGTCTTGTATCGTTGAAGCGAGATATACCCCCCTTGCCACTGTCCATGAGTGGCACTTGCATCAATGAGACCGAACATCTCGAGATTCTCGGTATGTGCATCACTGACCACCTCTTGTGGACCGAGCATATACGCGATGTCGTCAAAAATGCCGCAAGATGTTTGGGTTTTCTGAAGACGGTGCAAGAAATTTCTCTCCCCGTCTGATCGGGCTATTATCTTTAAAATCTATATCCGTCCAAAGCTTGAGTACAATTTACATCTATGGGCTGGTGCTCCAGCTACTTACAACTTACTTAAGCCTCTTGGATGGAATGGAACAAAGAGCTGTAAGAATGATTGGTGACAGAGAGATCACTAACTCATTCACTTATTGGAACGCCGCTGTCGTAACGTTTCGTGTCTCTCCTTGTTTTATCGTTACTTCTGAGGCAATTGCTCTAGTGAAATAGCCAGTTGCATTCCTCCCCTTAAACAATTCAACCGTAATACTCGCGCTTCAAATAATGCCCATCAGTTTACCCTTGAGTCCAACTTCGGACGTGTTCTTAAGTATAGAGAATCGTTCTTTAGCCGTACTACCCGAATGTGGAACAACTCTCTTCCACACTCTGTTTTTCCCGATCATTGCAATGTTCAGGAATTTTAAAACCAATGTACACCGGCACCTCCTCTCTTACCCCTTCCTTCTTTCCTAAAGCGCTCACTGTGTCTATGGCATAATAAGGGTATCAATACCCCTTGAGTGTGTGCATATTATAAAAAAAAAAACAAAAAAACAAACTCAACCTGGTGATTAGTTAGGCTACTGCCCAAAATATGGCGCTAAAATCGGTGGTGAAAAATCGCAATCTTGGATATTAAACAAAAATGCATTTTCATAGCTTTCGCAATGACGTACGAAGGAAATCGAGGTATCATTAAGAAAGCTTATGAAAATTCCTTTATGAAAAAATGTTCAAGATAAGCATAAATTCCAACTGAGATGTTTACTGGTGATATGAGTGAAACTTGATCAGAAAAATTACCAAAACAAAAGAATTTCACCCAATTTCAAAGAAATCCACTCAAAACCCAAGGAACTGATAAAATCAACGAAACTCCATTCGCATTGGGTCAACGTCTAAAAATAAAATTGAGCACGATTAAATTTAATATTTTCACGAGAAGCTATCACTAGATTTTTTTTCATAACCGAAGCGCTACGGAATGAACTCAAAGACCAAAGTCGTAAATAAATTCACACTTTTGCAATTAAACAAGAACAAATTCAAGCCCCCGTAAACCCACACAATCCGCAAACCATTGAATCCCAATGCGCCATAAATGTATCAAATAATGCGATGCAAAATTTATGATCAGGAAAAAATACCTCTTTTGCTATTTTATATTAAGTTGAGATTGAGATGCATATTCATTAATTTGGAAGGTGGTGCGAAACGCCAGCTATATCCAACACCTCCGCAACCAACTCGACTGCTGGTGAAGTTCACTTTCTTCAGAAAACCAAAAAACCATTGAAAGTGAAAGTAAAGTCCGACCATTGTAATCTTTTGATAAAAATTTTGCGCTGATGGAATCTTTCGGTTTCAGAGCAAATTTTTAAATTTCTTTTAGTGTGACGGAAGAGGAAACAAACAAAAAAAAATTGTTTTGTTGATTTTTTTGGATTACGAACGCTTTTGTTTATTGTTTGCTCTTTTGTTGATTGTTTTCTTTCACGGCATTCGTGGAATGGAAAGGTTTTTGGATATCAGCTAATTAAGGAGTTATAACGATCATGTTTATGGTTTTATTTTGTTTTTAGGTAAATTTTTGAATTTCAAATTGGAGACTTTTGTTATTTTTGTTGGTTTTTCTGTGACGTAAGATGCGTGAATTCAATCTAAATTAGCGTTTGATAATAAATTATGAGAATCTATAATTTAATTTTCTTTTTGTTTAGAGGAATTATGAAAAGGTAGTCAATGTGAATGGGGTTTGGATCAATGACTTTTGGTTGCTTTGAATTACTGTTCGGTTTTATGGTTTTAAGTGATTTTATTGTTTGAGATCAAAGGCAGTAGAAGATGTTACAATAGAATAGAGTGAGACTGTGTCATGTTAATGGGCTTGATGCAAGTTTTTACGCAAGCATTGACAAATTAAAAGAAGATTAATTGCTGTCAATGTGGTTGAGTAAGACACCTTGATATTTAGGGTACCATAGGTAGTTTTGTTTCAAGCCAATTAGTCATCGCCTGGCTGTTATCCGCATCAAGACTCTACTACAAGACATCATGTAGATATAATATGTGCACACGGCCCTACCGATGATGCCGAGGAGTCTAGCAAGGAGGATTTTTACGGCCTCCTGGATAGAGCCTATGGAGACTGTCCAGAGTACGACGTCAAAATCGTACTCGGAGATTTCAATGCAAAAATCGGGAAGGAAGACATCTTTGGCGGATTAGTTGGCAAGCACAGCCTCCAGCTTCCGACTATCGACTTTGCTGCAGCTCGTAATACGGTGATAAATAGCAACAGGCTTCCTGGCGATCTCCGGATTGTCGAAACACCAACCAAATCGACCATTAGCTAATCGGCGCAAGGCATGCATCCAACCACTTGAACGTGCGCACTTTCCGAGAAGCACATGTCGACGCTGAACACTTACTGGTTGTGGCTAAGCTTAGAGCTCGTCTATCCAACGACAAAAAAAAAAAAAACACGTGTGGCCCCAAGAAAGATGTTCAACATCGCTTGCCTTGGCACTCCGGTTAGTGTCAGAGACTAAAGTGAGCGCCTGAGTGAGCGACTCTCCGCCGTCATCCCAAATACCACGGATGCCAACACCTTGTGGAACCGATATCGCGAAGTAATAAAAAATGTAGCCGAGACAACCATAGGTTACCAGCAACCCCCGAAAAAGAACCCGTGGTATGATGTTGAGTGCGCGTTATTGAAAAGAGATACGGAAAATGCATGTTTGCAGATGCTGCAACGGAAAACAAGAGCAGCAAGAGAAGAGTATCGAACAAAAAGGAGAAATGAGAAAAAGGCCCTGCGAAGGAAGAAAAGAGCATCCGCAGTTTCTCAGCTCAAAGATCTAGAAGAGTCAAAAGAACAACACACGGCGTTTCTTTAAAAGGTCGAAGCAACTAGCTTCTGGTTTCAGAACCGGGACACAGGCTCTTCGAAACAGTGAAGGAAACCTAGTCGCTGAAGCTCGGGGAATTGTAGATGTTTTTAAGCAGCACTTCAAACAGCTGCTGAATGCGCCGGCGTTCTCTTGCAGCATTTCCTTGTTTTGGCCGTTGTCGGGGTATTCGAAGCACTACCTTGGCTACGACGAGGTAGTGGTCTGAGTCGATGGGTGCAGTGCATTAACGCTCATGGTATTAACACCCGCGGGTGTTAATTCCAAAAACAAAAGGAACTAACCCCCGCGGGTAGTAATTCCTTTTTTAAATGGTACTAACACCCGCGGGGGTTAATTCCTTTTTTTGGCGGGCTTTAATTCCAAATTTAATTGGAAATAAAACCCACATGTAAAACAAATAAAAAAAACTCAATAACTTAATATGGTGACATTAAATAACGCAAATGGCCTTATTTCCCTTCGAAAAAGTTTTTCGGAACTTTTGACACATTATGGAGGGTCATAAGTGCCGATTAAGGGTTTATTAAACCACAATGTAGTCCCAATTAAATTTTACTCTTTATGGGACAAAAGTCTCAAATGAAAAAAAGTGAAACAACGAATGTTCACATTTAATGCAACTACAAAAAAATCGTATAATTAAATAGGACCACGTTTCCTTATTAGCGAGAGTGAAATGATCACTTCCAAAAAATAATAGCACTCGCGGGTCTAAGTTGTACTTCCAAATGGCATTAGCACCCGCGGGCGTTAATTCGTTTTTATGGTGGGCTTTAATGCCAATTCAAAAAGGAATTAACAGCCGCGGGGGTAAATTCCGTTTGGTTTTGGAATTAAAACCCGCGGGCGTTAATGCCATGGGCGTTAATGCCATGGGCGTTAATTCACTGCACAGAGTCGATGTTAGCTTCTCGGAAAGTTCGAACATCTAAAATGCTGGACAAGTGCCTTCCATCGATCGCAATGTGATCAATCTGTTTGACGGTTGATTGATCAGGAGATCTCCATGTACCTTTATGGATGTTGAGATGAGGGAACCAGGTGCTTGCTACCACAACATTTCGCCCAGCAGAAAAATCGATCAGCCTGAATCCGTTATCGGAAGTGGTGTCGTGCAGGCTGTGCTTTCCGACTGTTCCACCAAAGATGTTCTCTTTTCCCAGCTTTGCGTTAAAATCGCCGAGGACAATTTTGATGTCATAACTAGGTTATTGCTGGTACGTTTTGTCCTTTTTCTCTTCTGTGGGGGCAGGGCCGGATTAAGAGATGTGGAGGCCCGGGCAGCAAAGCAGTGGAGGCCCCAACTTATTTCAAAAATATTTTAAATGGGCAGTCGAGTTTTTTTTTAATAAATATTAATTTATTTTGAAACCAAGAATATATTAGTACTCCATTATTTAAGAAGCATATTATGAATATAATTGGAATACAAGATTACTTTCTACACTCATTAGGAAAAGATTGGATAGACGGTTTTGTTCCATTGTCCGTCGTTCTAAGTCTATTTTTTATAATTTTCATTTTTGAAAATGAGCACTCTCCAGTGCAATTCGATACCATCAGAACCAAATACATTCTCAATGTAATTTCAAGATTTGGGAATGTAGCTCTGATATTTTGATCTTCAAGTGATGGTTTTTTCGCATAGTCTTTCTTGTATAAATCGATCATAGACACGAATTGAACTAATTCATTACCAGGACTAGGTTCTAAATCATCTTCGTAAGCTTTCACCAAACGCTCTGCTCTCAATGTGGTTTTCTTGGCAGCGTCCTCGTATTTATCGAAATCATTTCTTTTAGCTTCCACGAATGATTTCAATGACTCTAGTGCACGCATTGCCGATAGCCGATTCAAGAGCCATTTTCAGATCTTGCAACGTCTTTGTTTGTAGCGTTGAATCGCTTCAAGATATCGTTCCAAAAGATTGCCAATAAAGCGGTTTCGAGACCACTCATCTTCTGTAGAAGGTGCGCTGCTTCATTCCTCGTGATGTCTTTTTGCTCTTTATCGGAAGATATGCTGGTAAGAGCTTCAACGATTTCCAAATAGCCGTCAACTATGACCTTCATAGCTTCAGCCCGACAAAAAACGCGGGGAAAACTGTTACCGTCGTATGCACACGAGAATTGGCAGCTTAAATCCGTAGAATGTACCTACTTGTTTGTTGTTTCAGAAAAATCTGGGGCCGAATTACGGTGTCCGTTATCGAGTGAGTGAATCTCATCAGTGATCGAACGAACGAGTAAATATTTTGGGATGATGGCATTCGTTAGGTCACGTATCGTGTGAGAATTCAAAACTGTAGTAGTTTTTATCGAGTCTCGAATTTTGAGAGGTTTGACAAATAAATAAATAAAACTTGAGGGAAATAGTGAAGGCAGAAATATTATTTTCCTTTTTTTTATGAAAAAACACAGTTTGACTGTTATGAAAAGACGAGATTGGTGAAGCTTTGGAGAGGTTAAATCTTGACCTTATTAAATTATTGGCTTACAATTTCATCATAAAATAACTCAAAGAAAAAAATTTAATTTTTTCTAAGCAAGTTGCTCCATCAGTGAGCTGTTTGTGTGTCAAATGAAATTAAGCTCGATAGCTGAGCAGAGAATTTAAAATTATTGTACTAGAAGTAGAAGCTCGATATCTCGTGAGAGCTAATGCCAAACACACACAATTCAGTAACTTATTATTCGATGACGGATGCGGTAATTCGGCCCCTGA
The DNA here is from genome assembly GCA_920937365.1 of Sphaerophoria rueppellii. Taxonomy (NCBI): domain Eukaryota; kingdom Metazoa; phylum Arthropoda; class Insecta; order Diptera; family Syrphidae; genus Sphaerophoria; species Sphaerophoria rueppellii. Next base: position 10,001,358 of record CAKKXW010000005.1, read on the forward strand.
TTTTCCAAAATACTTATTTACCTTTATGCTAGTGAATGTTTCAGGCGATTATTGCAGAATGACAAATTATAATTTATGATATTAAGAATATAGAGAAGAATAAAAACTAGGTAATTAGATTTAAAAAAGTGATGTATGAACAATTAAACAATTGAAAAGTAGTAAAAGTAAGATAAATGGGTTATTGCTATGCAAATATTGTAATGTGCATACACAATTATTGAGCAAAAGCTATATTTGTAGTAGTCCATTGTGGGGGCCCCTCTTTTGTGGAGGCCCCGGGCAGTAGCCCCGTTTGCCCGCCCCTAAATCCGGCCATGTGGGGGGCATCCGCTATTAGGCTAGGGTTGCCGAATTTATCCTTGATTCGGATTGTCGTGATGCGTTCGCTCACGCATTTGAAGCTTTTTGCTTGAGTCTGCTTCCCACGACGAATCCGCATCCAAAGAGTCGCTGTTGTTGCTCTCGGTAACAATCACCATAGTAGTAGTTTCTCATTCTCCTTTTGACCGGTCCATCCCATCGCATTTCCTGGATAGCGGTAATATCTGCTTTGTAGCAGTTGAGGGTCTCCGCTAACTGTTCGGCAGCACGTGGTCTGTTAAGGGACCTAACATTCCACGTGCATATCCGAAAATCGTTGTCCTTTGTACATTTGCTTGGGTCGTCATCAGTGTATCCGTCCGTTTCCGAGGCCTGTTGTTGCTTCGCAACTAAGTTATTTTCTACGTGATCGGGAAGTCACCCCGACTCACAACCTCCAACCTGGTGTACCAGGCACTTGATGAGACTCGAAGTGCAAGAGCCGGATAAAACCGCTCCTTTTACGGCCTGGGCTTCAAATAAGTCGAAGTAGCCCGTTAAGGTGTTCACCAAGTAGTTCGGCCTAACTGAAACTGGAGACGCCACCTTGGTGGGAACACTCCTTCGTTGTGGGGTAATTGGTAGTAAAGCCTACTCCGCTTCGACCTGTCGACCATGGTAGGCCCTTCTGCGAAATCAAGTTTCGCGATCGCATAGCTCTAAGCTTCATAGTAGTAGTTACCGTAAGCCGCTCCGCCACGTCAAGGCTTACCCCGCGGAAGGAGAAACACTATCTTCAACAAGTTCACCCAGCTCCTAGGCTATGACGACATTGACATCATCGGTCGATTTAAGAGAGCTGTGCTTGAGGCCTTCACAGCTATTGAAGAACAGGCGAGACTCGTTGGTCTGGAAGTGAATGAGGACAAAACAAAGTACATGCTATAAACAAACAAAGCAACATCTGTCCACCGCCTAGGACAAAACGTCACTGTTGGTAGCAGCAATTTCGAGGTAGTTAAGGAGTTCAACTACCTTGTAACAAACATCAATCCCACAAAGGACACCTTAGTGGAGATCCGAAGAGAGATCCGGTTTGACAAAAAAAAAACTGGGTTCAAAACACCTCACTCGAAAGACAAAGTGTCTGCTACACAAAACTTTCATTTTAGCAGTCCTACTCTACGGCGCCGAGTGCTGGACGATAAAAGAAAAAGGGGAATGATACTGGGCACTTTCGAGAGAAAAATTTTTCGACGGCTTTTCGGTCCCGTATGCGACGATGGCGAATGGAGAAGAAGGTTCAACCGAGAGCGGTAAGAGCTGTACCAAGATGTGGATGTAGTCCAGAAGGTCAAGAAAAGACGACTACATTGCCTCGGCCACATCGAGCGAATGGACGACAACGCTCCAGCCAAGAAATTCTTCTCATCCCAACACCAGGTTCAAGACGACAAGAAGTCCGAACCTACGGTGCAAGGACCAAGTGACTGCGGATGCCAGGGCACTTGGTTTCGGCGACTGCAGCGTGCATGCGAGAGACAGTTCGCGATGGAAGGCTGAAGTATCTCAGGCTGAGATCTTTCATGGACTGTGAGCCGGATAAGTAAGTAAAGTGGAAAGAAATTTGCGTCTTACCTACCATTTAAATGACTTTTTTGCAAGACAAGCTATCAAGGACATTCTTGGGCGACTAACAAGTATTTGGTAAGTCACTAGGCGTTAGATGGAGGGAGTGAATGATATTTAAAAAAGCCGTACAAGATTGCTAGTTCCCAAAAGAGCTGTGAAACCCCTTACGTCGTTGAATAGACCCTATATGGACCTGATACGCCTGAACACCTGAGAAAGTATCAACTACAATTGGCTATTCTTAAGGACAAGATGTCGAAATCAATCGTATGTTTCAGCACTGGCAAAACCAAATTCTAACATTGCTTGGAAAAAAGATCTGAAAATCAACTAAATTCACGAGTTCATGTCTTTAGACATCGTATTTTGAGAGTTTTTAATTTTGTAATCAATTTCCGGCCCTTATGCTTGCTCTATCTACTCTTACGCCTGAATATCTTCTAGATTACGAATTCCTTAAATACCATTTCAACAAAACTCTCACCAGCTGGATTGATAAAGAAAATATTGTTAATGTATGTCCAACTTGTCAAAAACGTCGTCAATTCATCTCCTTATCTCCCAGTTCGTCATGTCATAAATATTTATCCAACACACTTATATTTTTAAAGTCATCCGTCATCCGGGTATGGCTACACGCCCTCATCCCAAGTCGATCTTCCAATGTGCAAGCAGATTTATTTGCTTTCAGCATCACTGATGCTGCACCATGCTGTGTCCATATCGATAACCAAACATCCTTCGATGACGATATTTCTGCCAAAATGTTTGCTAATCGTGCACATGTCACGTTCAGATAAACATTTTGAACAAAGAATTGAGAAACAAAAAAAAATCCTCACATTGAATTCTGGACACAGTCGTCATTCTCATCCTAGTCAGTTGCATGTTGAATGAAGACGACGACGACGATGATGATGTCGTCCAATGCCATTCATCCATCGCCTATGGATTTTCTGTTTACTTAACCAAAAACAGTAGAAAGACTCGACGTCGCTGACTGACATCTGTATCGGAATGTTTAAAAAAAAAAATATATTCGCTTTCATTTGTTTTTGTTTGAAAATCCTTTGGCATTATCCTTTATCTTCGCCATGATGCGAAAACACATTGTGCACCGCCATCCATAGCATCGCCAATTCCACCGCAATCTCAAGAGAGAAGGTGAACCTTGAAATCCTTCTTCGTGTTGTTCCACAGGGAGGGGGATGTCACACAGGGTGTCAGATGAAGATATAGAATTACACACTTACCGCACACAAGGTGTGCGAGCATGCACCTGAAGCAACTTCATTTGCCACAACATGAAATTCTCAACTCTGAGGGTACGGTTTGGTGTTGGTTTCGGTTTTGATGATAAGCTAGAGTCACTTGGAGGGGAGCCTTCGAATAACGCCTCTGCATCTTCGCTCTCCCTCACATCATTATCATCATCTTGTGCTGCTGTGGCTTGGTTGGGATGTAAGTGCGCTGCGGCTAGGGGAAGTGCTACTGGAGTGCTGGCTGTGATGCAAATTACTTGTTTATCTTTTTCTTAAGATAGTGAGATGCAAGCCGGCTTCCTGCGCTGCGTATTAAGTTTCATTTTATTGGGCTTATGCTTATGTTGCTGCAGCGGAGGGCTCCTTCTGAGCTGATATCGTTTTTGTTTTACTCGATTTTCAAGAACGAACATCGTACCGAACGTTAATAGAAGTGAACTTGAGAGGAAACACAACCCTTATAGACCGAGAACATAAGTTGCAATTCGTGCCCACCAATCTGCCTTATATGACTCAGAACGAAGCCAAGTGATGTTTTTCATAGCCTTTTCAACATTTCTTCGAATACTACTAAGTACCATGAACAAGAAGCAAAATGCACCAGCCACCGGCAAGAGTGTCAAAGCCTCTCAAGAGTCTCAAAAGTGCTCTCTGTGTTTTCTCAAAACAAAGAAGGATTGCCACAAGTAATGCAACCGCAGTTTTACACCGTCAGAACACCAAAATCCCAAAACCAAAACCCAAGGACCTCGATAACCAAAACCCGTACAAAAGATGAAATGGAGGAATTTGCCGACGTGGAAGGAGTAGCAAGATAAAGGATATTAAGTGGTTTTAAGAAATGCGTTCTGTGGGGTTTCTTGATATTTTTCTTTCCTAATTTTCTTGAGAAGAGATTTTTATTCCTTGCAGAAGGTCTTCCGGTGAAGCTGTGTTGTTACAAAATTAATAAATCCTCATAAACGGGGGTTTCGCTGTTAAAAAGTGTCAACATGACTGAAGAATAATAGAGTTTTCATCGAAGTTGCATTTTTTCAACACCGACATGAGGGTTTGTTTCCTCAATGTTGCGGCACAAATGCGATTGGACTGGATTTGTTCGTGTATTAAATTTGTTGCATTTTTTCTTCAGCTAGTTCCTATCTACTTCGAACGACATAAAGCTGTTTAAGAGGGCTATAACTTCAGTGAGGACTCATCACATCTGTCTTAAGCTTTATTGACTGCCGTGGCACGCTGAAAATCGTAAAAGCTTCCTTATAAAAATGTATCCTCATTCTCTGTGAGGACATAAACTGCGATGGGGGCTATATAACTTGGTGAATCAGTGACATTGCTCGTAAACTATAATCTGCTGTAGTAAAATGTTCTAACTAGGTCGGCTACTGCATGCTGTTTCACAGATGAAATCTTATCATTGGAAATTGTTTATTTAAAATTGAAAAAATAAATTCTTCAAACTAAAGGGTAACTACATTTGGAAGGAGAATGCTTTCAGATAGTAAAACAGAGAATAAGAGTACAAGGATAATGACCTTTAGATAGGTAAGCACTAAGCAATGATAAGACACTCTTCATCACAGAAATTTCATTTTTCAGGAAATGGAAGACATGCTTCCTGTCTTCCATTTCCTGAAAAATGAAAATGGATATTTCATTGAAATAGCCCAATTTGTTGTCCAGTTCTGCTAAGTAAAGTATGCAGCTGAAAATGAAGGGAGATCTAACTTCAGCTTTGATGCTATTCGTCGAGATCTTGGTTGTCGACGGCTAAAAATGTTCTAAAGGCAAAAATTATGTGTGTTGATGATCTAAGATAAGTGTTATCATTGCGTTGTAGCAATAATAACAACTTTCTTGTCGTGAGTGAGCATAATCTGGATGCGTCATCCGGGCTCTTGGTCGCAAGAGAATATTTGCAATGACCAAAAACCTAAGCTCTGTTCCAGGCCAGACTACACTTCAACCACTTAATGCAATCTGGAACCAAGGAGCTTTGCTAATGTCTTATGTGTGGTTCTGCGTTGAACGCTTTTTTTTTGACAGCTTCAAACTTTGCTTGTCTGGGGTGCGCTCTTCCCTGTTCTTTTCATCGGTTGGTCTTACGGCCTTCGTCAGCTGGTCTTACGGCTTTCGCTGGCTGGTCTTACGGCTTTCGCTGGCTGGTCTTACGGTGTTGACTCCTCGTCGTCGTTCTGGTGAATTCCTTCCTTTTGTACCGCATTCTTATACCTAATTTTGACTCCTGGATGTACCTTGCTTGACTGGCTCGATGCAACTGACTTCTTAGGCCTCGGCCACGCAGTAAGCGGCAGAGGGGCAGCTCTAAGCGACGTATGGCTAGGCATTGAGCGTTTGAGCGATTAGTAGTTAAAATACCGTTGTCAAGAACAGTTCGCCGTATTTAACAAGTTACTTAAACGTATACAAAAAAGAAGACGATTTGGTGTTGTTGAAACACTATTCTAATCAATTCATATCAAGTAACTTTTGTATATTATATTGTTTGTAGAAAACTTTTTATTTTCACTCTAATTAAATTCCTTAAGCTGTTCACATATAAAATAGTCTTTTTCTTGAACTTCTGGAACTCTGGAAATATTACTACAGGTTATGGGCCCAGAAAATTTTCTAGAATAATTTTAAACTATTTTTTCTGTCTGGTTTCAAGAATAAATTTAGAAATGTTCGAAGCACAATTTTTTGGATCGATTCACCATCTTCAAGGACGAGAAAATTACGTAACATGGAAATTTGCCATGAAGACTTATTTGGAGTTTAACGATTTATGGAAATCAGTTCTTGGGACAGAAGAAAATGAAACAAAAATAACGAAGGCAAGAGCAGCAATAATTTTAAGCGTTGATCCAAGCAACTATGTACCCATTGAAGATGGATCAACAGCTCAGGAAGTTTGGGGAAAGTTGGAGTCCGCGTTTGAAGACAAAGGTCGTGCGCGCCGCATAACATTGGTTCAACAGTTATCCGGAACCAAACTTGAAAACTGCACCTCAATGGAAAATTATGTTTCAACAATAATCAAATCGGCTCAGAGATTGAATGCAATAGGTTTTAAAGTCGATGATGAATGGCTTGCTATTTTTTTTTGCTGTGTGGGTTATCAGAAAATTTCACACCAATGGTGATGGCTTGACACGAAGCTCTCCAGTGATGCAGTGAAAACAAAATTGTTACAAGAGATCCCTTCAACAAGTGACAATGGTGCATTCTTCAGTGGAAATAAGAAAACGAATTTTAAAAAGAAGAAAATACGAAGCTATAGTTGTAACAAAATCGGTCACAAATCTCCTGAATGTCCTTTGAAGAAATCGAAGCATAATAGTGCTAAGAAAAATTCAGGTGCGTATTTTAGTTCTGTATTCTTAACCGGAACTTTCAACCGTGAAGACTGGTATATCGATTCCGGTGCAACGCAACATTTGACTATGAATCAGAGTTGTCCCGTGTCATGGATTCCGTGTCATGGATCCAAAGATACGTAAATGACTCAAGTTTGGTTTTGGCCCGGTCCATACTTCAACAGGAGATTTATTGTTTAAGACCCTAGACACAGAATGATTCTTCAAATATGCTGCCGTTAACATAGCTTCAGTCCAAAACTTCTTAGGCAAATCTGCATCTTGTAACATGCATATTGAACGTTCAGTCAAAGTCATAACTGTTCGCTCTGAGAGCCCATTTTGTTGCGGCGTATATGGTGTTGATGTCTGCCTTGCAATACCACATGCATACATGTGCATATTCCTGATGTCAAGCAAAAAAAATTTGATGCAAAATCTGAAGAGCTAATTTTTATTGGATACAGTGAAGGCACCAAAGTATATCGTGTCTATGATTCATCACGCAACAGAGTTATGTAAAGATGTCCATAGGACGCACTTTTTCAAGCAGCAAAACACATACAAGTAGCTTAGTGGTTAGGTGCGTTGGCTGCTAAGCAGAACGTCGTGGGTTCGAATCCTACTCGGGCCCAAAAATTTTATTTCATCTTTCACGGACACTGCCTCTTGCGAAGAACTGACAAAACTTCCAAGAGTATCATCTGTCATGAAAAAGTGCTTCTCAACTTTGCCGTTCGGAATCGGCGTAAGATTGTAGGTCCCCTCAATTCTTCACACGCACCTAGAGAATTGTTGATGAGAGTAAGCCACTTAGGCCTTGGCTCTTCAAGAGCTGTTGCGCCACTCTATTTTTTTTTTTTTTAAACACATACAAACGATTTTCCTACAATAAAATACGGCGAACTGTTCGGCCACACAGTAAGCGGCTAAGCGGCTGAGCGGCTAGTGGCTGAGCGGCAGCTCTAAGCGACGTATGGCCAAGCACTGAGCGGCTGCTTTTGAACGATTAGTACTTAAAATGCCGTTGTCAAGAACAGTTCGCCGTATTTTACTGTCAGAAAATCGTTTGTATGTGTACAAACTACTTAAACGAATAAAAAAAAAGAAGACGATTTGGTGTTCATCCGATTAACCAATTAAGATTTGAGTTTGGAGAATTATTTAATCATTTAGTTTTGAATCTACCTAAATGTCCAGATAGATTCTGGCAATATCTACGTATGTCTATCGAATCTTTTGTTTTGCTGCTTGAAAAAGTGCGTCCTTTGGCCATTTTTATTTCTTGCCGCTCAGAACAATTAAAACAGATTTGGTTGCTGAGCGGCGCCGCTTACTCGCTCAGAATTTTGTTTTCGCCGCTCGCTCATTGCGTGGCTTCTATGTGATATCATATGTTTTATATTTTTTTCCGCTCAGCCGCTTACTGCGTGGCCGAGGCCTTAGGTGAGTGGAGGTCTCTTATAATACTTTCCTGGAACACTGGATGTGAAATCTATGCTTCGGACCATAATTTCTAATACAAGTAGAGTTGAAGATCTGTTAACTATATTTAGTGGATGTGAATGTTACTATTGGGTTTTAATTTCTGCTCGTTAGTCGTTGCTTTATTTTTACCCCAGAGGTCTTCCGCCCTTCAGAAATAGTCAGCGTTTGTCATTCAGCCTGACATCGTCATTCAACTTGACATCGTAATTCAGCATGTGGTGAGTATTGATATATTATGCAGCTATATAATGCTTCAATACAATACACATCCATGCACTTTTTGAATTTTGGATTCGGTCGGACTTATAAACCTTGGCATCCTAGTGACTTCGAGTCACTGCAGGTCGGTTTGTTATACTTTTGATCCGATGGAAATTGTGATTGACTAGGTACCGCGAAAATACATGTGGCGGACACTATCAATTACGAGACGTTCGAGATTGATCAAGCTTCGGAGACCAGGAAAAAGAAGGAAGTGCGGTATGTTTTTCCTTTCAATCCCAGAGAAAGAGCATCATTCCCGAGCTCACACAAGAAGGTATAAGGTTGATGGGGGTGAGAGCTATATATCAAAGTTTTGCCTCCATTTCAAAGATCATAAGTTGTTGGGAAAAAAGAAGATCCCCTGAACTGCACCAACTACAGAGGTATAAGTCTCCTTAACATTGTCTATAAGATCTTGAATGCCGTACTGTGTGAACGTTTGAAGCCCTTCGTCAACAACCAGATAGGTCCTTATCAGTGTGGCTTCAGACCCGGAAAGTCTACCATCGATCAATTATTCACTCAACAGCAGATCCTGGAAAAGACCTATGAACTCCAAATCGATACCTGCCACCTTTTCATCGATTTCAAGCCCGCATATGACAGCGTCTATAGAGACCAACTATATAGAGCAATGTCAAGTTTTGGCATCCCAGAAAAACTCGTCCGTCTGTGTAAGATGACAATGGAAAACTCACGCTGTTCCATCATGGTCGAAAAAAAACTTAACGGACAACTTAGACAAGGCGATGTGTTGTCATGCGATTTCTTCAATATCATTCTTGAAAAGATTGGTCCAATGTCAACACCAGAGGCACAATCTTTCAAAAGTCTGTCCAGCTACTATAGGATACGCAGACGACATTGACATAATTGGAAGAACACAGCGTGATGTCAGTGGAGCGTTTGTGGGTCTTGAGACGGAGGCCAGGAAGATGGGTCTAGTGGCTAACGAGGGCAAGACCAAGTTAATGCTGTCGACAAGAAAGGACAACCAACATCGACGTTTAAGAGCAAACGTCAACATAGACAGATTTAAGTTCGAGGTATTTAAGGACTACCTGAGATCCGCTAACAACACCAGCTCTGAAATCAAATGAAGAATCACTCTTGCCAATCACTGCTTCTCAGGTATGATGCAGAGACATGGACTATGACAACATCTGATGAAAACGCTTTGGGCTGCTTTGAGAGAAAAATTCTTCAAGTGATTTTTGGTCCTGTCTGCGTTAATGCAGAATGGAGACGAAGATTCAATCAAAATCTGTACGAGCTATACAGCGACAATGACCGAGCCAGAAAAGTTAAGGTCCAACGACTTAGATGGTTGGGTCATGTTGAGCGAATGGAAAATAATGCTCCGGCTCGTAGAGTCTTCGAATCCAACCCGAAAGGACGTCGCAGAAGAGGAAGACCGCGACTCAGGTGGAGCACACAGGTGGTAGAGGATCTGAACCAACTAGCTAGGTACCAAGCTGGCTAGAGAATTTTGTTTGGTGAGGCCCTGGTCAGTAATTAAGTTGTTGGGACGGATCAGATGTCGGCTGACTCAAATCGCTGGAAGTTAGTAGAGAAAATGTGATCCACAATATTCAGGTAATATTTGTCTATCAGAAGGAAAATTATGTGGAAGATTCAAGCAAGAAATGTACGGAATTTAAGGAAAAACCGGTTTAGCCAGCGAAGTCGAAGGACTTAGGTAGCTTAGAGTTTCCATGTAGAGCGAATGGAACCCAGTTGTCCTGTTTTGAAATTCATCGCATTTGTATGCGAAGGATGGAAAGAAGAAATGATCGATCAGTAGTGGACCTCACCTAATTAGACTCAGAAGTCGACTTGGGATGCTTCCTGATCCTTGTACACGTACCTTAGGGTAGGTAATGTCATAATGTTAGTGGACGTTCAACCAGAAGAATGTGATTTCGTGGTTGTGCAAATGTGCCTATGAGTGAATTAAGAGTGCTTTTATCACCAGCCATTTCCATCCTTCGACGCCTCACTGAACTGAAAAATTGATAGAATTTGGAAGGTACAACCCTTTTGCTTGAGGTATCAGTTCAACGTTTACCCAAACAACAACGATTAAAACTCGTGCACAATCTCTGGTTTACACAAATTTAAATTCCATATCAAAATGAGGAAAAATAACCGCCTTAAACATTCGGCCATCCCGACGACCGCAAACAGGATATCCTCAAAAAATATAAAAACAGAAAACAAAACAAACGAACAACAAAGATTAAACTTGCACATTGTTTCAACTAAATCGATACAAAAACGTGTCAACGGAAAAAGGATTTCCGTGAATATCCAATCATAACACAAATAAAAGCGCTACCGACTAGACAAACAGAAAACAAAAAAACAATAACAACATTAACACACATGTTGCCAAGCTGTCAATTTCCGTCGAAACAAACACACCAGCAATATGGCAATGAATTGAATTGTTGTTATTTTTACTTGTCTGTGTTTGCCTAAAACAATGAAAATGGAAATAATAGTCCCTATTTACCTTTTTATAGTCCAATTACACACAACTTCAATTACCATCGCATTATACGTACTAAAAACCACTCACACGAACGAGTTTTTACTTTTATGAGTTTGCTTTATGCAACGAAAAATTGGTTCTAATAAAACGCGACACTTATTTCGATGGAAACTATTGCTCCCACCCATCACCTGCTCTCACAGCACACAATGGTTGTAGGCAAGGTGACATAAAAATTGTAATGATCGATATCCTGGGAAACAATCCCCAGCCTTTTATTTCTGTTTGAGATGGAGTTGCAGGGAATGTGAACTATAAAATCTGTCGCAGACATTTCGTGTAGTTCGTCTTGTGTTGTACCAATTCGCAGGTAATTGCAAATTAAACCATTAACATCCGTAAGAGTCCTTTTGGTTTTCTTATAAAAAGGGAATATGGGAATCGGGAACGACTTTGAATGAACCTATTTCTATTGTCGTGACTACGAGGATGACGATGACGGTTATGGCAATGGAAATAAGAATGTCCTAGGTATTCATTTGCAATAAAATCGAATGGAAATGTGAACTTCCTGCTTAGACTGGATACAGGACTTGAAACTGAAAAATTGTAAGAGCAACCGATGCTATCAAAATTGTGATGGGTTTTCCTTTACGAGTACTTGGAGAGCTAACAAGTTTCAGACAAGGTTACTCCCTTGGGTTCTCGTCATTTTAAAGGGTATGGCTATGGATTAAAAGGCATTTTAGATGTTCGAACTTTCCAAGGAGCTAACATCGACTGGGACCACTACCTCGTCGTAGCCAAGGTAGTGCTACGAATATCGCGACTACTGCCAAAACAAGGAAATGCTGCAAGAAAATTCGACGTCGGACGGCTACAATCGCCAGATCCTTCTCTGATCAAATGTCAACTAACCTCTTAAGGAGTCCTATGCCGCCAACATCAAGTATCGAAGACCAGTGGCAACATTGCCAGAAAGCAGTTAGAGATGCCGCCTCTAATGTACTGGGTTTCACTCGGCCACCAAAACGAAACCCCTGGTTAGACGAAGAATGCAGGCAGGCCCATGCAGCCGAGCAGGAGGCATACAAAGCGGCGCGCGCTGCATAGTAGGACAAGAGCTGCTCGTGAGCTCTACGAGCGAAAGAGGAGAGAAGAACGCTGGCTTCTCAGGAGAAAAAAGGAAGAGCATGAGAAGCGTCAGATCGAGGATGTTGAGAGAGCCAACAGCAGGAATGGAGTTCGGAGGTTATATCGAAAGGTTAAACAGCTGGCACAAGGTCATAGAGCAAGAACCGATGATTGCATCGGATCATAGAAGAATCGCAGTCAATGCTAGGGATTTGGAAAGACCACTTCTGTAGACTGTATAACGGCGACGGCGAACAAAACACCGCCGTCAGACAGGAGCCTTTTATCGGACACAATGATAGCCAACAATTCCGTGAACCCGACCTAGAAGAAGTGAAAACCGCAATAACACGGCTGACATCCAACAAAGCCGCTGGAGCAGATGGACTATCGAGTTGTTCAAAGCAGCAGGCAACGAGCTAGATAGGAGCATGCACCAAATCAGCTGTAAGATATGGTCAGAGGAATGCATTCACGATGAATGGAACCTCAGCATTCTTTTCCCGATCCTAAAAATGGGAAATTCTTAAAACTGAGCCAACTATAGAGGAATAAGTCTACTAAACATCGCCTACAGGATCCTCTCTGCCGTAATATTTGAACGGCTGAAGCCTTTCGTCAACAATCTGATTGGTCCTTATCAATGTGGCTTCAGGCCAGGAAAGTCAACCATCGACCAAATTTTCACGTTGCGGCAGATCCTGGAAAAGACCTATGAACTCCAAATCGATACCCACCACCTTTTCATCGATTTTAAGGCCGCGTATGACAGCATCTACAGAGACGAACTGTACAAAGCTATGTCTAGTTTTGGCGTCCCTGCCAAGCTCGTTCGCTTGTGCAAAATGACGATGGAGAACTCACGCTGCTCCATCAAGGTTGGCAACGAGTTTACGGAATCTTTCGACGTCAAAAAGGATTCAGACAAGGCGATGCACTGTCATGCGATTTCTTTAACATCGTTCTTGAGAAGATAGTGCAGAACTCCAACGTCAACGCCAGAGGCACTATCTTCCAAAAATCTGTTCAACTTCTCGCGTACGCCGATGAAATTGATATAATGAGGAAGAACACAGCGTGATGTCAATGGCGCCTTTGTGAGAATTGAGACAGAAGCGGCAAAAATGGGTTTAGCGGTAAATGAGGGAAAAACGAAGTACATGCTGTCTTCGAGGAAGGACAGCTAACACCGACGGCTCGGGCAGAACGTCACAATAGACGCATACAACTTCGAGTAGAGTCCTGTCCTGGTGATGCTATATTCAGAGATTCAATATGAAATGAAATGCAAAAGCATTATCGCCTATCTTGACACCATCGTAAACGCAGTGACCATGAGAAGGTGATGGAGAGGTCAACTGCTGTGTATCAATATCTGTTTTGCAGTATTAAAGAGCAAGACAGGACCACTGTTGCTAACCACCCCCAAGAAGTATCGGTGGTATGAGGAGTGCACACAGTTGAAAAGGCAACCGCCGCCGCAGCGCAAAGTCAATATGCCCAGTAAAAACTTATCAATTTGCTGAAAACGAACAACGTAATCCCCTAGCTCAAACGGCTCATTTTGTAGAAATTCTAAGACTGCGATTTTTCGCCAGCGAACGCAGTGCCATCTGGTGGAAAAAGCAGAACAAATATAGTTTTGTAATAGACGAATTTTAGTCATTAGTTCCGGTATTGGCCAATAGATGGCGCTGGTGGTGAAAACTCGCAATTTCGAAATTTTCACATAAGAGCATTTTGTCAGCCAACGAAATAACCTGCGAAAGAGGTGTCATTTGAAAGCTTATGAAAATCTGTACGAATTGTTTTCATTTGTTCCGCTTTAGTCCAGTAGACGGCGCTAAGATTGGTCGCGGAATATCGCTAACGGAATGACCTACATGAAGAGATGCTATCTTATCAAGGATTTTCCAGGACAAGAACAAAAACTTCACCAGAGCTATCTTTTTCCAAAAAATATTTAACTTTCCTAATTTTCTACTAAGAAAATAATTTAGTCGCATCACCCCGCTTGCTCCTACGGCCTTGGCATTCACCTCTCATTCCAGGATAAAGACCTCATGACCGCATAATCTTTCCATTTTCCGTGAGAATGTTTAAAAGATTGCCAAAGTTTTGTTTTTTATCCCGACTGCCTGTTTTGCTGTCCCATTCGCCATCGAGCTCCTAACGCAATATCCAATGCCCGATGCTCTATAATGGGAATTAGATATCAAAATTATGGTTTGCCAGTCTACTTAATTGCTGTTGTTCTTGTTATTTGTGCTGGGATGTATGTGTGTGTGTGTTTGTGTGGGAGTTGAATTGAGTTCGAATTCAAGTTGAAGCTTTGCGGACACAAAAGTTATTATAATCTTCTAGAAATTGACCCAATCACGGTAATTGTTCGTTCTCCACAAAAGACGCCACACGTTTCAATTCCTCTCTTCTCGTTCTTCTCCCACTTTGTGGTCCCAAGATGAATCTATCTGTATCTTAAGGATATAAACAGTATCTACAGTAAAACGTGGATGGCGTTGGCGACGATGGACGACCATTGTGGACGGGCAAATGGACGTTCATTGTCGTCCATATTTTGTGGGAAGAAAACAGGGAATGAAAGAGAAACAGAGGGGATATAAATTACAACTGGGCAACACACACAGGGAATACAAATAAAATCATTATCCCTCAATGAGCTGGCCCCAAAGTCGGAGGTAGGTTTATAATAGACGCAGGCCAACAAAAGCCATTTCAATTCAGTTCGAGGAGGTTAGATGACTTTTGGCCAGGTTCAACGGGGTTCAGTCGAGGATGACTTGTTTTTTTTTTTTCATTCTATGGATTCAAGAATTGTTTGCTATCTCTCGATCCAAGACGGAGAACAACCGCCGATGGCTGTTATTATTTTTGTTGCGTTTCGGGAATCGATTATGAGGTTAGCTGAAAGATGGCATAACATACATTGTAAGATGATGACTTATGTTGTTGCTTCTAGACTCTCCAATATGGCGCATTGGTGCTGTAGGTACATAAAATTATTGAAATCAAGTTCATCGACTGTTATTATTCCAAAAACAACCACAATGCAGCACAAGGTTACTCTTGACAAAAGAAATATTTTGGCAGTTGTTGACCCCAAGAACCAGGAAGACAATTCCACATGAGTGAATAATATTGTGTCCATACTGGCTAACCACTTACCTGCATCCGAAAGCATAATTTTACTGTCGAAAGTAAATTCCAAGGAATTTGTTATCGATGCGATGATATTGAGAATTGTGGAAAGATTGAATGCGAATACACTTATCAAAGCAATAAGTAATGGCGGAGATGAAACACTGATGAAGTTATGTTTTGACGCTCGGATGAATAAAGATTGGATCGATTTGAATATCTAATCTATCTCTCCTTTGTACTTTTGGCTTTTCAAAATAGTAAAATGTAAGACAATTGGTCTCAGACACAAGATAACTGCTACCATTTTGTCGAAATAACCCTTAAAGCGATAGATGTACAACAACACTGCAGCGATGAAAACTCTTTGTATGCCCGGCTTTATTTCTCGATAACCCAGAAAACCCGACCATTTCAACAAAGAGCAATCAACCAAGGTATACCAGATCCCTTGATCTCGACGACTGCAGGACGAAGGATCCATTCATGCCATAAGTATCCATTCATGAATTGGCACTGAGAACCGTAATAAAAATATCCGACAAAACAACACTTAATTTGAAGCGCTGGAAGCCCAATATATTTTCAGTTGTAAATTATTCAAGAATTAAAAAAAAACAACAGGTAAATATCTAAGCTGGTCATGAAACGAAGCTTCACACTTCACGCCCTACTACCCCGATCAACCAGCCATAAAAAAGGGCACAAAAATATAAATCTGTACATCCAGGCTATGAAACAGAGAGTAGCTGTACCAGACCCAGATTATAAATCATCTCAACTTACATGCAGATAACGTAAACCAAGGCATCCACATAGATTACTCGTATTTTTAGAATTTATGTTTTTCCAACCTTTTAGAATTCACTGATAGTTTTTGCTGAAAAGTTGCAAAGTAGGAGTGGAATTAAGTACGAAAATCGAGCAACTTTATCTACTACAAGTTGAATAGCAACAAGTTATGGTCTTTAGGGATATCTTAACTCCTTCCGAGAATTCCCCTACTTCGAGGCAGTGAATCTCTTTCCAAAATTTCCCCTCACCATGATGCCGTGCCGATAGAATATCAGAGGGCACGGCCGGTAGTGCCCCAGTTACGTAAAGCGTGCCGTACCATACTTTACTGGAACCAATTCGCCGCATTTTCAGGCTCCTATTTAAGAATCTCTGTGGATAAGACCAGAACTCAGAATTGTTCGTCATCCAGTAAGCTTTAATCACATACTTAAAATTTCAAGTCTGTAGGTCACTTAGTTCCGAAGTAAGGCGAAAGAAAAGTTTCGAATTTATGACACTCACTGACTCACTCACTCAATCACTCAATTACTCACTCACTCACTCACCTACTCACTCACTCACTCACTCACTCACTCACTCACTCACTCACTCACTCAATCACTCACTCACTCACTCACTCACTCACTCACTCACTCACTCACTCACTCATCACTCACTCACTCACTCACTCACTCACTCACTCACTCACTCACTCACTCACTCACTCACTCACTCACTCACTCACTCACTCATTCACTCACTCACTCACTCACTCATTCACTCACTCACTCACTCACTCATTCACTCACTCATTCACTCACTCACTCGTGATCATCAAAATAGAACAAGTACTTTCTAATAAACTCAGAGAGCTGAAATTAGGAACAGAGTTACGGTTTAATAACCACATGAAGGGAAAACTATAAGAACTAGGATAATCGAAGATCTGGACTACCTGGTCTTATGCCACTCACTCACTCACTCACTCATGATCATCAGAATAGAACTAGTACAAAGCTGGTACAGAGTTAGGGCTTAACGGCCACATAAAGGGAAAACTATAAAACCTAGGATAATTGAAGATCTAGAGTACCTGGTCTTATGATAATCACTCACTCAAACATGATCATCGAAATAGAACTAGTACTTCCCATAAGCTCAGAGAGCAGGAATTTGGTACAGAGTTAGGGCTTAACGGCCACATAAAAGAAAAAATATAAGAAACTAGGATAATCGAAGATCTGGAGTACCTTGTAACCTTGATCAGAAAACACAAGAGCCCAACGAAACAAACCAAAATAGATCAACAATACCTCGTAGCTTACCTATCAATTCACAAGAGCTAATGTCTAAGTCTTAAAAAATATCTCATGGATATTGGTACCTCCATATTATCTTGTGGTCAAGCCTACGTGGCGCTTTAACGAGCAACCAATCTTCATGGGGTGCAACTCATAAATGTTGTTCAGCTTCAGCGATCACCGAATACAACCGGCTTTAGCGTAAATACCGCGCCGATCTTTCAGAAATTTAACCGTCTAGTAATTAATGAACGCGAATTGACAATACGAAAACTTTGCTACTGTACAAGAATCAGAACTGAAGAATAAAGAAATCATTGTAAGGATATTAAGACTTGGCACGACACTTTGTCTAGATTTTATTGCATTTTTAGATATAAACAAGCAGCTCCATCGAGACTTCGCTAGTTTTTTAAAGAATGTGTCTGGTGGTATTTTATTTCCTTCCCAGAATCCCCTCAGCCTGAGGATATGGCGAGAGGATATTTTAGCTCCTTCCCAGAATTCCTCTCACCCTAAGGCTGTGGCCTTAGGCTATCTCTGTCCAAGTTTCCCCCTCACTTTGAGACTGTCGTTAAACTTTATTAACTATATCTTGGATTTGTATTAAATAAAAGTATGACAAGAATTTATTTGTACATTTAGTGTTAAGACGAAAATATTGTAAATAAAATTGGCTAACAAAAGAAGAAGTTAAGGAACAAATTGGAAGAACTCAGTGTTTTCTGCAAAAACTGTCATACAGACCCTGGATTCGGACGAGTATACCCCAGTCTTCGAAAATTAAGCATTAAGCCTCCTTCTTTCCACAGTCATGGAATTCGCTGTCAGCTGAAAAAAATATGATTAAAACACTCATTTCCATTACTCACGCAACTTCAAGACCTTGTATCTAGAGTTCAGCAGAGAATATTATGGAATTTTGTTCGTCTATTTCTGACACTTGTATGAGTCTAGTATTGAAATGGCAACAAAAAATGAACAAATGAGGAAACACTCATGGAGCTCTGTTTATTTTTTTTCAACTCGAGTTAGCTAACTCCGTTTTCCAACTCGACCACTCATTAGTGTTTTCTTAATCAATTTTCGGGGTTATCCGGTTATATTGAGAACGAAATATACTTCTAGAGATTAGTATCATATCCCTCTATTGAGCCATGAACTGTCAAATTTTATCAGCGGATTGCAAGGATTTTGACAGATTACAGACCGAGTTGCAACTCGTTTTATATAAAAACCAACTCGAGTTAACTAGGTTTATAAAAATGACAAAATTTTTGTTTCCTAACACAAGACCCGGATTTCAAAACTCCCAAGAGGACCGAACCTATATGCTTCCAAACAGGCAGACTAGTAGTATTAACCTTACGAGCAGGTTCCTTCGACGCAGTAAGTCACTTAATTGTCCCACGATCACACATCAAAAATTGAAATTCTCAAAAGATTATGACAAATCGCCTTTTAATTTTAACACAATTCCAACAAGTTCTAATTCTTTTTATCGCTTGTTTTCAACACTTTCAAATGCTTCTTCAGACCTCGTAAGTAAGTCAAGCTTCTGTAGTGAAGATTAAATTTCAATTTATGCAAATTAGTTAAAAAGCCACGAAATGAATCATAATCTCCATCGAAGAATCTGAGGTCAGCATCGCTCAATAAGTTTTCGTCTAATAGAGGACTTGACCACACAATAAATCAAGACAACTCTCGTGAACTCTTGTCCCGATTTCGGCTCTGTTGATGTTTTTTAATTGTTTTTCATTTGTCTTAATTGAAAAGTGCCATATGGGACAAATTGATTATGTGGTCGACCAGACCAACTCGCATATCAATTCAGTTGTTGAGTGATTCATACGAATAGGGCGGAGTGGGAGAAGAGACCAATATTCTCACTTCGACGACATTAGTCATGCAAACTGCGTCTTTGCTAACTCTCAATGCCAATGACCAGAAATCAAAACCAAGAGACTCCATTCGGTCTGGCCATAAATATGATCAAAAATTGTGTTTGACAGAGAGACGACAAATGGAATTCGCAAAGACTGACGCACCGCTATCGAGATCACCCAGCTCCGATCACTCCTACTAGAATAGCGTAATGTGATCAGATCATAGTCACTGAATCATTGGAGAAAAGGGCACAAAAAGAGATACTTGCCTATAAGAAGTAGAAGAGCGTAGCTTGAAATTGATATTAAGGGAGGTTATTGAGATCCCCCTTATTCCAACGAGTCGTTGGAATCACTTGAAATTCAAGTCAAGCCTGACTGAGTCACCGGTGGTATGGATGTTGACTCCAGAAGTCGTTTGGGTGATGATAATTATCAACAACAAAAAAAGATGATCTATGTGCGATCATCAAGGTCCGATTCGATGGAGTTTGGATTTCTTTTGTGTGGACTGTGCACAGTCTCCGGCAGAGATTGCTATGCTGATGGATTTGTGCAGCGCATTTCATTGAAAGTGATTCATTACCTGATTTATTTTTATTTTCTTACTGTTGCCTTATTACCTGCTTCGATGTGAAGCCGGACAAGTTTTTTTGGTGCGGGCGTGGCCTGATACACAGCGCACCACAGGCACAGATGCTCCTTTTTTTTTTTTAAATTATGACAATTGGAAGAATGTCTTTGAGATTCGTGAGAATCTCGGTTTTCTCTTCCTCTTCTTCTAATGTTATGTCGGCAACTGTTTTATGGGATAAGTGAATTGGTTGTGAATTGGAAGGATCGTTAGGGTGAAGGAGAACGAAATTTTTGAGTATTGTTGATTTTGTTTTCTAATTTTCTTGGAATTTTGTCTAATTTGTGAATGGTCAGTGGTTTTCAGACCTTCAGTCTAATTGTTTAATTTTGAGCGATGGTCATCTCACCTTTTGTCATTAAGAAAGGTTCTATTCTTGGAAAGATCTTTGTTTCCTTAACGCTTTCGGGAGGAAATTTATAAAGAGCGTAAAAAGGAACCTTTCTGCGAGGTTAATTGACATCAGCGAAGCCTCATACTATTGGGTGCATGAAGCCAAATTCTCGTCTGTGAGCATTGTACGTAGACGGGGACCAAGGATATTGACAACTTCCATTGTACACCGTCTGTAGCTAATAAAGTATACAGCCATTCCCTCTGAAAGTTGAAGAGCAGGTTCGTACGTTCATATTCCATGTTGGGGTAAATTATTGGGCAAATTTCGCCACAGGATCACAGGGTGAATTCAAACGGAAAAACCATCATCGTATTCCCCATCTGTGACCCATCCCGCATACAAAAATCTCATTTTTCTTTCTCTACACCTCCCCTTCACCTTTGTCAAGCAGCGGTGTCATAGACGTTACTACAGAAAGTTCAAGGACAACAAAAACGGTGATCGAGAAAAAAGACTGCCAAAACTCTCACCGAAGACAGAATACTTCAGAGGAGATCCGAACTCCTTTTCGGCAAGGGATAAGATAGTGCTCGAAAACGCTACACGCAACCTAAAGACACTGACTCTGACAACAACGAATAAAAACAAGAGTATAGGGACTAAGAACCTGATGAAGGAGAAGGAGATTGGGCCATGTGCCTCACCTGAACCCTGATTCAGTTGCAAAAACGTCCAAGAGAACAAGGCAGGATGATCCACTTTCGCCCACAAAAAGGTCACCCCTGCAGAAAAGAAAAAAGACCTTGGCTACAGAAAAGATGTTGGAGGCGTACCAATTCGCCATTGCGGATATCGTAAATCCCTTAAGGAAAGTCTAGGTAGACCAATGGCAATTATTGGAAATGAGAATCCTGGATGAGGTTAACGATGCTATCGTTATTAGCAGGCCACCACCACTCTATGAGAAGCTCTATGGATGGTTCTATCCATGGGTTCAAATTTCTGACGTGCGAGGACGACAATACTCTCGCTTACCTGCAGGACTTCGTCAAAAGAACGATAGCTCCCTCCTATAGCTGATCTCCGCTTAATCGGATCGAAAGAAATCAGCGATTTCGTCAAACCCAAGGCCAAAATGATGATCAAAGGCACCGCGATACTCCGAGATCCCATAGAAAAATATCTTCAATCTCTAAATACTACGGAACAGCTAAGTCAAACCTGGAAAGTAATAGAGATCGAAGAAAGAACGGAGGAAGGTACAGAAGTGCTGGTGCAAATTAGCCACAAATCTATACCCCTTTTGCGGAAAATTGGTTTCAAAGTAGGTACGCATCGCAAAACCGGTGCAAATTGCGGTTGATAATCAATAAGACAAACCAATTAAGTAAGGCAGGCCGAGTTTTTAATAAAATATGAACATGAAATTGATGCAAATTAATCTTCATCACAGTAAAGCCCCAGTTCCAATCTTGTCTACATCTTGCGAAGTAGACAATTTGACATTGCCCTGATCCAAGAACCCTGGATTTCAGGTGGCAGAATAAGAGGACTCCATGCATCAGACTTAATGCTAAACAAAGCAACACAAGTAGCAAATAGTAATATCAGATTCTGTACTTTAGGCAGGAAGAAGTATAATCTCTTTCTTTTAGCAAATTACAGTGATTAAGACCAGTGTGCTGTCAAGCTTGAAGGGGATGGACTTCCACCACTGCTCCTGGCATCGTGTTATTAGCCGCATGACGTACCAGAAGGGCCTGTCGCTAACATCACAAGCCAACTTGTAGAGAAAGCTGTCTCTGAGAGATGGGACGTGGTACTAGGTTGTGATACGAACTCACACCATACCCAATGGGGTAGTACCGACATCAACAAACGAGGTGAGTTTTTTTTTTAATTTATACTAGACCATAATCTTTTAGTAGCAAACAGGGGCATCAAACCCACTTTTATAACTAAGAATAGAAAAGAAGTGCTTGACGATAAACTAACCAATATTTATTGCTGTTCAATAGGTCAATGGTATATTCTTAAAGAGGAATCATTCTCAGACCATAAACTGATAGGCTTCTTGATACAAAATGAAGTTGCAACTCCAAAACCCTTGAGGAATTTCAGGAAAACAAACTGGAATAAATATTCTGTAGGGAAGTAGGACAGGGGATTCAAAACCCGGACACACGTTTAATTCAAGAACCCTCTGACATCGATATTGCGTCAGAAGAACTCAGAGTTGTGCTGAATCACGCTTTAGAAAACAGCTGTCCCGTCAATCATATGGGAAAAGGCAGGAAAAAATCACCCTGGTGGACCACTGAAATAGGCAACATAAGAAAAGAAACGTCGCCCAAAGAAGTAGAAAAAAAACTGATTGGGAACTTTATAAGACCAGTCAACGTATGTTTAAGGTCGAAATGCAACGAGCAAAACGTAGCTCATGGATGGCCTTCTGCAACGAAATAGAAAGAACAAATGAATCGGCAAGACTCAGGAAAATTCAGGCCAAAGACTCAGTCACTCTAGGATCGCTCCAAAAACTTGTCATGAACGGCATACTCTCTAAATTAAAATCAGGTGGAGTAAAAATAATAGCCTATGCTGATGATCTTGCATTACTAGCGACTGGCAAGTTCCTACCCACTATCAGTGATCAAACCGAATATGTCCTCTTGTTGGTACGTAAATGGACTAGGAGCTGTAGACTGACAGTCAATCCAGCTAAAACGGAACTAGTGCTACTAACAAACGCAAATTACCTGATTTTAAAATACCTTCAATTGAAGGCTGCCTCTTAAAATCTCCGATCATGCAAAGTATCTCGGTGTGATCTTAGATAAAAAACTAAACTGGGGTCTGAACACCAAAGATAGATTCAAAAAGGCATCGATTACCTTTTACTCCCGCAAAAGAATTTTCGGGAAAATCTGGGGACGAAACCCTAAAATTATCGATGCATGTATTCGGCAATAATAAGACCAATACTAGCCTATGGTAATTTGGTTTGGTAGAAAGCTTTAGAAAAGAGCACAAACCTGAAAACTTTGACAAAAGTTCAAAGACTTGCGTGCACTGGCATAACGGGGCAATGAGATCCATTCCAACAGCGGGACTGGAAGAAATACTCAATCTTATACCCCGACACCTCTTTGTTCAAAAATCTGCGCCCTGAGACTTAGTCAAACTAAAGTTAGGAAAAACAGTTCCATAGGACATGCTCAGATCCTTCATAAAATTATGGGTCATAATACTACCTACAACAAACTATAAAATACCCGAACTTGATTTTTATAAACCATTCCAGGCTGCCATCCCAAGCAGAGAGGAATGGATAGATAACATACCATAGTCCAGTGAGCCGTCAATAGCTATCTATACTGGTGGCTCTGAGATGTACACTGGTGTAGGGGCAGGCTGTTATTCTGAACCTCTCAAGTTAACCGCCTCACTAAGGCTACAGACTACAGTAGCGTCTTCCAAGCGGAGGTCCTGGCAGTGACAACAGCTGCTAAAAAGGTTTCAATGATGGCGATACCACGAGCTGATATCACCTTTTACATTGATAGCCAAGCGGCAATAAAAGCGATTACTGCAACTAAGGTAAAATCAAAGCTTGTTTCATGCTGCCACGAAGAGCTTAAGGTTCTTGTCGCACAACACAACATTAGACTCTGCTGGGTCCCAGGCTAGAGCGATATACCAGGCAACGGGAAGGCCGATGAATTAGCATGATTAGGATCAACGCTTAACGTAAGCCAAACTCAGCTAGTTAGCATCCATATCTGTTATTCAAAACAGGAAATCTCAAAAAGAATAACTATCAAGGAAAGGTGAAACCTTCTTGATACTTGCGGCACTACTAGAAAGATCTGGCCCTGTTTTAACAAACAAAGAACGGAAAGAATTATGCAGCTACATAAGGGAACACTTCGATCTCTTGTAAGCATAATTACCGGACAAATTCTGTTGGGTTATCATATGAAAAAGATGAGAATCAGTTCAGATGATCTATGCAGACAATTTGGTGACGAGGAGGTGCATGAAGACACTTCGCACTTTCTGTATCACTGTCCTGCACTCTCCAACCAAAGGAAGAAATTGCTTGGCAACTATTTCTTCGAGGATTTAGAAGAACTCTCTAGTTCACCAGATATTAAAATTCTGAACTTTGGCTTGATTAACTGAACACATAGGTTTTTCCTATTAGCTTGAGTAGCAATACTCACGGGTATCACAATGGATCTGTATTGATCTAAGTGTGACGGTTACGACATCAACTGTCAGCCCCTTAACCTAACCTGACCCTTCTCTACACCTCCAAGAAGTTATACCTCTTCAAAATTTTAATTGCCGAAATAAATTTATTTCTCTGCTTAACCAAAAAATTTCCAATCTATTTCAGAAACAAATCGATTAAAAAAACCAACAATTTCGGAAATAAATTCACCCCCGAAAGGATACCCAAAAGAAACCTCAAGATGAAAAATATTCATGAGCATAGTATTTTTCCTTGATTGATCTTCCCAATTTCAAACGAAAACGAACACATAGTTTCCTGTGGGAATCCACCCAGATGATGGGCTATTTTGAGGAAGCTATGATGAGCTAAAATAAATTAAAATACCAAATTTCACTTTGTCTCTCTCCCAAACTCCATTTGTAATTATTTAAATCTCATTTAAAAGAGTGAATTGATATCGTTAGGGCTTTTCGAAATTCCCCATCAAAAGTCATTATAAACACCAATCCGATATCAATCCAATTTACTTCTTGATTCTGTAATCATATCTCTGCCTTGTGCCTCTGCGTAGCTTTTGTGACGTGCGTTCATCTCTCAGTTACTTCCGTATTCCCCCAGCTCCTGACAAAAAAGCCTTTTCAATCTTTCTCATAATTCATTGTGTTCGTGCAACAACCTCCTTTTCTTTCAATATTCCTTAACGAATGTGTGTGTGTGTCTTTGCCTATACCCTTTTTGCCATAAATGACGACTTGAAGTTTGACTTTTTTGGGAAGAGAATAAAATTCCTGAAGTGAACTGAGGGAATTTCCACAACACAAACACTTCATTTTAATTACAACAATAATCGTAAACAACATCACCAAACGATACGCAATGCTCATTAAAAATCAATAGGCAGCGCTGGAGGGTGTCTTGGCACGTCATTCGTCTACTTCTCCGTTCGTCGTTTTCCTCCTTGACTGCAGCTCCATTTTTTTTGTCTTCGAACAAACAAGCAGAATGCCCTCCTCCAACAATCCTCCTTATCCATAAATCTACCCTTATCAAAACAGAGTCAACTGAGAAATGAGCTTCAGCATTAGAAAAAAGAAAAAAAATGCGGAACTTGCAATCTGAAGCTTAAAACAATGACAGAGTCGAAAAAGTGGTGGATTTGTCAAATTGTCAAATTGTCAGCAATTCAAGGATGTTGCAGTTTTGTATCAACTCCGCTCCTGTCCAAAAACTCCAAACACGATTGAAAGATGAAACTTTTTGTTTCCGTTTCCGTAATTGTCCTTGCAATTATGATTTTCTCAATCCGCATCTCTATTTCATACGGAAAACGGAAACAACATCAGCAGCAGTAACACAGCAAAAAAAAAATAACAATAATAATTGCCAACGCGTGAAATTTACGACAAAAGTCTGTCTGTGTATCCAAACACAATAACTTGGATAAATATGGCTATAAACAAGGCGGGAGAGAGAGGAGTTGGCTGTTGACATGGTTAAGGGCAAGAAGGCACGAAGGATGAATTGTGAAGTCAACTGCCGCCGATCAAAGGGACTTTATTGTTTAGAAAGGTATTTTGTATTTTTGTTTTTGTGTGGCGCGGCGCCACTTAGTCGACTGCACCCTTCAAGTTTTTCATATTTTTTTGTATTGTTGGTGCTGCTGCCTGAAGCAATTGCCAAGGGGGTGTCAAAATAACTTTTAGTTGATGTTTTCTATTTCGTTTACTTGGTTCCTTGCAGATTTACATACTTAACTTGTTGTTTTGATATTTATGTGATGAAAAATTGCAGGGTACAGGGTGTTTGGAGACCTGATTGCTCAGACCTAGTGTGAGAGAACTATCGAGTTGGAGAATGTCTGTCCCCCTTGGTGTTTCATTTGTCTACGTGAAACTATTCTGAAAAAGGCTCTATACGCTGCATTTGCCTGGCAGTTTCCCCGATGGCTTCTAGGTTCTAGTGCCAGTGGTCCACTGAACTGTATATGAAATTACAGTAGACTTGACAGAAAAAGAACAAGCCCATCATTGAATGACAACAAAACCCAAGTCAGTGTTTGTTCGCTTATTCTAGTGACCTCGTGTTTTGACGGATTGAAAAATTTGATTTTTTCCGTTTTTTAAATGTTTTCTAGATCGCTTTTCATGGCAATACGGTAATATTTAGAACGAAATATCCCTCCGGTGATCTAGATTGGCATATTTTCGCTCTATTGGACCATTAACTGTCAAATTTCATTTGCGGATGGCAAAGATTTCGACGGATTAAAGACCTCATTTTCCCATTTTTGTTTTTTAGTGTTTTCTTGATCAATATGACTCGTTAACTCCGGTTTATAAAAAACCCAACAGGAGTAAACTCAGTTTGGTGCGTCAAATGGTAGATAACAATGCATTCATGAGGACCCAAGAGTCCTCAAAAACCTCTGTGTACCAAGTCCTACTCTCACCTCCACAATGGTTACCACTATGCGTCTAGTACCTTAGCTGGAGATGGGGTGAAAACCCCTATGGAAGGCTTAGGCGACAGCTAACGAGAGAGGGCGGGATGAGTGTTCCCACTAAGATACTACTCCTTTTTTTTCCAGGCGACAGCAGAGGAATTCCCAGGATGGAGTCAACGGTGGCGTCTACAGTTCCAATTAGGTTCAACTACTCAGTGAACACCTTATACGGCCTACTTCGATATATTTGGAGCTCAGGTTGATAGGGAGCGGCTCTTTGCCCATGGAGTTAAAATAAGGACCTGGTCCCTCAGGTTGGGGATCGTGCTTTGGGGTGGCTTCCAAATCTCATAAAGAAAAATTACAACAACAAGCCTCGGATACTAGCGGAGGCCCTAGACCGTAATGAGGCGGATATAACCGCCAGCCACGAAATGCGATGAGATGGGTCGGACAAAAGGAGGATGAAAAACTGCGATATTAACTACGGTGACTGCTACAAAGAACAACAACAGCGTCTGTTTAGATGTGGCTTTGTAGTTGGAGGCAGGCTTATTCAACATGCAAAAGCTTCAGAGCCGTCAACGAGCATGAGGACACCAAAGATAAATTCTACGAGCTCCTCGACAAGACATACGAGCAATGCCCTAGCTTCGACGTTAAAATCGTCTTAGGAGATTTTAATGCCAAACTAGGAGGACATCTTTGGTGGAACAGTCGGAAAACACAGCCTGCACGACAAAACATCCGATAACGAATTCAGGCTTATCGATTTTGCAGCGGGGAAAAACATAGTAGTAGCAAGTACGCGTTTCCCACATCTCAACATCCACAAGGGGATCTGGAGGTCTCCAGATCAATCAACTGTCAACCAGATTGATCATATTGCGATCGACGCAAGACACTCTTCAAGCATTATTGATGTCCGAACTTTCCGAGGGGCCAACATCGACTCGGACCACAACCTCTTTATAGCCAAGATAGTGCAGCGGATATCTCGACCAAAGGCAAAAACAGGAAATGCTAGAAGAAAGTATGACGCCCGACGGCTACAATCGCAAGAGATCGCCAGATCGTTTTCCGATCGAGTGTCAAGAAACCTCATGTAAAGTCCGCTACAGCCAGCATCGAGCATTGAGAACCATTGGCAGGATTACCAAGAAGACATTAGAGATGATGCCTATGACGTGCTGAGTTTCACGCGGCCACCAAAACGAAACTCCTGGTTTGATGATGGAAGCAGGCAGGTACATGCAGCCAAGCAAGAAGCATACAAAGCAGCGCAGCACAGAAGGACGAGATCAGCTCGGGAGTTCTACGAGCAGAAGAGGAAAGAAGAACACAAGCTCTTCAGAAAGAAAAAGGAAAAGGTCGAGGATATTGAAAGATTTAAAAACAGGAATGAGGTTCGGAATTTTTACCAAGAGGTGAAACGAATGTCTCAAGGTTATCGAGCACGCAATGAAGCTTGTTGAGACCAACAGGGAAATATCGAAGTAGAGTCACAGTCAATGCTGAGGATATGGAAGGACCACTTCTGCAGACTGTACATTGTACAAGGGCGATGACGAATCGAATTCCACTGTCAGGCAGAATGAACCATACAATGAAGACGACGCAAGCCAGGATTTCCAATACATAAAACTTTAAAACAACAAAACCGTGGAATCTGATGGCATTACTGCCTAACTCTTCAAAGCAACCGGTGATGACTTGGTAAGAAGCATGCACCAACTCATCTGTAGAATACGGTCGGAAGTGAGCACGCCTGATGAATGGAAGCTCAGCATTGCTTGCCCGAAGAAAGGAGACCCTTTTTACTGCACCAACTACAGAAGATTCAGCCTCCTAAACATCGCCTATAAGATCTTTTCTGCAGTTCTATGTGAACGCCTGAAGCCGTTTGTCAACAAACTGATCGATCCATATCAGTGTGGCTTTAGACCAGGAAAGTCCACCATCGACCAAATATTCACATTACGGCAGATCCTGGAAAAAACTCAAGAACTCCAAATCGAAACCTACCATATCCATTGAGAAGAACTGTATATAGCCATGTTCCAGTGGCGGATTAAACGTTGAGGGCGCCATAAGCAAGCATCGCACCCCTATATTGAAAATATTTAGTACTATAGTTTGACCGAAACCACTGAACCGCGTTGAAATGGGGGCCAAGGAAAAAGAGTCTAAGTTTCCATGAGATTGATTAGTATATTGTCCAAAAGATCTTACGGGATCGGTTTGAAATATTTTAGTTAATAATGTGCCGAGTTGCAGCTCGATTCGCAGATCAGATTGCCCCGAAAATCAATCTAGGAATAATGAGGTTTTTAATCAGTCAAAATCTTTGCCATCCGCTGATGAGTTTCGACCATTAGGATATTTGCCCCTACAATAAGTAAAATCAATATTCAAAAACACTTTTCAAAATTAGAAGGAAGCTAAGTCAATTGCGGAGTTAGCAAACCGAATAGGTAAGCCTAGTTGACTCTGGGTGGAGTTGGAGTGGCTATCTAGATGTTGTTGACTCACTTAGACCTCAAGGGTCCATTGTGGTACCATGGGACAGCAATTAAGTGAAACAAACCATTTTGTACTTTAAATGAAGTTAGAGAGACATCCTGTGTCGACCGTTGCCAGTTCACTGGTATTATCGTAGAAGCGATTACCGAGGTAGTCATTCCTTCTATTGATGAGTGCTGGACAAGTACATAATGCTGTTTCCTCTTCCACCTCGTTCATGCAGCTTCTTCAGAAGTCGTTTGCGTGGACCCCTAGCCTCAAAGCATGTCACCTATAAGGTAGTGTCCTGTTATGACTCCAACTGTGAAGCTTGTACTTGGTCTGCTCAGGAAGATCAAACATTTTGACCGTTTCAGGTCTATGCTTGGCCATATTTGTTTGGTATTACCCTGTGACCATCTTTTGTTAGTTCATATTGTTTGAGAAGATATTTGCATGTAGAATGTAGTAAGTGGAACTGTTTCGGACCGATTTTTATTTTAACAAAAGTGGCAATTGCGGTTCGAGTTTATGAGTTTGCTAGTTCAACAACCACGTTTTAACTCGCATTTATTTTGGACCCCTTTGTTGGCTCGCGCCCTTAGGTACGTGCCTAGTTTGCCTTAAGGATAATACACCAGTGCCATGTTCAGTTTTGACATCCCTACAAAACTCATTCATTTGAGCAGGCTGACAATGGAGAACTCACGCTGCTCCATTAAAGTCAAAGACCTCACCGACCGACGTCTTCGATGTCAAAAAAGGCTTTAGACAAGGTGATGCACTGTCATGCAGCTTCTTTAACATCATATTGGAACGAATAGTGCAGAATTTCCACGTCAACACTAGAGCCACTATCTTTCAGAAGTATGTGCAACTACTCGCTTACGCTGACGACATTTAGGCTGAAAAAATGGGTAGGGCCTTGTATATCTTGGCTACGCTATCAACACGGACAACGACATCAGCGCTGAGATCAGACGAAGAATAACTCTTGCTAATCGCTGTTTCTTGGGGCAAAGAAAGTAATTGAGTAGTAAAGCCCTCACCCGAACAACTAAGGTGACGCTCTATAAGACCCTTATCATCCACGTCCTGCTATATGCTGCAGAAGCATAGAACCTGTCTAAAACGGATGAGAGCGCTCTAGGTAGTTTCGAGAGAAAAGTTCTACGGAAGATCTATGGTCCTATCAGGATAAACGGTGAATGGAGGAGAAGATTTAACGACGAACTGTACGGGCTGTACAGCAACACTTACCTAGCTAAAAGAGCGAAAGTCCAATGACTCAGATAGCTTGGTCATGTGGTGAGGATGGACACCGATACTCCAGCCCGTAAAGTCTTCGAATCCACCCCAGAGTGAAGGCGCAGTAGAGGAAGACCAAGGATCAGGTGGCGCGCGTGAAACTGGAGGGACCGAGCTGGCTGGAGAGGTTTGTTGGTCGAGGCCCAAGCCCACCCCGGACTGTAGCGACATCTTCAGTAAGTAAACTCAGTTTACAAAGAAGATTGTTCCATCAATTCTATCATTCTGTTGGAAGTACCTTGGTAGAGTCACTCTTAGGTTATTAACGAATTTAGGTACTTATGATATGAGTTACGACACAACTCTACTTCAACATGTCGACTATGATTGGAAGTCCTTCTATGTATCGGAAATTGTAGCAGTTATCGCATTACGCCTTTGCGCCACAAATTAACGTTAGTCAATTGATTTAAACTAAGAGAGAATTCATGCGCGACAGAGTCATTCTTTCAGCCATAGACAAAACGTGGTTTGAAATTTAAATTAGGTTTTTTTTTTGGAACGACTTGAGGTACAAATTGTCATTCAGTCATCACAAATTAATAGATAAAATCTGACATTTCTATTCCTTCAGCTTCCTAGTACCCAAAGACCACCTAATCACATTTCCCTCTTTTTCCAATTGATGCGACGCGGACGGCCGTTCGCTTTGCCTTGACATCTTATAATCGTTTTTCCGAAATCACAACACAGCTACCTGCATCAAAAGAGCTCGCAATAAACCTTAACATTGATAATGTCTTTTGTCCCGTTCAAATGCTTACAAAATACCCTCTGTATCGCACTTGTCCTTCTCCTCCCTCGCTATTTATCTATCTTCCCTTTCCCTTCCATCGTTTTTATCTTTCAGTATCATTCTTTGTTTACACTGAACCTATGTGAATGCCTCATGGCGACTCCTGTACCAAACGAACTGTCGAGTGTCGAGCATTGCACTTGTATGTACGTTGAAACAAGAACAACACAAAACTCCGACTGCGACATACGACATTGCTGCGATTGCAATTTGCAACGAGCACGCCAGAACCTTGAATTTATGCGGTTCCACTGCTAAGCAGAGAAATTATTTTATCTCCGCTTGGAGCTCCTTCTGGTTTACGATCCAACTAGAACACAAAATAAACGAGAAACTATCCCGAATCAGATTCAGATGCAACGCGATTCGACTAGCACTAGAGTCTGAAGTCCGATGCTAAAAATGTATCTTATTTCTTTTGAATGTTGTTGGACGACACATTGGCGCCACCAACCGGCTCGTCGACTTGAAGAGTTCTCGCATTCGTGTCGTCGAGTGTTTGAGTTAAGGTCTATGAGTCAATAATTGTCAATTGTCATAACGCGTTGCTGTCAATTTATTGGCATTTTGGTGGACCTGCCTATTTCTAGAAGCTAGAGTTTGTGCTGTAAAATTATGCTTGTAATTTGTTGCCCAATCCACAAAAAGACTAGTAGATGGCTATTTGGATTGTGCTGCTTCTGGTACTTTGATGATTCACAAAAGGGTGGGTCGTAAAGGTGTCAATTGATGGCAATGACATTTGCAGTTGTTTGAGTAGTTCGAAGTGATGTAACGTTTGCTGTCGAACAACGCAGCTGCTCGCCCGCGAGAGAAATTTCGCTGATTGAACATTCAACAGGCGGAGACGTGTGGCTTGCGTGATGATGTTTGATGATCTCAAGTGTCAAACACATTATTTAATTTCCCGCTTTTCGGTATTTCTTTTTTGCTTCTTGGCAATTGGCCCACTTTTCCTTTGGGGTGACTGTATGTCGCGTCAATTAGTTGAAGTCAGTTCAGCTGGCAAAAGTTTTGATATTCATTCGGTGTCTTGCGGTCTTAAAAGATTCAAGTGCAAATGAGTCATTAGATACTTTACGCGATGAATAAGAAAAAGTTCATCGAAATGATTTTCTCACTTTGCAGACTCATAATTCGTAAAATGTATTTTTAACATTTTTGCGTTGTTGGAAATTTCATTCATGAAAATGGCTTTGGTTCTGATTTGTGTCTGTTTCAAAAATAAATCGCGGTGAAGACTTTTTTTTAAGGAGTATGACGCAGATAGCAATTGAGGAAGCTTGTAAATTAAATGCCCAAATATTGGACCTGTTTTTCTGTACCGGAACAGTATTTATGACCCATATCGAAGAAGGCTTCAATTTCCTCAATAATTGTGTAAAGATTGCTTCAAACCTCAGAAGAACCCAAGCTTATGTGGCTTACACTCAGTGATTGTAAGCGAAAAAGTGAGGGGACAAGGTCTTCGGTTATAAGTCGATTCCAAAGAACATTGTGGGAAATTTCAGGTTCTTTCATTGCCAAGTTGGGGGACGGGGGGTGCTGAACTTGACCAACGCGACAATTCCAATGTTCCTAGCTAGACGGCTGATATAAATGCCTACCTGTTTTGTCAATGCCTGTTATGAGCCGAGGCAGTTATGCGAATATCGACACTATAGCGAGAGCATGAAATTGCTGCTCTTTTAAAATCAAGTCGCCAGTGGGCGCATTAAGAATGAAGTGAAGGGTTAAAAAGAAGGTGTCCGTGTATATTCGTCTTGAATACGAGGGCAGAGTGTGAAAGAGAGTACCACATTCGCATAGTACGGCTAAAGAATGACTTTCTGTACTTGAGAGTACGTACGGAGTTGGGGTCGAGTGTTAACTGATGAGCATTTCTGGAAGCACGATATGACTATTGAACTATTTAAAGGAAGGAATGCATCTGGCTACTTTACAAAAAACGTTATCTACGAAGGTGTTCCAATGCCTCCAACAAATATAGCGTGACAGACGCCCTTCCCTGTACTCTCTGTCTGTGAGTTTGACTTTATCCCTGTAGTGATTGATAGGACCCAGGCCAACGGAATGTATGCGAGCAATTGTATGATGTTGATATGCTTCCTAAGCTCGACAGTATAAGCACGATGCCATATCAATGTACACCGTCAGGATCATCAATTTTGTTAAAGTGGTTCAGCCAAGTTGACGAATAGTTAAGCTATATTTACCTTTCTTCTAGTGAAAAAGGCTATGCTCTCACTTAAACAACAGAGGATTTGTCCTTCGAAAGTCTCTTCGACTGCTTTACTACTGTGACGATGTTGACCTTACTAAGAGAACACACGATCTGTCAAGAATATTTTTAGTAAATCTCGCTGAAACCGTTGTAGACTTGGGCCTCAATCAACAGTCTCCGCCAGCCAGCTCGCGTCCCTAGCTAACTGTCTCGAGTTTTACACTCCAAGTTGATTGATGTCCTCTTCCACTAGATATCGCCACCTGAGTCGTGGTCTTCCTCTCCTCCTACGATCCTCGGGAATAGTGTCAAAGGCTTTCTGGGCCGGAGCATTGGTGTCCATCCGGTGGACCTTGTCCCTTCTGGCTAGGTCCATGGTGTTGTAAAGGGTTTTTCAATAGGGACGCTACAAAAGTTTTCTTAAATAAAGCAAAAACGGTTTGGAAATCTATGAAATTCTTTATTCCCGTGGAAGCACATTTGAAGCCATTATGTATGGAACTTGTTTCTTTTGCATGGTCACCACGGGCACGCTTGCAGAAGTCCAGACGCTGAACCCAATTTTCGACGGTTTTCAAGCATAAATCGGCCGATACTGCTGCAATTTCACGTTCGATATTCGTACGAAGTTCATCAATCGTCGCTGGCTTGTTGGCATACACCATAGATTTGACGTAGCCCCACAGGAAATAGTCTAACGGCGTTAAATCGCATGAACGAGGCGGCCAATTCACAGGTCCATTTCTGGAGATAATGCGCTCATCGAACTTCGTTCTCAATAATTCGATTGTTTGGCCCGCTGTGTGACATGTGGCACCGTCCTGTTGAAACCACATATCGTCCAAGTCCATATGATCCAATTCATTCCAAAAATAATCGGTTAGCATTGAGCGGTAGCGATTCCCATTCACAGTAACGTGCCGGTCTTGATCATCACGGAAGAAGTACGGCCCAATGACACCACCATTTCGGGATGTAATGGTGCCTCGTGAAGCACATGTGGATTGCTGCCTGACCAATAACGCATATTTTGCTTTTTGACGAAGCCATCCAGCCAGAAATGAGCCTCATCGCTGAAGATGATTTTTCGATGAAAATCCGGATCATTTTCAAGTTGTTGCTCAGCCCAATTCACGAACATACGACGCTTCTGGTGATCAAGCGGCTTCAGTTCTTGCGTCAATTTGATCTTGTAAAGATGTAGGCCAAGATCTTTTCACGAAATTCACCACAACGACGTCACAGAGATGCCTAAGATGCTTGAGAACGACGTTTGAGAGGCTGATTTGGGTCTTCCGCAATTGATGCGCTAGCGGCAGCAATATTCTCGACACTACGGGCACGTTTTTGTCTCACTGGCCAGGGAACATTTTGTACTGAGCCTGTGGATTCAAATTTTTCCACTAGACGCTCAATTGTTGATTTGGCAGGACGATTATGATGATCATAAATTGTACGTAACGCTCTTAAAGTGTTGACCACTGACTTCGAATTTCGGTAGTAAATTTTAATAATTTCGACTTGTTGTTGGATCGTATACCTTTCCATGATGAAATGGCAAAACTTACTGAAGAGAAATGTCAAGAGAGCGGGAAAAAATATGGCGTCGTTTGCTGTCCCTATCGGTCTACTTTTGTAGCGTCCCTATTAAAAAATCCTTTATAACCCGTAAAGTTCGCTAAAGTTATATATATCTTCTTCGCCATTCCCCTTCAGTGCACACGGGGCCAAAGATGACCCGGAGAACTTTCCTCTCGAAAAAGCCTAAGGCACGTTCATCCGATTTAGTCAAGGTTCATGCTTCTGCACCATACAGCAGGACTGGGATGATGAGAGTGTTGTACAGTTTTACCTTAGTTGCTCGAGAAAGGGCTTTTCCACTCAATCGTTTTCTTAGCCCAAAGGAACAGCGATTAGCAAGAGTTATTCTTCGTTTGATCTCGGCGCTGGTGTTATTGCCTGTGTTTATAGCGAAGCCTAGGAAGACAAACTCCTCTACTAACTCGAAGTTGTATCGTCTATTGTGACATTCTGTCCGAGCCGTCGCGTCGGTCGGTGTCGGGTGTCCTTGCTCGAAGACAGCATATACTTTGTTTTTCCCTGATTTACTGCTAAACCCAATTCTCACAAAGGCGCCTTTGACATTACGCTGTCAATCAATATCATCGGCGTACGCGAGAAGCTGAACAGATTTTCGGAAGATAGTGCCTCTGGCGTTGACGTTGGAGTTCTGCACTATCTTCTCAAGAACGATGTTAAAGAAATCGCACGACAGTGCATCACCTTGTCTGAATTTCTTTTTGGTGTCGAAAGATTCCGTAAGCTCGTTGCCAATCTTGATGGAGCAGCGTTAGTTCTCGATCGTCATTGTGCACAAGTGAACGAGCTTGGCAGGGACGCCAAAACTAGACATAGCTTTATACAGTTCGTCTCTGTAGATACTGTCATATGCGGTCTTAAAATCGAAGAAAAGGTGGTGGGTATCGATTTCGAGTTCATAGGTCCTTTCCTGTCGCAACGTGAAAATTTGGTCGATGGTTGACTTTCCTAGCCTGAAGCCACATTGATAAGGAAGCTTGTTCAAAAATTAAATCAGACTGATATGCTTGCTAGTGGATAAGGCTCATGGTCCCCATAGTTCTACACCATGTTTTGAAAAGCATGTGGCTGCTATAGCTTAGAGTGTGAGACTCCTTGAATCGTTGAAGACAACCCAATAATAATGCAATTTTTATAAAAGCAATCCCTACGCCCTAAAACCATCAACAAGTTCTTGGAAACAAGGACAGCCAACACTGATCACATACTTGAACGGAATATCTCAATTAGTCGTTTGAACTGTAAGCTTTAAGGCAGTTAAGGGCTGCGTCTACCCACCCACCACCACTATTGACACAGTAACTATTGCCAGTTCTGAGATCAAATGAAAAATCGAAAGGAGAAACGAGTGGTTATATACAATAACCCCCGCCGTGACTCTGATATTTGACCAGTCCAAAATCAACCTTTAGTACTTCAGGAGGCATTTTCGTTACAGAAAACTGCTATACACTGTCAATTCTTACCACATTTTTTCCCCAAATCTGTTTTTAGATTCCTAAGTCCTTAAAATCGAAGGTCAACATCTTTTTTGTAATAAGATTGAAATCTTAGACTAAACCGATTAAAACCGTCCATAGAAACATAGCACCACAGTTCGTTCACTCTCCCGTTGCTCATATTTGTTAAACAAAATTTATTGACTTGATTTAAATTTTATTCACTTCTAATCTTCTTAAAAATAACACTCTTTAACACCACTCCAACGGCCCCCCATTGGCTCTACCAAAGCCATTGACCTCTAACGACTCTCAGCTATCAAAACAATATTCAATTTGATTATTCTTCACTTCTGCAAATAATTCCTCACTCAAAAACAACAAATTTAAATACCAATGTGGTTATAACTGATTGGCCAAAACAATTTGCTCAAATACCTCAAACAAAACCAAAAAAAAAAACCCGCAGCCAGCTTCCCAACTCCGTTACATCAAAATGTCATTCCACTCTTCATTCATTCTTCAAAAACAAAAGACTAAACATCACAACAAAACCAGTTTCCGGCTGAAGAAAATAAAAATAAAAACCCGTAATCCATCTTTAAAATGTTCCCCAAAAAGTAACTGTCAACACAAAAATCTCCGAACTGACCCTCATCTCATCTTACAGTTTTAATATCTCTCTCAATTTGTCTTGTTTGTTTGTCACAAGTTTTTTTCTTTCTCGGAAAACAAAAGAACAAACTTCAAGCCTAAATATGCAAAAGTTTTGTTACGTAGTTGAGCTAGTATTTTTGAATTGTTGAATGTTGACCTATTTTTAGAACGTAACTAGAAGAGACACTCTTACATCATAGCACAGCACCTTCTTCTTCTTCTGTTACAAAAACCATTCTTATTGTCTTTTGCATCTTCTCTCTTAAGACTACAACTTCAATTCAAGTTTCAAAAGAACAAAAGTTTAACTTCTTTCTTGCAAGCCATTTAACAACAACAACAATAAATAATAGAAACCAGAAAAAAAAGTCAGCAACCACTTTAGTCAAACTTCAAACAAAAACAATGCAACCGCTTCAAACCTCTTCAAACCACAACCAACCACCAAACGAGAAGACATAGAGATACTTCGTCTTGAACAAGTTTGACGTCTAACCAATTCAGCTAATCATTCAGCTATTTCCTCAGAAGAAATTTTCAACAGTATCGAAGGGGAAATCTGTTCGATGTTCGATGTTCGAGGTTGAAGTCATTTCATCGGCAAGCAAGATACAAAATCGACGGTAGATACTTTTCACAGCTGATGAGATTATTTTAGTCCGAAAATAACTCGACGTGGTAACGGTTCGGTTACGGTGTTGTGGATGTGGATAGTTTGATATTCTTCTATCGAACGTTTGTTCCTTTAATTTTCAAAAATTCATCAGAGAATTTTTTTTTTTTTAAATCGGTTGAAGGAAAAATCGTTTTCAAGAACAATTAAAAGTTCGTTTTTTTTTTCATTTCTCTCCTAACCGCTGCTAGTTAATCCTTTTTTGGAAGTCTCAAACAGGATGTTAGTCGCCCGAAAAAAAATAAATACCAACACGAAACGCCAGTTGAATATTTAATAAGTGGCACTTTGCAGAGTGAGAGACTGTAATAATCAAGTAGTTGTTGGACGTTTTTCTTCCTGTCCCCTGCGTGTCGATATTTAGTCGTTGATTCAGTGTGTTTAAACCTTAAAAAAGGAGTCAATTGTCTATGCTCCGTGTGCTAGTGGATTACCAGTGTTGTGTTCAATAGTGCCAATTGTGATAGATTGAATTTTTCAATTGTTCGTAGTCCTGTATCAGTTTGGTCAATTTTGAGAATTTCTTCTTCTTTTGTGAAAAAGTGTCCCGAGAACAGCCTAATCATTATCAGTACATCGAGTAGTAGTTTTGCTAGTGGTAGCCGTACCAGTAGCACCAGTCGGAGCCGGAGCAGCAGTCTCAAAATGCTGGTAACTCCAACAGAGCCCAATACTGGGCAAACGCCTCTACCACCACCGGCTTCACATCAAACTCAGCCATCGACACCGAGTCGCACCCCATCGATACTCGATAGCCCGACATTGGCACGCGTCGAACGTGCCCGTTTGAGATTAGAGGCGAGCAATCAGCAGCAGGTCAATGGCAAGCGAGAGGATAGTTTGGAGCGAAGCATTTTGGATCCAAAGGTGAGTTTACTAATGTCTTGAGTGATGAGTGATGAATCGTCTTATCAATTTAGTGACGAATCTTCGATTGTTGGGGAAGTGTTCTGTCTGCCTCAGATAAGTTGAGACTTTCTAATGAATTTGATGATAAATTCGATTTAAGTGTTAAAAATGCCTTTGGTTTGGGAGAAAAGTGTGTTGCTGATTCATTTTC
Organism: Sphaerophoria rueppellii; assembly: GCA_920937365.1. Lineage (NCBI taxonomy): Eukaryota > Metazoa > Arthropoda > Insecta > Diptera > Syrphidae > Sphaerophoria > Sphaerophoria rueppellii. Next base: position 10,040,332 of record CAKKXW010000005.1, read on the forward strand.
TGTTTGTTAATGAGTTTTTTTTTTCAATTGAGTGAGAACGAGTACGTCAGTGAATGGACAAGTGTTTTGCGAAAACAAGATCATTAGATGGGGCTGGATTGAATTTTAAACAGCTAGATACCTAGATGGTGGGTTTTAATTTTGTGTGAGGGGAATTTTAAGTGGTGGCTTTCTGTGTTTTAGGAAGAGAACAACTGGAAAAATAATTTCGCTAATATTTGACCTTAAGAAAAATGTTAAAGAAACTAATTTGTTTTCGTTTGAATCTTTTTGGTGCAGGGTTATGGTTTTCTTCTTTGGTCTATTTTCTTTAAATGAAGATGTGTTTGAAACTCAGACAAGAAGAGGTTTTGGTTTCTGGGTTTCGGCTTGCGAACAAGTTTTTGGACGGTCTCTTGAACAAGTAAATGTGATAAAAGTGTCAACAAATTCTAGTCAGTCAATGGCTTTTGAATGCTCGTTCTCGATCTCAATAAACAATCCGTTAGGTGACCTACAAGGTAAAATTCATACTAAGCAAATCGAACTGTTCATGATGTGATCTTGTCTTGATTAAGAACTATTTTCTTCTTGACGAATTGAAGTCTTCTATTAGATGACTTAGGCTACCAATTTCTTGAAGCCGTTCAAAATTTCGGAAGTGTTGATTTGAGATGCGGAGATAAGGGGCACACAAGCCTACATCACAATCAGGATTGGCATTGGCAATGATTTTAGACCTCTCGGTTCTGGACGAATTCATTAGATACAGGGCAGTAAAAAGTGCACTTCCGTTAAAAGAATTGGTGTTTTGGAAGTAGAGCATCTAACTGACAGGACTTAAAGAGACCACTGACTAAATGATTAAAATAGAATCTTCCATTTTTTCGTGCACAGCCAGGCTGCTATCAAATCCTTAGCCAGTCAGACTATAAGATCAAAGGTGATTTCAAAATTCAGGAAGGAACTGAATAGGTTTTATTGAACATAGAGATAAATAATAGACTGAAATAGTAGGTAGATGAACTAGCAAGGAAAGGATCAGAATTAAATAAAAGGAGTAGACTCTAACAAGTCCACGCACAAAAGAAAAATGGAGATTTTAACAAAAGATCAAATGAATACCTCCTCGAAGTCCAGGAATGACTATGTTATTTCTAAAAGTGTATGGCCTCAAATGTATGAAAAGGAAACTCGGTATGACTTATAACTAGCATATTAGAATATTGATTGATGTACTGCTGCGACCACAGCCATTCGTCTCTCAGCATCATCTCAGTCAAAAAATAACAATTTTGGCCACTCTACTATTTTGAAATCATTCAATCCAATATCCTAGTACAAACATAGAATAGACTGTTCCAAAATTGATGTTTGGAAAAAAAATTCCGGTCTCCATACCGTCAAGAACAAATTATAAGGATAGTATGATCCTGGAAGACAATTCCATACAATATTATACTGATTAGGTAATCCATATTCCAAAACTTAGCAACGTATAGATAGGCGGTTGTGTGTACCTACTCAGAAAAGCTTAATCTAAGTCGTTTCCCCAATCAATTCCAGGCTGAAATTTAAGCAATCACAGAAGTTTAATCTTCGCTAAAAGAAAACGTTATATTAAAATTTTTGAGATCCGACTTATACCATCAGACATCCTATCACCTATTTCTGTATCCATATCCTAAACATCTCAAAGAAGTTTAGAGACTTGTTCCCGTCAAGAATCGACTGGGAGTAAGGCGATGAGTCGGAAGACTTCGACACCACTATCTTCACGGTGGTTCAAAGATGGAATGCGGTGTAGGTGCAGGTGTCTTCTGTGAATCTCTTAAGATGACTAAATCCTATAGACTTCCCGATTTTGCCAGTGTATTCCAGGCAGAATTGTTAGCGATAAGGGAAGCTTGTATAGCCCGACAGAACCAAAATGTAGCTATACTAACAGACAGTCAGACAGCTATTAAAGCCATTGATTCAGCTTTATCATCCTCTAAACTGATCCAGCAATGCAGAGAGGCCCTCAAGGAACTCGATTTGAGCGTCACTCTAATCTGGATCGGGGCCATAGGGGCTATGAGGGAGATGAGAAGGCAGATGAGCTAGCTAGGCAAGTATCAGCCCTTTAAAATTCATTGGCAGTGAGAGTATATGCTCCTCTTTGAGTTGTAAGGGGCAATATCCTGACCAAATACACATCAGAAGCTAATCATAGGTGGAATAGTTTAACGAATTGCGTTATATCTAGGAAAATCTGACCCGCCTATAACAAACCCAAATCGATCAATTTAGTTTTCAAACCAAGGCATGACATAGCCAGGATTGTTGCTACCTGCACAGGGCATTGGCCCATAGGAAGCATGCGGCAAAATTGGATATACCACATAACTCCTTCTGCAGTAGCTGTGAGGACCAGAATGAAAAGGTAACGGACCCACACTTTCTCTGCTATTGCCCGGCCTTGGCTGCGAAAAGAGCACTCCTCTTAGGTAAAGAATTCTTCAACGTTATTGAGGAACTCTCAGAATTCTAGATCAAAGACATGATCTCAAACCTCAATAACACAAATTGGCTTTAGCTGCCCCCCTTATCACTCCTAAACTAGATGGCACTATGAGACAATAGGCCATTGTGTAGGGAGATTAATACTACAGTATGTATAGGATTGTACGTGTGAAACATACATCCTTCTTAACCCATCCAAATCTTTATAGAATCTCACGAGGAATGGTATGGTGGTATCAAAACGGCGCACTCAGCGCTAATTGGGTCCTACTTTGAGATCCGCATCTTCTCAGATAGTCAACCAACCTTAAATCAATTGACTCTGTCCCTACAATTTAATTAGCTGCACTTAACAGTCAATCATTTCTTATAGAGATGGCACTGTAGCTCAACATTCACCTTTCCTGGGTGCCGGGCCGTAGAGCCATTTATCGAACTTGCTAAATATGGAACTACGCTGCCTCCTTTGACCCATTCGGAAAAGGTTAACATACCTTTCACTGCGTGTAAACTCATGCTTAAGCAGAACGCTATAGAGATAAAAACCAAAGATGGATTAAAATAAACACTTGCTTGGTCACCAAACAGACCTGGCCCAACGTAAAATCCCAAAAGGATCTAATTTTTCTGAAAAGACTCTTTATTGTGTGTCTTAACTGGACACTGGCTTGTAGGACGTCATGCTTTACAGCTTGGCTTCTTCTCAAACGATCTGCAGAAGCTGAATGGGCAATGAGAAAGAAGAAAAACTCACCTAGGAGAGAGAGCCTTATTCAAACGATACCAGTGATCTGGACAGCACATCAGACAGTTTGTGTACGAACGTGTGAACGTGTGAACGTGTGCCCTAAGACCTCGAAATATTTAACATATTTTTTGAACAATTGATATTTTTAATCGTTTAAGAATAGTTTTTCTACACACTATCAGAATTGATCATAATAGGATTATAGCAAGAACCATTAAGGCCAATCGTTTGCCAACACAGGAATTGTGTTATACCACCGGCTCATCACTTAGTGTGGTGTTAGTTGTTAGTAAGCAAGCAACTTTCTATAACAAATAACATAAAATACAAAAAACATGACAAACTCAACATAAAACATTTTAGAAAGTGGAACACTGGTTTCTAAAATTAGTTTGTGTTGAACTTTGCTTAAAATATAATCAAAAAGTTTTGAGTTCCAGTTTATAAGTCTACCCATACGTGTCAAAGGCTCATGCATTCCATAATTTGTTCATCGAACATGGATCTTAATCAGATCCTGACTACGGAGATTATTACCTCCTCTTCGATGGCAAAACAAAATTTTACAGAGAAGATCAGGAGCATCAGTAATTCCAGTTATGATTTAATGGAAAAATACAATATCATTATTATTTCTTCTCCGTTGTAGTGCATATTAAGGATCGACAAACGATTTTCGTAAGGAGGGACATTTAGGGGTCAATCCATTGAAACCCTTTTAACAAAAAACGAGTGAAATCCCGTTGCACTGATTCCAATTTCTCAATGTAAACATTATGGAAAGGAGACCACACCTGCTATGCATACTCCAGATGGGAACTGTAACGAAGCGTTACATGCTCTCATACAACAACAGCAATTTTTCCATCAAATCCTAAATATACGGTCAATTTTGCATTTTTGAATGCATACAACTCACGCTCGCTTCAAATATCCCACGTGCAGGCAAAACTAATTCGTGCATATATTGTCTGCTTCGAGCTATTGCCTGCTGTGCCACCAGAGCTTATTGCCTGCCGTGCCAACGCGCCACCAGGGGCCGTAAATAAATCTTCCGATCCACCAGAGCTATGGCCTGCTGTGCCACCAGAGCTTATTTCCTGCCGTGCCAACGTGCCACAAGAGCCGTAAACGTACCTGCTGATCCCCCGGAAATAAAACCGGTCGAGTTGAACAATTACCAAACAGACAAACGGAGACCGGAAAAGGAAATACCGTAGTGACAGCTCCAGTTAAAACATGCGTTAAAATGTGGTGTGAAATGACGTTATCATGAGATGAAGGTGAACGTTTTCTTAAGAAAGTCATCGTTTGGCACTATGACGGGTTCTTTTCACTTCATAATGTAAAACGGTTAAAATCATTTGGTAGAAAAATACGACAATTTGCAGAAGTTATATTTTTATAGCTTCATATCATCAGCAAAGATGGAATTTCACTATTATTTATAGCTAATATAAAAAGAAGGGGTCCCAGATGGCTACCCTGCGGTGCTCCTGTCCTGAGCAAAGTATTGTTTAGAGTAACTATTTCTGAATTTAACCTTATAAGACCTATCAGAAAAGGTGGAAAGCCGTAAGAGATCAATTTAAACTTGATAATCTCATGAGATAGTTGATCGAAAGCCTTCGAGAAGTCTGTGTAAGCACAATCGACTTCATGGCCACATTCCAAAGCCTGTAAACATTTATTCAGAAAAAAAAAATAACCAAATTTGTAACAGTGGATCTTTTTTTTGCATTAAGCCATGCTGTTGATTGCATATAACAATCCTACAATTAAATGCTAAATTGTCACAAACTACTTGCTAAAACTACTTTGGAATACATGAGAGCTTAGAAATCGGCCTGTTATTACAGATATTGTTTTTATCACCTTTCGTATAAACGGGAGTCATAAAGGAACTCTTCCATACTGCAGGAAGAGCTAAGACTGCCCTACACTTTTTAAGAACTACGGGCGGTATTCCATCTGAATAGTCTTCTTTAAGATGAAAAATAAATTGTAAAATTTTATTATATTCAATTGTGATGATAATACAGGAAAAAGGACATTTTAAGAACTTACATTCAGAAACACCAAAAAAACCAAAATTATTTCACATACCTGAAAAGAAGAAAAATTAAAATTAGTAACTTAAGAAATTGTAAGAGTTTAAATTGAATAAATACATTGGAATTGGAAGTCACTTTCATTCCTTCCGGTTCGGAATTTCTGATAAGCAAAATCACACCAAAAACATAAATGTAAAAAAAAGAGCCAAGTTCTCCCGTACAAAAATTCTGCCCAACAAATCAGCCACGAAAAGTAATGAGATCTAAAATAACGCCAAGTTCTAAGATTCAGCAAGTACTCGTAGGTGCATTGCAAATGTTTTAAGTGGACTTGCATCGAATCTACTATTAGTTTTGAAAGAAACTTGTAAGCTAATGTAAATTTGTTAATTTTTTTTACTTAGCAAGTTTTCCAAACTTTTTTAGGAGAGAACCTGACAAGTGAAAAAAATTAAGTAATTTACATTACTATTTCACGTTGTAAAGGGTTTTTCAATAAGGACGCTACAAAACTTTTCTTAAATAAAACAAAAACGGTTTTGGATATCAATGAAATTCTTTATTTCTGTGGAAGTATATTTGATGCCATTATTAAAATTTTTTGATGGCCACCACGGGCACGCTTGCAGAAGTCCAGACGCTGAACCCATTTTTCGACGGTTTTCAAGCATAAATCGGCCGATACTGCTGCAATTTCACGTTCGATATTCGTACGAAGTTCATCAATCGTCGCTGGCTTGTTGGCATAAACCATAGATTTGAGGTAGCCTCACAGGAAATAGTCTAACGGCGTTAAATCGCATGAACGAGGCGGCCAATTCACAGGTCCATTGATCATCACGGAAGAAGTACGGCCCAATGACACCACCAGCATGTAAACCGCACCAAACAGTGATTTTTTCGGGATGGAATGGTGCCTCGTGAAGCACATGTGGATTGCTGCCTCACCAATAACGCATATTTTGCTTATTGACGAAGCCATCCAGCCAGAAATGAGCCTCATCGCTGAAGATGATTTTTCGATGAAAATCCGGATCGTTTTTAAGTTGTTGCTCAGCCCAATTCACGAACATAGACGCTTCTGGTGATCAAGCGGCTTCAGTTCTTGCGTCAATTTGATCTTGTAAGGATGTAGGCCAAATCTTTTCGCTAAATTCGCCACAACGACGTCACATAGATGCCCAACTCTTGAAAACGACGTGTGAGAGACTGATTTGGGTCTTCCGCAATTGATGCGCTTGCGGCAGCAATATTCTCGACACTACGGGCACTTTTTTGTCTCACTGGCACGGGAACATTTTGTACTGAGCCTGTGGATTCAAATTTTTCCACTAGACGCTCAATTGTTGATCTGGCAGGACGATTATGACGACCATAAATTGTTCGTAGCGCTCTTAAAGTGTTGACCACTGACTCCGAATTTCGGTAGTAAATTTTAATAATTTCGACTCGTTGTTGGATCGTATACCTTTCCATGATGAAATGGCTGAAGAGAAATGACAAGAGAGCGGCGTCGTTTGCTGTCCCTATCGGTCTACTTTTGTAGCTTCTTTATTGAAAAACCCTTTAGTAGGTTACTAAGAGAAAACCTGCCAAGTAAAAAAAATTAACTAATCTACATTACTATTTCACTTTGTACTTGTATGCCAAATTTCTTGATTCTACTGCACTCCAAAGTAAAATAAATAGATTGGCGGGACAGCTCTTGAAGAGCCAAGGCCTAAGTGGCTTACTCTCATAAACAATTCTCTAGGTGGGTGTGAAGAATTGAGAGGAGCTACAATTTAACGCCGATCCCGAACGGCAAAGTTGAGAAGCACTTTTTCATGACAGATTGATACTCTTGGAAGCAGTGTCCGTAAAAGATTAAATAAAAACTATGGACACGGGTAGGACTCGAACCCACGACGTTCTGCTTAGCAGCCAACGCTCCTTACCACTAAGCTGCGGACACACTACTGTACTCCAGAGAGTTCCATATAATTTATACTAATAATGTAAAAGTAGGCGGCTACCACGCCCTCTGACTGAAAAATTTCAAATTTTCGATTTTTTCCGTTGTATGTGCTTCATGATCTATCGCTGTGCCAAATTTCAAGAGCAACGGGAAGTGTTTCATAATATTGATGATCTGTCAGTGAGTGAGTGAGTCAGTCAGTCAGTTACGGTTTGCGTGATTTTTGGAACATTGTATCTTAGAAACTACCTTTGCTAAATATCTGAAATGTACTGAGGTGCTTATTCTTGACAAGCTTAACAAATAATGTGAGTTTGAAACTTTTAGCTTCTTTGATATAGAAGTTAGAGGGATGTGGATAATGCTCTGAGTTGTTTCCTGTAAATAAGGGTGTAGTGCCAAAGTTGCTAGAGAACTTGGCTGGGCACTACTGTGCCCCTTGATATGAAAAATAAATCTGCAAAGAAGAACAAGTCTCCATTTTCCCCCGAGAAACTTTATCAATTTCCAAGCTGATAAAAATTTTAAGATGGATATACCCAAAGTCACTTGTTCCCCAAAAAATACACAAAATTCCCCCAACCAAACAAAAAAATTCCAAGTCGATTACAATAAATTTTTATCAAGCGAATTGTCATGGCAAAAAAGAAAACAAATCTCAAAACGACTAAACACCAAAATAATGCAAATTTTTTGCTTAAGATCAAAACAAAACGATATCAAAGTTTTTTAATGGTCCAAGGTCGTTTGAATAAGAAATTAACTTCTAGAAATCCGGAAATTCTCCCCGATTCGAAAATAAATAACTGATACTCATTGTCACTTAAATTGGACTTTTTTTTATTCACTTTTGGTGTTGGTGTTGTTTTTTGTTGGTGTCATGGATCCTTCTTGATTTCCAAAGCAAAGCAAAACGCCAAATTGAATCTATCGCAGAGCTTTATGGAACAAAATTTCGAAATACATAAATTTTGTCTTGACTCGTTAATGTGAGAAAGAATTACACTTTGCCATTTGGTGTTTCAGGAGATTGATGATAATGTGTTGGTGGAGGACTCTCGTAATGCTTTTGGAATCTCATTTGCGAATGAAAACCAGATCTACGGTCAAAGTGATAAAATTTTATGCAAAATCCTTCCGCTCGTGCGGCCTTCATCCTCATCAACATGTTTGCTAAGTGCAACGGCACCTTTTTTTAGTTTATTTTAACACTGTCCACTTTAGAATGCTCTCAAAGTACACATGACCCACATTCAGACGAATGCAATAGGACATTCTACATTCTGTGAACGCAGAAGGACAAGAGAAATTCGAGAGCAAAAAAAGGTCAACACGACTTAAATCACGAGCTTGGGTTCATTAAGGAAGTGTGTAGGACTGTTGACTTTGGGTGTGCTCATTTAACGTTGACCATGGAAATTCCAGCACACTTGGGACAAATGTATAGGCTCCATCCCATCCCCAACAACTTGGGTTTTCCTGCTGAGCAAGGAATGATACAGGTGTACACAAGCGGAGGTAGAAAATTGGTGTTGATGATGACTTTTACATTTTTGTGGACGCCATATTGCCATTGAATCGCCACGAAGTAACAATAAAATAAATTTTCATTTTCATTTTTCTTTTGATTAGGTTTTTGTGCGCACCTCTCATTCTACCAAAAATGAAAAATAAAGAGAAAAGGGTTAATTTGCCATTAAGCTTGTTTATTCTTCTTTAAAAAAAAGGACAACAGGAAATATGCTTTCGTGGTTGGAAAAAAAGGATACCTTGAACCCACTCATATTTCGGAATGGAATTTAATAAAGTGCTCAGTTAATGTAAATTAAAATGGATTGGTTTGAGGTAGAAAGAAACACCCTGGGAAGGTTTCTGTGAGAGGGGGAAATCTTGAAAGAAAGCTTTTAATTGTATAGAAGGTCCTGAAATATTTATTTGAATTTATTACTTCAATTAATTTCAATAATTTCATGCTCCGCAGAAGCTGGTCCAAATGGCCCGTTGAACTCACGACCGTCAGCTAAAAATCCACAGCAAACAGACTTTATTGGGATTCATTGGACGCTCTTAGGTTACATTAGGTTAAGGGGCTGACATGCGTTACACTTAGATCAATACAGATCCATTGTGATACCCGTGAGTATTGCTACTCAAACTAATAAGAAAAACCTATGTGTTCAGTTGATCAAGCCATTTAGAGGCTTTGACGAAGTTCAGAATATTAATACCTGGTGTACTAGAGTGTTCTTCTAAATCCCCGAAGAAATAGTTGTCGAGTAATTTCTTACTATGGTGTGAGAGTTCGGGACAGTGACACAGAAAGTGTGAAGTGTCTTCATGCACCTTCTCGTCACCTCATCCTCTGCATAGATCATCTGATCTGATTCTCATCTTTTCCATATGATAATCCAACAGATTATGTCCGGTAATTATGCTTACAAGAGATTGAAGTGATCCTTTGTGTAGCTGCATAATTCTTTCCGTTCTTTGTTTGTTAAAACAGGGCCAGATCTTTCTTGTAGTGCCGCAGGTGTCAAGAAGTTTCCACCTTTCATCGGCCTTCATAGTTATTCTTTTTGAGATTTCCTGTTTTGAATAACAGGTAGGGATGCTAACTAGTTGAGCTCGGCTTCAGTCAAGCGTTGACCCCAATCTTGCTAATTCATCGGCCTTCCCCTTGCCTGGTATTTCGCTGTAGTCTGAGACCCAGCAGAGTCTAATGTTGTGTTGTGCGCCAAGAACCTTAGGCCCTTCGTGGCAGCATGAAACAAGCTTGGATTTTACCTCAGTTGCAGTAATCACTTTTACTGGCGCTTGGCTATCAATGTAAAAGGTGATATCAGCTCGTGGTATTGCCATCATTGATACCTTTTTAGCAGCTGTTGTCACTGCCAGGACCTCCGCTTGGAAGACGCTACTGTAGTCTGGAAGCCTAAGCGAGGCGGTTAACTTGAGAGATTCAGAATAGAAGCCTGCCCCTACACCAGTGTCCATCTTAGAGCCATCAGTATAGATAGCTATTGACGACTCACTGGAGTATGGTATGTTATCTATCCATTCCTCTCTGCTTGGGATGGCAGCCTGGAATGGTTTATGAAAATCAAGTTCGGGTATTTTATAGTCTGTTGTAGTACTATGACCCATAACTTTATGAAGGATCTGGGCATGTCCTATGGAACTGTTTTTCCAGACTTTAGTTTGACTAAGTCTCAGGGCACTTTTGGCCGCAGATTCTTGAACAAAGAGGTCTAGGGGTATTAGATTGAGTATAACTTCCAGTCCCGCAGTTGGAGTGGATCTCATTGCCCCCGTAATGCCAGTGCACGCAAGTCTTTGAACTTTTGTCAAAGTTTTCAGGTTCGTGCTCTTTTCTAAAGCTTTCCACCAAACCAAATTACCATAGGTTAGTATTGGTCTAATTATTGCCGAATACATCCATCTGATAATTTTAGGGTTTGGTCCCCAGGTTTTCCCGAAAATTCTATTGCAGGAGTAAAAGGCAATCGATGCCTTTTTGAATCTATCTTTGGTGTTCAGACCCCAGTTTAGTTTTTTATCTAAGATCACACCGAGATACTTTGCATGATCAGAGATTTTAAGAGGGCAGCCTTCAATTGAAGGTATTTTAAAATTAGGTATTTTGCGTTTGTTAGTAAATAGCACTAGTTCTGTTTTAGCTGGATTGACTGTCAGCCCACAGTTCCTAGTCCATTTACTTACCAACGAGAGGGCATATTCGGTTTGTTCACTGATAGTGGGTAGGAACTTGCCAGTCGCTAGTAATGCAAGATCATCAGCGTAGGCTATTATTTTTACTCCACTTGATTTCAATTTAGAGAGTATGCCGTTCATGACAAGAACCCAGAGTAGCGGTGAGAGAACTCCACCCTGTGGGGTACCCCTGGATGTGGTTACTCTCACCCTTTCCTCCGCTAGCTCAGAGTTGATTTGTCTCTTCTGAGCATACACATTATCCACTGTATTATTGCCTTTTCGACTTTGTGGTCGTCCGGCTTGCTTCACTGTTTCGTTCTTCACGTTATTGAAGGCTCCTTCAATATCCAAGAACGTTGCAAGGGTGTATTCCTTGTCATTCAGTGATTTTTCTATGACGCTGACAACACTGTTCAATGCTGTTTCAACGCTTTTTCCTTATGTGTAGGCATGTTGAGCTTCGGATATGCATATCAATCAGCTTCTCAAAAGTTTTCAAAATAAACGATGTTAGACTAATGGGTCTATAGTCTTTGGCCTTCGTATGGCTAGGTTTACCAGCCTTAGGGATGAAAACTACCTTTACCTCACGCCACGATAAGGGAACATACCCCCATTTAAGGCTATTATAGATAATGCTAGCTAGGTGTGGGATGATAAGGTTTATGCTCTTCTGAATCATCATAGGAAAGATTCCGTCTAGACCAGGGGATTTGTACGGGGAAAAGGAGTAAATGCCCCATTTTATCCTTTCTTTTGTTATATAATGCGATGGTACTAGGTCTTCTGTACGAGACTCTGTTTCTGGACTACGGATATCAGCTACGCAGCCAGGTACAATGAGTATTCACAAGGAGCTCAAGGGTTTCGCTACAAGATTCAGCTGGCCTTTAGTTTTTTGAGAGATCCCAGAGTGACTGAGTCTTTGGCCAGAATTTTCCTGAGTCTTGCCGATTCATTTGTACTTTCTATTTCGTTGCATAAGGCCATCGATGAGCTACGTTTTGCTCGTTGCGTTTCGACCTTAAACATACGTTGACTGGTCTTATAAAGTTCCCTATCAGTTTCTTTTCTAGTGCTTTTGGCGACGTTGAAAAGTCTTCTAAGTTTCCTATTTCAGTGGTCCACTAGGGTGGTTTTTTCCTACCTTTTCCCATATGATTGATGGGACAGCTTTTTTCTAAGGCGTGATCCAGAACAACTCTGAGTTTTTCTGACGCAATATCGAAGTCGAAGCGTACTTGAATTTATAGTGTGTCCGGGTTTTGAGTCTCCTGTCCTACTTCCATACAGAATACATTCCAGTTTGTATTCTTGAAATTCCTAAGGAATTTTGGAGTTGCCACTTTATTTTGTATCAAGAAGTCTATCAGTTTATGGTCTGAGAATGATTCCTCCTTAAGAACATTCCATTGACCTATTACTATTGTGCTTAAGTTGGACGCTCTTGGATCTCATGTCGATTGATTTGACATTTGGTTTGACAGGCAACCAATTTACCAAATTGTAGCATCATGAAAATGGCCACTAGCTATACTGTACATACAAGGTAGTCTAGTCCTTAAGAGTCTTAGTAATGCGATTGATTTTGAATAGCCTCTAAAACCTCTTTGAAGATCTCTTGCTTTAAGTTATTTTACTGAAGACCCATACGTCCGTTTCAACAGCTAACAAATTGAAGCAACAAGCAAAAGCCTGCCTCAAGAAAAACTGCCGCTCTTTGCATTACTGCTCGTAGCTTAATTTCTAATTAATTGACATTCAATAACAAATCGGACCGGACCCCATTTGATTAAACAACAACAAGACCAAAACACACTTCGCCTGCCTCAATTACATGCATCTTAAATTTCTCAATTCCAAAAACTGTGCCACCCGAACGGAAAAGGATGTGGGAAATCAAAGTCATTCGGTTTCTACACATATTATGTCTACATAAACGCACAAAGCATTTTTATTTTTATTCTTCTTTTTTCCTTATGGGCTCTGATAGCCCATATGTTGAACACATCATCCCCCTCATGCATTTATGTTGAGTTGAATGGAGATTGCTTTGCCCTCTAATCAAACAGAAAAAAAACCAACAACAAGAAAAAATTGATATCTTACTCATAACGAGCACATGATAGGGGAATACACACGAGAGATCTGACGTAAGTGCCACTGCCACCAACATGCATTTTTCAGATACAACAACGACCGACGCACGATGATGATATGCAGCATGCAATGTGGTTGCGGTGAATATCAATATTGAGTTTGTTTTTTTTTTTTCAAAAAAAATGTCCACCGGAAATTGCAATTACTTGGAACTATGCATTCAAATTCCATCATGAAAGCAAAAAAAGATTGAAAAACCCGCTTAACGCTTATCAAACTTTTTGAATACTCAGAAATTATGACCACCAAGATGCATCATAAGCTTGCCGCCAAATTTGTATATCAAAGCAAAAGAAGAGATAGCAATCAATCAACGCACTCACGCATGTGGCGTTTTATGTGAATGTTCAACATGACGAGGAAAATGTGCATGCAAATTTATTGAGATGTGTTTTTTGTGTTTCAAAGATCATTCCCAACCTCAATTCGAATTGAAAATATGGCCCAACATCTCACATCACACATCCCACAAATTGCATAAGTGGGCTATAAAAGTCGCGATAAACAAAAATATTCAGAAAAACCTGGACTGAACTGCAGCAGTATGTTATGCATGATTGCCAGATGCTGGTGTTCAGTTGATCAAATGGTTGAGTAAGACGTGGCTTCTACGAAGTGATGTGCCGAACAGTTAATTTTTTAAACCGAATTAACTCGAGTTGTTTGTTATGCAAACCGAATTGCAAGGCAATGTAACCAGATTGCCCCGAAAATCTATCCAGAAAACAGTTAAAAGACGGGAAGAATAAGGTTTTTAATCCCTCAAAATCCTTGCCATCCGCTGATGAAATTTGACAGTTAAAGGCTCAATAGAAAAATAAGATATGAATCTATGCGGCCAGAGGGATATTTCGTTCTAAATGTTATGGATTGGCCCGAAAATCGACCTTGTAAGCACTTGTTAAATTTGACAGACATTACTCTGGTTTAAGAGCTCTTCAAAAAGCTTCAGAAGCCAAGTCACTTATCTCTAATACACGTACAGTGTTGAAGATCTTATAAGCAGTCAGCTCAAAGTCAACAAGCACCTTAGACAGCAATATTATGTTTCAGTCGTGTATTGTAGTGCCCTCTGGTGATTTCTTCCTGCAACAGGCTGTGTTTAAGTATGAATCTACACGCGGTGTTCCTACACAGATCCATTCTTGTTGATCTCGTCAGACTAAGAAGTGTCCTTAGCCTATCTAAGAACCAGTCTCTTCTTTTATTTTAAGAATTCCTGCTTGGATCGCATTCATATTAGAAATCTAAAAAACAGAATGAGATTCAGTTTTTCGGAATAGACATCGTTTTGAAGACCTTAGAAGGTGTTTGAGGTATCGACTTGGCGAAGAAGGGTATCCAGTAATCTTCTAGGAGTCCACCCTATCCTTCAAGATCTGGAAATTGTCAACATAAACTAGCTAAGGATGGACAGATCTGAGTTTGACGCTTCCCGCTTGGAGTAAATGGTGAGGGGTGTGTGATTAACTGCAAGCCCAGCCCGTCACTTTTTAGTTTACCGCTTTCTCCAAATGTTGGGTTAGATGAGGAAGTAAACGCATTCTAAATATTCCTGATCATGGAATATGCGCTCATCATGCAATCTCCTGTTTTCAAAGTCGTCAGAAGCTTGTTGACAATTATGTTCCATAGAAGGAATGATAGGACTCCGCATTGTGATGTTCTTGTGTTGACTTTTTCTGTTTTGGTTGCAATAAAACTTTCCTACTTGTCATGAGCATGAGGCTTGATGTTAAAGACCCGCTTCTCCATCCCGATTGTACCTGGATAGGCTGGACCAATGAAGCATTAACATTTTTGCTGGTCGTCTCTTTCTATAGGTCTAAATATATTGAAACCTTCTTAAATCTTACAGCCATCTTGGATGGGAATATCAAATTGATCCAGAACATCATTTCAGTTCTTAAAACAACTGTTCATAGCTGGATATTTCTGAGCCTTGATACCTGATAAGATTCTCCTGTCTATTTAAGGAGTTTCTTAGACAAGACCGAGAAATCTGAAATAGTTAAGGGAAAAGTTGAAGAAATTTCAGTCGAAAGGACGTTCGTCTAGAAAGCTCCAGGGCTACAGTTTTTCCATTTGAAGAAATTTTGTTGTAGTACATTTTTTCACGCCTTCTTTTGTAACTTGTTTGCCTTAACTTCAACTCATCCCGGTCAATGCCCTTGCTTTCTCGAAATAGATGTTTATATCTACTCCAATGATCCTAGCGAAGACGACACATGAGAGGCATTTGAACTCTTCACTTTCCCGAACTGTTGTGAATTTGAGAGGATGACCGAGTTCAGAAGGTAATCAGCTTCATTTGTTCGGTCTAAAACTTCAGTAACTCGATTTCTGCGTCTTTTTCAAACCTTAGGAAAGGTTAGAGTGGATGTCTAGATGTTGTTCACTAAGGGTTCATTGTAATACCACTAAAGAAGTAACTCATGGGAGAGTTATGAACTGTAACATACCATTTCGTACTTTTAATGAAAATAGAGAGACATCTTGTGTCGATCGTTGCTAGTTTACTGGTTCTATCGAAGAAGGTGTTACAGAGATAGGTATTCCTTCTGTTCAAGAGACAAGTACAGAAAAGGTATTGGCCTGTTTTTTCTTCCTTCTCGTCCAAGCAGCTTCTACAGAAGTCATTAGTGTAGACCCTCGTCGTCAGCAGTGTCCTGTTATGACTCCAACTCTGGAGCTTATACTTTTTCTGCTCAGGGTAATAAAACCTTTTGACCTTTTCAGGTCTATGCTTGGCCATATTTTTTTACTTGCTAGGCAGGTGGTACCATGTGCCCATGTAGCATTTGTTGATTCTAGAACACATTCTTTCCATGCAGCAAGTGGTGTTCCTGTGTTGTGTTTTTGTCTAACAGTGGGCAGTAGTGTTCCGTTTTTGGCGAACTTATCAGCTTTGAAATTTCTCGTAATGTCTCTGTAGTTCGGCACCCTAATGAGGTGGATGTTAAACTGTTCTGTCATCTCACTCAGAGGTGATGATACTGCTTCCAACGCCGTAGTAGGCCTTTGCACCAGATTCTTCAAGATTTCCTCCTTCTTCCCAAAAGGATCTTGAGGGTATGGAAATATAGAAGTTATTATCGAATACCATTTTTGGATTCGTATAGTCTAAGCGATCTGGGATAGATCTGAAATTGTCTAAGATAGTAGAATGTCCATTATTACTGATCGAATTAGAGGTGGCTCTAATGCTTACCCAAGAATTGGTTGCACCATTTCGGAGAAGATGTCAATAAGAGGTATCAGGTTTAGAAGCACATCTTGTGATGCACAAGCCTGCTGACCGCTGGTCTTTAATGAGGTTATTCAAATTTATCATCTTGTCCAGTGCGGTTAACCATATGATAACTACTTAGGTGAGTATAGGTCTGATTACCGAAGTGTATAGTCACTGGGTTATTTTTTGTGAGAAGCCATTTCACCCTAAAGCCATCTTACAAGTAAAGAGCAGTACAGTAGCTTTCTCTTAAATTTGCCTTCCAATTAGTTATTTGTCTTAAATGAGGCCTAAATATTTGGCTTTTTCGGAAAAGCTTTAGAGTATTCCTTTAACCGTGGGTGGGCTAATTTGAGGTATTTTTTTGCCTTCTCGTTAAAAGTACTATAGTTCTGTTTCATGTGGATTGAGGTCCAAGCTTGCTTGGCACAATTGGTTAGCCTGTTTAAGGCATTTTGTAGGGGCTCCGAGAGAACTTGAAGGTAACTCCCAGATACAGATGTTGCAACGTCGTCAGCATAGGCAATCAATTTGAAACCCTCTGCTTCCATTTACTACCCTTTTTTCATTAAAGATGCCAAAGGACCCCACCTTCGGTGGTACCTCCATTCACCGATCTGGTGGTGTAGTAAGATTCCTCATGCTTGAAGTTATTGCCCTGCTTCCAGCTTGTTCAAGTGCATTGCTGTTGTAATCGCCTATTAGCTGACGTTTTTGAATGCTCCTTCGGTATTCTTTATAAAGGGTTTTTCAATAGGGACGCTACAAAAGTAGACCGATAGGGACAGCAAACGACGCCATATTTTTTCCCGCTCTCTTGACATTTCTCTTCAGTAAGGTTTGCCATTTCATCATGGAAAGGTATACGATCCAACAACGAGTCGAAATTATTAAAATTTACTACCGAAATTCGGAGTCAGTGGTCAACACTTTAAGAGCGCTACGTACAATTTATGGTCGTCATAATCGTCCTGCCAGATCAACAATTGAGCGTCTAGTGGAAAAATTTGAATCCACAGGCTCAGTACAAAATGTTCCCGTGCCAGTGAGACAAAGAAGTGCCCGTAGTGTCGAGAATATTGCTGCCGCTAGCGCATCAATTGCGGAAGACCCAAATCAGTCTCTCACACGTCGTTCTCAAGCGTTGGGCATCTCTGTGACGTCGTTGTGGCGAATTTCGCGAAAAGATCTTGGCCTACATCCTTACAAGATCAAATTGACGCAAGAACTGAAGCCGCTTGATCACCAGAAGCGTCGTATGTTCGTGAATTGGGCTGAGCAACAACTTGAAAATGATCCGGATTTTCATCGAAAAATCATCTTCAGCGATGAGGCTCATTTCTGGCTGGATGGCTTCGTCAATAAGCAAAATATGCGTTATTGGTCAGGCAGCAATCCACATGTGCTTCACGAGGCACCATTAAATCCGAAAAAATCACTGTTTGGTGCGGTTTACATGCTGGTGGTGTCATTGGGCCGTACTTCTTCCGTGATGATCAAGACCGGCACGTTACTGTGAATGGGAATCGCTACCGCTCAATGCTAACCGATTATTTTTGGAATGAATTGGATGATATGGACTTGGACGATATGTGGTTTCAACAGGACGGTGCCACATGTCACACAGCGGGCCAAACAATCGAATTATTGAGAACGAAGTTCGATGAGCGCATTATCTCCAGAAATGGACCTGTGAATTGGCCGCCTCGTTCATGCGATTTAACGCTGTTAGACTATTTCCTGTGGGGCTACGTCAAATCTATGGTTTATGCCAACAAGCCAGCGACGATTGATGAACTTCGTACGAATATCGAACGTGAAATTGCAGCAGTATCGGCCGATTTATGCTTGAAAACCGTCGAAAATTGGGTTCAGCGTCTGGACTTCTGCAAGCGTGCCCGTGGTGGCTTTTGTAGCGTCCCTATTGACAAACCCTTTAGTTGAAGGAATATTCAACACTACTTATGAGCGAATGAAGTGCTGTTTTCAGTCAAGAGGGTAATCATGGTAACATGATTTCTATTTCTCTTTCGAACCTTATAACCATTTGATGAAGGTTCATGACAAGCCTTCCTGATCACAACTACGGATCTTATGCATTTTTTATTTTTCACTTAAACCTCACGTTGACAACCCTATAAAACAAAAAATCAGAGTTTCTGTCAGCTTTAAAAACTTCAGACCCTTTTGTTTGTCTTTGTTTTTCCATTTTTAATTTTAATCAATATTTTCTTTGTCGCTTTTTTTCTTTCATTTTGTTGAAGTGGTTCTGCCGCTTTACCTCCCCCTTCCACTTCCTTCATCCCATTTATGTACAATTAATTGAGTTGAACCAATTGGAATTGCTTTTATTATAGAAAAATGCTTTTTTTATGGATTATAATCGGATTGACGGCCTTTTTGTCCTCTCTTCTTCTTGTAATCGTATTCATGATTGTTTCACATAATCAATTTTCGATTTACATAAAATACTGGATGCACTCATTTTTTTCTCGTCTTAGATTAAAAGCCACTTGACATTCGATTATTATGATTGTGGTGTTGTGTTGTTGTCTGCCACTCTATCGTCTTGTTGTTTGTGGACTGTTGAAAAATGGTTACACATTTTTGACATGTTCAGTGTGGCGGGCAAGATGCAATTTGACAGAGAGCCTTATTAGAGCCAGCAGCAGCTAGCCAAGGTAACGACCGACCTGCACGTAAATTGCGCGGTTAATTGGGTGTTGTTGTTTTTCTCATTTGAAATTTACTGGAGGCAGAGTTGTTACAAGAAGACATAAACCATCAACAGCCACGAGTGTGGAGGATTTATTTTATTTTATCGTGTGGAGCGCAAAGCAGATAGTTTTATATTTTTTTAATGAAGATTGATTGATTTAAGTGTTGCAAGGAGGAGGTTTTAATGATTTTTTTATCTATGTTGTTGGCAAAATTGAAAAAAAGAAATGAAGCATAAGATAAAACTGGGTCAGTGAGGGAAATTTTGCGCAGAAAATCAATTGAGCTCAATCAATTGAGTGCAATCAGTTAAATTGGGGAAGGGTTGAGCTCTACGAGAGAAAGAGGAGAGATGAACGCCGGATTCTCAGGAGAAAAAAGAGAGAGAGCATGAGAAGCGTCAGATCGAGGATGTTGAGTGAGAAATGAAGTTCGGAGGTTTTATCGAAAGGTTAAATAGCTGGCTCAAGCTCATCGGGCAAGAACTGATACCTGCAGAGATAAACAAGGGATCATCGTAGTGGAACCGCAGTCAATGCTGAGGATCTGGAAAGACCACTTCTGTAGATTGTATAACGGCGACGAAAAACAAAACACCGCTACCAGACAGGAGCCTTGCATCGGACACGATGATAGCCAACAATTCCGTGAACCCGACATAGAAGAAGTGAAAACCGCAATATCACGGCTGAAATCCAACAAAGCCACTGGAGCAGATGGTCTAACTGCCGAGCAATTTAAAGCAGCAGGCGACGATCTAGATAGAAGCATGCACCAAATCTTCTGTGAGATATGGTCGGAAGAATGCATGTCCGATGAATAGAACCTCAGCATTGTTTGCCTGATCCTGAAAAAGGGATATCGTCTAAACTGTGCCAACTTCAGAGGAAAAAGCCTACTTAACATCGCCTACAAGATCCTCTCTGCCGTAATATGTGAACGTCTGAAGCCTTTCGTCAACAATCTGATTGGTCCTTATCAATGTGGCTTCAGGCCAGGAAAGTCAACCATCGACCAAATTTTCACGTTGCGGCAGATCCTGGAAAAGACCTATGAACTCCAAATCGATACCACCACCTTTTCATCGATTTTAAGGCCGCGTATGACAGCATCTACAGAGACGAACTGTATAAAGCTATGTCTAGTTTTGGCATCCCTGCCAAGCTCGTTCGCTTGTGCAAAATGACGATGGAGAACTCACGCTGCTCCATCAAGGTTGGCAACGAGCTTACGGAATCTTTCGACGTCAAAAAAGGATTCAGACAAGGCGATGCACTGTCGTGCGATTTCTTTAACATCGTTCTTGAGAAGATAGTGCAGAACTCCAACGTCAACACCAGAGGCACTATCTTCCAAAAATCTGTTCAACTTCTCGCGTACGCCGATGATATTGATATAATGGGAAGAACACAGCGTGATGTCAATGGCGCCTTTGTGAGAATTGAGACAGAAGCGGCAAAAATGGGTTTAGCGGTAAATGAGGGAAAAACGAAGTATATGCTGTCTTCGAGGAAGGACACCCAACACCGACGGCTCGGGCAGAACGTCACAATAGACGCATACAACTTCGAGGTAGTAGAGGAGTTTGTCTACTAGGCTCCGCTATAAACACGGGCAATAACACCAGCGCCGAGATCAGACGAAGAATAACTCTTGCTAATCGCTGTTCTTTGGGCTTAGAAAGCAATTGAGTGGAAAAGCCCTCTCTCGAGCAACTAAGGTAAAACTGTACAACACTCTCATCATCCCAGTCCTGCTGTATGGTGCAGAAGCATGGACCTTGACAAAATCGGATGAAAGTGCCTTAGGCTGTTTCGAGAGGAAAGTTCTTCGGGTCATCTTTGGCCCCGTGTGCATTGAAGGGGAATGGCGAAGATGAACCAACAACGATTTTTACGGGTTGTACAACGACATGGACCTAGCCAGAAGGGTCAAGGTCCAGAGACTCAGATGACTCGGTCATTTAGAGCGGATGGACATCAATGCTGCGGCCCGGAAAGCCTTCGATAATCGACACTATTCCCGAGGGACGTAGAAGGAGAGCAAGACCAAGACGCAGGTTGCACACTCAAGATGAAGAGGACCTCAATCAACTTGGAGTGCAAAACTGGAGACAGCTAGCTAGGGGCTGAGTTGGCTGGCGGAGACTGTTGATTGAGGCCCAGGTCCACAACGGACTGTACCGCCACCTTAAGTAAGTAAGTAAGGGTTGAATTGGGTTTCTAGGTTTTTTTATGAGTGAAAGAAAACAGGGTTTTGTGAGATTATGATGAAATGAAATGTTTCCTCAAAACAGGTGCTTGCCTCAAAGGTTGAATCCTCTCAATTCTTCTTTTCCATCCTTAACTATTTGCCGCTTTTAACGCCCGTTTTAAACTGCAATAACAACACTTAACAAGCCATATACCTAAAGCTTCATTTCCCTTTCTAACATCAACAAAATTTAATCAGCAGCAAAACAAAAAAAAATGTCATAAGCTTTTAATAGCGCAGAGAAAATGTCAAATTCCCACTAATCACCAAATTATAACCAGCTTCGACATTTGAAGGCAAACAAAAAAACGACCGAAAATAAGCAAAAAATTAAATTCCAAAATGTCTTGCCTTGTTTGCTGACATTGCCTCTGTTCGTCTGTGTCTGCGTTATACTGCGCCATTCTTCTGTTTCAAATTAAAATTCAAATTTCTAACAACCCGAATTTCCTGTTGATGACACAATTTTTGCATTTATTAAAAATTTTATTCCCAAAATTGTTGTTTTGCGTTTTGTGTCGATTCTCAAAACTCAAACTAATGTGACACTCTCTCTCTCTCTCCCACTCTTTCTCGCTCTCCTTTCTGCTTGGCTATATGAAATAACTTCCGGCCATTATATTCGCATAATTATTTTTTCCATATTTTCTGTCTTGTTTCCATTCGACACAGAAAATTTTGCAAGCAAATATTTGTCTATGGTCGGAAGAGGAAATTTTATTTAAATGCAAAACCCCATACCCCTAATGGCACACGTGTTTATCATATCCTAACACTCAAAGTTGAAAAGTAATAAAAATAAAAATGATAATAAAAATAGACCGAAACCGAGACCGACAAAAGAAAAAAAAGGAACCAAACAGAGACTTTCATTCATAAGCTTATGAATTCTTTGACTTTATTGTATTCTAAAACGTTTAGCCTTCGGTGGGGGTTTGCTGGGTAGAATTTGCATGCAATGATGACAGGCTCAGGAGGAAGCCGACGAAAAAAATGTACAGTGCCCCTTTCGAATGTCCAAATATCTGAGGTATGATAAAAATTTAAACGAATAACGAGAACATCCAAATTTGCAAACAACATGATCCCCCCCCCCCCTCCGACAGACAGAGACAGAGACGCACGTTGATGGTTTCTGGAAGAACGTCTGAACGAAGAAACTAAGATGCAAAAAAAAGGTTCGAATTCCTAACCGCCCTTTTGAGGGTTCTATTCGTGAACAAGAGAATTGCTGTTGGGTTCGCAGGAAGACAAAAATTAAATTCTTCTTCCTTTTTGACTTCTGACATTACGAGGTTTGGTTTTTATGCAAAAAACAGAGAAAATAATAAGGAAAACATTTTTATTTTATTTTACTGTCTCGGGTGTTTTCGAGACACGAAAAAAAACCCAAACCAACAAGAAAAAGTCCTTGAGGAGGAGGGGGAGCAGGAGGAAGACGGTCTTAAATCGGATATCAGTTTTTGGCCTCTTATCTTAAGAGCCAAATCGTGTTTGTGGTGATGGGGATGGGATCGTTTCTATGCCTTGTCTGTTTGCTGGCTTGCCCACTCTCTCTTGAATACTTTTATGGGCAGTCTACTTTTGAATTGAACATATCTTCGACAGAAATCAAAACATTTTGAGAAAAACTTTGATCAACACATTTAATTTCAAAATTAGAGATAGCAAATTGCCTAAATTTGAAAATTCAAATCAGTAACGGCTGGCGGAAGTCACGATTTCATAGAAAGGCGTGCTAAATATATGAAGAGATTAAAAAAAATAAATATCGCATCATATGAAAAATGCTTATCAAAAATACAAATTTTATTCATAGTTTTTAATTCCTTTTTTGTTTAAAAAGTGAATTTTTTCTCCAATAGTTATACAGTTTAAATGTCGATGTCGTGCTCATTAAGAAATATTAGCGAAAAATGTTTTTATTTTGATGGAATTCTCTTTGAAAAAGTACGATTTTTAGCCATTTTGGAGTTTTTAAGCCTTTACTACTGAGTAACGAAGTACTTAATTGAAATTGTGCTCCAATAGTTTTTTAGAAACAGTTTTTGTCTACACAATGACACCTTAATCATTTCAATACGACATTTAATCGCTTCACATATACCATTTGAAAAAACGCCGTTTTGGTCCGGAACACTCTTAAGAGCCAAATCGTGTTTGTGGTGATGGGATGGGATCGTTTCTATGCCTTGTCTGTTTGCTGTTTTGCCTCGCTCTCTTGAATACTTTATGGGCATGACTTTTGGAATTGAAATTCTTCGGACAGGAGGCATGGTTTGGTAATCAATCATTGGCTGTGATTAGAAAATGATGGACACGACCGAAAGAGGAAAGATATGGACTTTGATATGTTATGCTCTTTTTTTTGTGGATCATCCTTGATTTGAGATAGAGGCTCTGGTGGTTGTTTGATGATGATGATGATGATGATTGAGGGCACTCAAAAGGGTTTCGTTTTGGCAATAAAACAATTTTGATTTCGAAAGGGAGGCTTTGCGATGTCAATGTCATCGACTATAGGGTTTTTGAAGGGTTGATTTAGCTTTCATTGTGAGTCTTGAATTTTTGGAATCTCTTATCTAAACGATTTGGTTAAAAAGGGGGATTGCAGGCCTATTGAAAGTTAGGAAATATAAACTTTGAAATATTTTGGGGGGAATTCCTGTGGAATCAACATTATTTGATTTTTTCAATACAAAGTACAACGAATTTCGGATATGCACGTGGAATGTTAGGTCCCTTAATAGACCGCGTGCTGCCGAACAATTAGCGGATACCCTCAACTGCTACAAAGCAGACATAATATCTATCAAGGAAATGCGATGGGATGGACGGGGTAAGAGGAGGATGAGAAACTGCGACATTTACTAGGGTGATTGGTACCGAGAGCAACAACAGCGACTCTTTGGATGCAGATTCGTCGTGGGAAGCAGACTCAGGCAAAAAGTCTTGAGCTTCAAATGTGTAAGCGAATGCATCACGATGATCCGAATCCAGGCTAAATTCGGCATTATTAGCATAATATGCGAGCATGCCCCAACATAAGAGAAAAAGGACGACACCAAAGACGAGTTCTACGAGCTCCTTGACAAAACATACGAGCAATGTCCTAGTTATGACATTAAAATTGTCCTCGTGATTTTAACGCCAAGCTGTGAAAAGAGGACATCATTGGTGGAATAGTCGGAAAGCACAGCCTGCACGACACCACTTCCAACAACGGATTCAGGCTGATCGATTTTGCTGCGGGACGAAATGTGGTAGCAAGCACCTGGTTTCCATGTTTCAACATCTATAAAGGTACATGGAGACCTCCTGATCAATCAACCGTCAACCAGATTGATCACATTGCGATCGACGGAGCGCACTTGTCCAGCATTTGAGATGTTCGAACTTTCCGAGAAGCTAACATCGACTAGGACCACTACCTCGTCGTAGCCAAGGTAGTGCTACGAATATCCCGACAACGGCCAAAACGAAGAAATGCTGCAAGAAAATTCGACGTCGGACGGCTACAATAGCAAGAGATCACCATATCCTTCTCTGATCGAGTGTCAAGTAACTTCTTAAGGAGTCCTATTCCGCCAACATCCAGTATCGAAGAATCAGTGGCAAAATTGGCAGAAAGCAGTTAGAGATGCCGCCTCTAATGTACTGGGTTTCACACAGCCACCAAAACGAAATCCCTGGTTTGACGAAGAATGCAGGCAGGCCCATGCAGCCAAGCAGGAGACATAAAAACCAGAGCGCTGCATTGCGAAAGAGGAGAGAGGAACGCCGGCTTCTCAGGAGAAAAAGAGAGAGCATGAGAAGCGTCAGATCGAGGATGTTGAGAGGGCCAACAGCAATAATGAAGTTCGGAGACTTTATCGGAAATTCAGAGCTAGCTCAAGGTCATCGAGCAAGAATCGATGCCTGTAGTGATAACAAGAGAACATCATAGTTAAATCGCAGTCAATGCTGGGGATTTGGAAAGACCACTTCTGTAGACTGTATAACGGCAACGACGAACAAAACACCGCCATCAGACAGGATCCTTTCTTCGGACACGATGATAGCCAACAATTCCGTGAACCGACCTAGAAGAAGTGAAAACCGCAATATCACGGCTGAAATCCAACGAATCGCTGGAGCAGATGGTCTAGCTGCTGAGTTGTTCAAAGCAGCAGGCGACGAGCTAGATAGAAGCATGCACCAAATCATTCTGTAAGATATGGTCAGAGGAATGCATGCCCGATGAATGGAACCGCAGCATTGTTTGCTCGATCCTGAAAAAGGGAGAAGGAAAGTCAACCATCGACCAAATTTTCACGTTGCGGCAGATCCTGGAAAAGACCTATGAACTCCAAATCGATACCCACCACCTTTTCATCGATTTTAAGGCCGCGTATGACAGCATCTACAAACGAACTGAATAAAGCTATGTCTGCAGTTTTTATATTTGTTCTTTGTTGTTATATTCGATCAGCTCAACAAACTATATAGCCTATCAAGCTGCAGTGAATGCCATCGATTATCTACTTGATCAAGTGCAACCTAAGGATTTGCTCATTGTCCTTGGAGACTTTAATCTCCCCCGTCTTAATTGGTCCATTTCAGAAGACCTAACATCTTTATTTCCAACTAACATATCAACCCAATCTGAATCGCTGCTCATTGATCGCCTGTCTGATTGTGGCCTTTTTCAACTAAATGGAGTTGCAAACTTTATGGGGAGACACCTAGATGTCATCTTCTCCTCTGATTGTGACAATTGCGTTGTATCTGCGAGCCCTCACGTTCTCTCAACCCTGGATCGTTATCATCCTCCCCTTGCTCTCTCTTTCCCAATCGTATTTGATGACAAATTTTTTGAGACTGAGAATCACTGTTACAATTTTTGTAGGGCTGATTTCTCTTGTCTCAATAACCTACTTAGCTAAGCCGATTTCGAATTAAACTCGCTCCACTCTACAGTTGAATCTCTAGCTAATTGGTTTTATTTGATTCTCTCATACTGTATTGATGTATCAGTACCATTCTCACGTAAAAAAGACTTTACCTCTTCACCGCCCTGGTATAACAGAGAGCTCAGCAGTTTAAGGAATAAACGTAATAAGCTTATGAAGATGTTCCTTCAGTCTAAATCTGACACCAACTACTATAACTATCGTTTGGCTTATAATGCTTTCTCCGAATTGAATGAATATCTTTATAACCTTTACCTTAACCAAATGGAAAACAACCTTCTCTTTGACGCGAGGAGTTTTTTCAAATTCATAAATTTTAAACGGAAATTTGATGGTTTTCCACCATCTATGAGTCTCCGCAATATACCTTCATCAGATCCTCCCACATTAACTAATCTTTTTGCAGAATCTCAACTATACCCACCATCATGACCCCGATCCTAGCT
The DNA here is from genome assembly GCA_920937365.1 of Sphaerophoria rueppellii. Taxonomy (NCBI): domain Eukaryota; kingdom Metazoa; phylum Arthropoda; class Insecta; order Diptera; family Syrphidae; genus Sphaerophoria; species Sphaerophoria rueppellii. The sequence goes on from CAKKXW010000005.1 coordinate 10,067,050, forward strand.
ACTTTCGTTATTTGGAAGATTGCACTCAGACTTCTCTTTCATCTATTACAATAACTGAGGAAATGGTTATTGCTAAAATTGAAAGCCTCAAAGAAAACTACAGCCCTGGTACCGATGGCATCCGATCTGTTGTCCTAAAAAAATGTACACATGCTTTGTCAAAGCCCCTTGCAGCTCTGTTTAGACTTTCTCTTTCCAGAGGTGTGTTTCCCCATATATGGAAGGATTCTTATATCTTTCCAATCCATAAACAAGGCAATAAAACTGAAGTTAATAATTATAGACCAACCGCTAAACTTTCTTGTATCCCCAAACTTTTTGAAAGTTTAGTTTATGATTCGGTTTGTTTTCATTGCAAGCCCATATTCTTTCCCGCTCAACATGGTTTTCTTAAAGGAAGATCCACCACTACCAACTTAATTGAATTTGTATCAAGTGTTCTATCTGCCCTCGAAAATGGAAGTGAAGTGGATGTTATAAATACTGATTACAGCAAAGCCTGCTAAAATTTCCTTCAATATAATCTATCTTAAACTAAAAGCTCTTGGTTTTCCACCAATTTTTATAAAGTGCATAAGCTCCTACCTTGAGAATAGAACTTATAGAGTTGTCTTCCGTAATTCAATCTCCAGTCCAATTCATGCTACTTCCGGGGTTCCACAAGGTAGTCACTTCAGTCCCTTACTCTTTGTATTATCTGTTAACGATGTTTGTCTTTTATTAAAACATTCAGATATTCTTATGTTTGCAGACTGACAAGAAAATTTTTAAAATTATCTCAACTCTAACGGATTTCTCGCTGTTACAAAACGACCTGAATATCTTTTTTGATTGGTGCTCTCATAACTTCCTTGAGTTAAATATAAATAAATGTAGGCAAATAAACTTCTCGCGTAAGCAAAACCCAACTCATAGAAAATATTTTTTGGTTAATGACGCCATTAACAAAGTTGATTCTGTATGTGATCTCGGTTTAATGTTTGATAAAGACCTGAATTTCCATTCCCACTTCGAGCAAATTATTCATAAAGCTGATAACTAATAAAAAAAAATGTAAGTTAGCGATAAGTTTAAGTTAAGTCAAAGCTTGGATTAAGCGAAATAAAATAAATTTTGGCATCCCTGCCAAGCTCGTTCGCTTGTACAAAATGACGATGAAGAACTCACGCTGCTACATGAAGGTTGGCAACGAGCTTACGGAATCTTTCGACGTCAAAAAAGGATTCAGACAAGGCGACAAGGCGATTGCACTGTCGATTCCTTTAACATCGTTCTTGAGTTCTGCTCTAACTCCAACGTCAACACCAGAGGCGCTATCTTCCAAAAATCTGTTCAACTTCTCGCGTACACCGATGATATTGATATAATGGGAAGAACACTTCGTGGTGTCAGTGGCGCCTTTGTGAGAATTGAGACAGAAGCGGCAAAAATAGGTTAAGCGGTAAATGAGGTAAATGCTGTCTTCGAGGAAGGACACCCAACACCGACGACGATGGCTCGGACAGAACTTCACTAGCATCGAGATCAAACGCAGAATAACTCTTGCTAATCGCTGTTTCTTTGTGGTAAGAAATATCTCGAGCAAGTAAGGTAAAATTGTACAACACCCTCATCATCCCAGTCCTGCTGTATGGTGCAGAAGCATGGACCTTGACAAAATCGGATGAAAGTGCCTTAGGCTGTTTTGAGAGGAAAGTTATTCGGGTCATCTTTGGCCCCGTGTGCATTGATGGGGAATGGCGAAGATGAAACAACAGCTAACTTTACGGGTTGTACAACGACATGGACCTTGGTCCAGAGAATCAGATGGCTCGGTCATTTAGAGCGAATGGACAACAATACTCCGTCGCGGAAAGTCTTCGACACTATTTCCGAGGGACGTAGAAGGAGAAGAAGACTGCGACTCAGGTAGCCCACACAAGTGGAAGAGGACCTCAATCAACTTGGGGTGCAAACTGGAGACAGCTAGCTAGGCACCGAGCTGGCTTTCGGAGACTTTTGATTGAGGCCGAAGTCCACAATGGACTGTAGGGTCACCTTAAGTAAGTAAAAAATAAAAAATATAAATCTTCATTCAAAATGATACCTCTGAGTTCTGGAAAGGGTCATTAGATGCAGGGACCTTAAAGTTCCTGGAATGTCTTCTATTCATCAAACCAAACGTTCAATATAAATTTAAAAATGAGCAACGTCACGACGT
>CAKKXW010000005.1:10069749-10283566 GCA_920937365.1 Sphaerophoria rueppellii
CTTAGTTTGTTCTATGAAAATGTTCGAAAAGCAAACAAATTCCTCACAAGTATCACTTCATGACTTTTGTAATATGAAAGTATTTTCTTTCGTATTTTTGTTTGCCAAAATTCGTCATCTCTATCAATTTTGAGCCATAGAAGGCAGGAAGTTCATACGCCAAAGAAACAAGTTTGTTGGCCAGTAATGTTGTCTCTGAATTTGATAATAGTAGTCGTGAGTTTTCTTTAGTCTCCACGTATCCTCTTCTTTTTGTAGGTAGGATATTTTTTTCAGCCTCACAGCTTCGTCTATTGTCAGGCTTTTTGCAGATGACTGACACATCACTGCACATAAGCTGGTGTTTCCAACCATACCATCTGGTGTTGCGCCAGTAAAATGCATTTCTTTGTATATTATAAATCCACATTTTTCAACAATTATGCCTACTTCTTCTTGAAGTTTTTCTATGGCCTTTGCTTCATATGCTTTACCCCATTCTGCGCTTGAAGAAGCGAATATTCCATAAAGAGAAGCTTTAATTATAATATGATAACTAGCAACGCTTCTAACTTTACAAATTTTCCCAAAGTTTGACGCTGTTACCATTGACTTTCTGTTTTCATGCCATCTTGAGCAGTTTGCTTGATCTCTTGTATTTATTTCGATTTCCAGCCTAGAATTGAAGTTTTCTTTCAAGCGCTCTTCGATTTCTGTTTTTTTTTTTTTCAACCTCTTCAGGATGCAAATCACACGTTTCTGGAGAGTCATCAATATTGCCATAATATTTGTCAGCAGGAGCTAATCGTTTTCTTTTCCTTGGAGCAGATTCATGATTAGCACGAAACAGTTTTCTTTTTCTTAGGTCATTGCGTTTTTTGGTTTCCGTTCGAACTAAAAGTTGTTTGCTTGGTATGCTCACGTTGTGATTGCTGGTCTTTGAAAACTCAGTAAAAAAGCTCTCTTCGAATTAAACTGTACAGCTACCAATGCACCCCTGTTGGTGTATGATTGACCTAAGGAGAAATTGATTCTTTTCCCACCCACGTATTAGCAAACAACGCTGTTAAAAAAATTTTCAAATTCAAATAAGGATACAGAATCTCATATTGCCCCAAAAAATGAAAGAGTTATATATTTTTCCCCTTTGCATACAGCATGTCACAATGAAACGAGCTACATATTATGTAAAACAAAACAAATTAGAAAGACTATAAATAGTCTTGCACTTGTCATATTCATTCTAAAAATCGCAAGTCGCAGCCACCAAAACAAAATGATATGGTAAGAAATTATCGTGCATGTGCGATATTCTCTTTACCTACATAAACAAATTTCCCACTGTCATTCATATTCTTATTTTGTTATTTCCAACAACCAAACAAAAATTGAAACCGGTGTAAATGATTGCGGATTTACTAACCGCATCCTTTTTATTCGCTATCTCTATCTCTAACCCTTCTTCTATATGCCATGTGCACAGTGAACCCACCGAAAATAAAAAGAGATCTTTTTTCTCATCTCTCACATTATCTATCAAAGAAAAACAAAACAAAAACAAAACCAACAGCGCATGATGCCTTTTGCGTACACCTACCTATCCTTCAACAGCGGATCCCAAAAACTGTATGTACCTGAATACCCATGAAAAAAAAAACATCTTTTGTAAGAAAGGGAAAACAAAGCAAAACAAATTACAGCACCACCTAGTGGCATTCCCTTGAAACCAGCTTCTTTGTGTGTGTGATCGACCATTCTTTTTTGACAAAAAAACGCAAAATCGACGATTTTTCAAAAATTAAAATTAAAAAGACCATTAGCAAACAAATTATTTTGTTTTTTGAATTGAATAAAAAAAATAACAGAAAAAAATAAAAAAAATATTTGCTAGTTTTACTGCCCATATTTCACTTACAATGACCTTTCAAATATTGAAATTTTGAAGCTTGTTTTTAAATATGTTACAGGTAAAAAATGATAAAAAAAACAACGACGTTAACTGAAACATATATTAAACTTTCATTAAAAAAATATTTCAAAAAATTCGAAAATATATTAATCAATTTCCCGGACAAACGCGCAAAATGTTAGGCAAAAAATAGGTATTTTTTATGTTTGTGTCAACAAAAAAATTTGACGAAAATACAAAAAAAAAAAAAAAAAATTGCTCCATAGAAAACACATATCTAAAGCTTCGAAAAAAGTTAATTTGACTTCACTGCCTTTTATATTTTAGAAGTTATGCTAAGAAATGCATTCATACTTTTTACATAATTTGCTGTATTTTTCACTGTTTTTGGAATTTTGTTTGGGAAATATTATAACGATAATCGAAAAAAAAAGATCGACGTTAAGTGACTGGATATATTGTCATTATAAAAAAAATAAAAAATAAATAAAAATATAATATTTAGCCCATTTCCCATTAGTTAGCGTAAGCGTCTTTCAAAATTTTATAGTTTTTCCGTTTGCTTGTCGATTTTGAGCTACATCGAATTTTTATTAATTTTTTTTAACTACACAAGCATTTGGCCCCCATGAAATATCAATCGAAAACCGTTTGTTTTATTAAAATATTCGTAAAATTACGAACGCTACAAGGTTTCGCGCAAAAGTCCAACCTATTTTTACATGGGAAACCCCCCCTTAAATGAAAAGGTGGTGGGTATCGATTTGGAGTTCATAGGTCTTTTCCAGGATCTGCTGCAACGTGAAAATTTGGTCGATGGTTGACTTTCCTGGCCTGAAGCCACATTGATAAGGACCAATCAGATTGTTGACGAAAGGCTTCAGACGTTCGCATATTACGGCAGAGAGGATCTTGTAGGCGACTATAAGTAGACTGATTCCTCTGTAGTTGGCGCAGTTTAGAGGATCTCCCTTTTTCAGGATCAGAGCAAACAATGCTGCGATTCCATTCATGGGGCATGCATTCCTCTGACCATTTCTTACAGATTTGGTGCATGCTCCTATCTAGCTTTGGATCAACAAGTTGAAAAAGTAGAAAAAATTAATTCTTAACTCAAATTAATGTATAAGGACGAGATATTTTCTTACCACGCTGATTTATTATCACTTCTATTTTCAAGAGATTTGTGTGCACAAAATTTGCTTTTAAACGATTTAAGGCAGTTTCTCATTTCCAAATCAGTTGAAAATCTCTTTTTTGGGCTTTTAGAAAAAAGGGGCGTGGCGCAAACTGATAGTTATAGTTCTTTTCATGAAAGACCTAATTAACGATTAAAATTCCTAGGATCCAACGAACCTCCAACCCATATTAACCTACAAACACTCTAAAGGTAGGTACATCGATTTTTGTCACACTCCAAACCACTGTTTTTTCATCGTTTGTCTGTTTATTTACTGTCTTAATGGCGTCATTGTTTCGGTATTCACTGTTGTAAGAAGTCAGTTGCAAGTTGTTGTTTTAATACTAAAATCTTGGCTGCTTCCTCACCAAAAACACCATCAAAAGCAAAAGAAGTAGTCACCTACATTTCTGTATTTTCTTTCATTTTATGGCCCGCGGCAAACCTTTATTTTTGTAAGTCCATAACTATATACATAACTTCTTTTGCCACCAGTTAGTTAAATAGCTAGATACGTGATAGTTTGCCATCGTCATCGTCGTCGTCTTTTCATTGCATGCCGGTCCGTTTAGTTGGCATTTAAATGTAACTAAGATACACTGCCAAAGATAGCCTCCATTTTCAGAAAAGCCATAGATTCTCAACCTATAGTAGGTATTGCTGGCTGACTGGCTAGCTGGTAGCAGACTGGGAAAAGGTAAGGTCTTTATGATCACGTTCTCGCTTCATAATATGCTTATGCTTTTTCCATAAGACCAAAAACGAAGTATGTTTGTGCATATTCATCCTCGGAAATAGAAAAATAAATGGTAATAGGCTTTCAGCTTTGATATTGAAGTTGTAGGAGGGGTTGGAAGGTGAAGACTTGTAACATTTATTACAGAACAAAATTCTATGGACCGGTGGTGTTTTTGTGCTATTAAAAACGTGACTAGAGATTTCCGATTGTCTGTTCTGATATATCCGAAGCCCCATTGGATGACCCTGCATCTCAAAACTTATGCTGTGGAGACTTGAGTCTGCGACTGGTTTGGCACACAAAAATATTGTTAATTTTTTTACTGGCTTCTTCCAGAAAGGTTGGATGTGTCTAATTAAGTCAAAACATGTGCCACCTTCTTTATCCGAGCCAACTTTTGTTGAAAAGCTCTACAACTTTAAGCAGACTGAAATGGAATGAATTGAGATTTCGCTTGCGTCATAGAAATGCATTTTGCAGTGTGAACTGCAAATAGAGGTGTGATCGTTAAACACTACAAATATTGTGCCATCGCCATATTGTGCTAAAAGTTTCTATCAGTCAAGTCAGTCTGAAAGTGAATGCAAAGTCAACAAGATGAGGCAAAGAAAAAAACTTCAAACAAGTCCCCACACCACTGGTATTGTTGACTTTGAGTAAACAATCGATTTTGTTTGATTTTTATTGCATTGAAATTCTTGACTTACGTCAATTGAGCATCGGGTCAAGAAACTAATAAAATTAGATGTTTAATGGTTTTTGCAATAACTTCGAGGATAATTTTTAGTTGATTGCTTAGCACAAAAGAAGGTCAGTGGTATTATAATGAGTTGTTTACAGTTTTCGGGGACGATTATCGATTTTAATTGGTTAACCAGGCTCAGGCCTTACTTTGCTTTGAAGGGACAAGCCTCAATATATAAAGCAAGGTCCTGGCTATGACATTAAAATCGTCCTCGGCGATTTTAACGCAAAGCTGGGAAAAGAGGACATCTTTGGTCGAACAGTCGGAAAGCACAGGCTGCACGGCACCACTTCCGATAACGGATTCAGGCTGATTGAATTTGCTGCGGGCAAAATGTTGTGATAGCAAGCACCTGGTTTCCACATCTCAACATGGAGATCTCCTGATCAATCAACCGTCAACCAGATTGATCACATTGCGATCGACGCAAGGCACTTGTCCAGCATTTTAGATGTTCGAATTTTTCGATGAGCTAACATCGACTCGAACCAACTACCTCCTCGTAGCCAAGGTAGTGCTACGAATATCCCGACAACGGCCAAAACAAAGAAATGTTGCACGAAACTTCGACGTCGGACGGCCACAATCGCAAGAGATCGCCAGATCCTTCTCTGATCGAGTGTCAAGTAACCACTTAAGGAGTCCTATGCCGCCAACATCAAGTAACGAAGACCAGTGGCAACATTGCCAGAATACAGTTAGAGATGCCGCCTCTAATGTGCTGGCCTTTCATACAACCACCAAAACGAAACTCCTGATTTGACGAAGAATGCAGGCAGGCCCATTCAGACAAGCAGGAAGCATATAAACGGCGCTGCATGGAAGGACAAGAGCTGCTTGTGAGCTCTACGAGCAAAAGAGGAACGGCGGCTTCTCAGGAGAAAAAAGAGAGAGCACGTCAGATGGAGGATGTTGAGAAAGCCAACAGGAATGAAGTATAGGTTTTATAGAAAGGTTAAACTGCTGGCTGTAGGTCATCGAGCAAGAACCGATGCCTGCAGAGACAAACATGGGAACATCATAGTAGAATCGCAGTCAACAGAAGCCTTTCATCGGACACGATGATAGCCAACAATTCCGTGAATCCGACCTAGAAGAAGTGAAAACCGCAATATCACGGCTGAAATCCAACAAAGCCGCTGGAGCAGATGGACTAGCTGCTGAGCTGTTCAAAGCAGCAGGCGACGAGCTAGATAGAGCATGAATCATCTGTAAGATATGGTAAGAGGAATGCATGTCCGATGAATGGAACCTCAGCATTGTTTGTCCGATCCTGAAAAAGGGAGATCCTCTAAAAGTGCGCCAACTTCAGAGGAATCAGTCTTCTTAACATCGCCAACAAGATCCTTTCTGCCGTAATATGTGAACGTCTGAAGCCTTTCGTCAACAATCTGATTGGTCCTTATCAATGTGGATTCAGGCCAGAAAAGTCAACCATCGACCAAATTTTCACGTTGCGGCAGATCCTGGAAAAGACCTATGAACTCCAAATCGATACCCACCACCTTTTCATCGATTTTAAGGCCGCGTATGACAGCATCTACAGAGACGAACTGTATAAAGCTATGTCTAGTTTTGGCATCGCTGCCAGCTCGTTCGCTTGTGCAAAATTACAATAGAAAACTCACGCTGCTCCATCAAGGTTGGCAACAAGCTTACGGAATCTTTCGACGTCAAAAAAGGATTCAGACAAGACGATGCACTGACTTTTTCGAGGGGAAAGTTCTTCAGGTCATCTCTGGCCCGTGTGCATTGAAGGGGAATGGTGTAGAAGATATAACAGCGAACTTTACGGGTTGTACAATGACATGGACCTAGTCAGAAGGGTCAAGGTCCAGAGACTCAGATGGCTCGGTCATTTAGAGTGGATGGACACCAATGCTCCGGCCCGGAAAGCCTTCGACACTATTCACAAGTGACGTATGAGGAGAGAAAGACCGCGACTCAGGTGGCGCACAAAAGTGGAAGAGGACCTCAATCAACTTGGAATGCAAAACTGGAGACAGCTAGCTTAGGGCCGAGCTGGCTGGCGGAGACTTTTGATTGAGTCCCAAGTCCACAACGGACTGTAGCGCCACCTTTACTGAGTAAGTAAGTAAGTAAGAAGATCCACTACCACTTCCAACAGCAGATCCAACTTGCGCTGGAAAGAAGGCATAGATCAGAACACCTCAAGCCGTGGGGTGCGAGACTTGCTGTAGGAGGATCGGACTGGAAGCCGCAAAAGAAGGCAGAGACTTCATTGGCGGACGATGATGATGATGATTGGGCAAGTCAGTATGTAATGTATAAGAATCATCAAAAAGCAATGGAAGCGTACGCTTTTTCGCGACAAATCACGACTTTTACCTTTTTAAACAGCTTATTTGTTAAACATTATTTTAAGCTTTTATCAGTCAACTATTTTCGCCTCCCTGATTACGTACAAAGTAATAATTCTATTAAAAACCACTCCAGATAGTGAATGTTATCAGACTTCCTAAGCAAATGACTGTGTAGGCCTTCAAATTTAAGTTCTGAGTCAATCTATCATCTATCAATGTTATCAGCCATTTCCAATGCCAGTTATACACATTGACTATCGGTGTTGGCTGAAAATTCTTGAACTCAGAATATTACCCAACACCGCCGTAACCAACTTATGATGTCACCCTTGCAGAATTCCTAAGCCCCTCAGCAAAATAAATTCACATCGTTAAGATTTACGGAATTTATTGCTGCAAGAAATGCACCGCCACCTCTCGAGTCTCGAATTATAATAACAAAATAACAATAAAAGCCGATCGAGAATAATTTATTTGCCATGAGCTAAATTTTCATAAGCAAATCTGTAAACAGAAAAACACCCAGCGCAGCGCCAGTTGCGGCAAAAATGTCTATCTAAATATTTAGCCAGAAAAAAAAAAGAACAATTGAGAATGAGAACAAACATACACTTTGCAAAAATGCCTGCCTCTACTTTTGCGAGCGCAAATAATTAGAATTTTGTTATTATTTTCACACAGAACTGGCGATGGCGCTGGCACTGGCACTGGCTGCTAAAATCTAAAAACTAAGTCAGTCGCAAGATGACAAACAAACAAACAGAACGAGGACGACCGACAAACAAGCAGAAAATTAATTATTATTCATCATAAATTATGCGCCCAGATGAAGAACAAGAAAATAAGTTAAGCTTCTTGCTTTTTTTTCTGCGTTTGCCAGTAGTTGGTCTTGGAAGTCCCAAAATGGACGATGACGTCGTCGTCGTTGTCAACATAAGCTGTATAGGTACTTAATAGGAGGCTTGAGAAGGGAAGCTCTTGGAAGAAATTTGAGAGAAGACACCGAGTCGAGTTGGAGAATCTTGCATCTGTTAGTTTTTCTTGGTGTGTCGTTACGTTGTTTTTCTGGTCCAAGCAAACAATGAATCTTCCGCAACTTTTCTTATCGCATTCAATTAACATGAATTCTTATCTGAAAGTTTATTACATTTTGTTTTTTTTTTTTTTTCTTGTTCGACGCTCTTCGGCGTTACTTTGTTTCGTGTTTCGTTTTCTTGTTTCAATGCAAATAAATGTTTAGAGTTTGAATAAGTAAATGAAGCAGAAGTCGACTTGCCACCGAATGGTGCTTCTCACTGAAGCTGTTGATGTACAGAAATGTAAGGGGGCAATTGTGAATTTGTTGAATAAAGACTGTGTTCTAGGTCTGCTCTTCTTTGAGTCAAATTTTATTGAGAGGGAGGGTCTTGTATTTGGTTTTATAGTCAAAGGAACTTGCGACATAGGTTACTTCGCTACAACCCGACGGAACTGGTATCTCTTGGCGAGAAAGACTGCTACGTGCCACCTGCACCTAAAATAGGACATGGCGAGATATTATGGCTTCCGATAGTGATGTGCCCAACCATAAATTTGTAAACCAAGTTAATTCCAGTTGGTTTTTATTTAAACCGAGTTGTAATACGAGTTGAACGAGTCAACTTGATTTGCCAACTCGGTTAGCCAACGTCGTTTGCTAAAAAACAATAAAAAAACGGAAAAAATGAAGCTTCTTATCCATCAATTATTGGCGCAATAGAGGGATACGATACAAATTAGTTCGTCAGAAAGATATTTCCGATGAAATTTGACAAGTAATTGCTCATTTTGTTTCATTGTTTCAATTGTTTTTCCCTCATTTACCGCTAAATCCTTTTTGCCGCTTCTGTCTCACAAAGGCGCCATTGGGATCACGCTATGTTCTTCCATTATATCATCATTGGCGTACGCGAGAATTTGAACAGATTTTTGAAAGATATAGTGCCTCTGGTGTTGACGGTGGAGTTTTGCGTTCTTCTCAAGAACGATGTTACAGAAATCACACGACATTGCATCACCTTGTCTGAATCCTTTTTTGACGTCGAAAGATTCCGTTAGCTCCTTGCCAACCTTGATGGAACAGCGTGAGTTCTCCATCGTCTTTTGGAATAAGCGAACGAGCTTGACAGGGATGCCAAAACTTGACATAGCTTTATACAGTTCGTGCCTGTAGATGCTGTCATACGCGGCCTTAAAATCGATGAAAAGGTGGTGGGTATCGATTTGGAGTTCATAGGTCTTTTCCAGGATCTGCCGCAACGTGAAAATTTGGTCGATGGTTGACTTTCCTGGCCTGAAGCCACATTGATAAGGACCAATCAGATTGTTGACGAAAGGCTTCAGACGTTCACATATTACGCAAAGAGGATCTTGTGTAGGCGATATTAAGAAGGCTGATTCCTCTGCAGTGGTCGCAGTTTAGAGGATCTCCCTTTTTCAGGATCAGACAAACAATGCTGAGGTTCCAATCATGTGGAATTCATTCCCCTGACCATTTCCTGCAGATGATTTGGTGCATGCTCCTATCTAGCTCGTCGCCTGCTGCTTTGAACAGCTCCGCAGTTAGACCATCTGCTCCATTGGCTTTGTTGGATTTCAGCCGTGATATTGCGGGTTTCACTTCTTCTAGGTCGAGTCTAGCCTCTGTCTGATAGCGAGATTTTGTTCGTCGTCGCCGTTGTACAGTCTACAGAAGTGGTCTTTCCAAATCCCCGGCATTGACTACGATTCTACCATGATGTTCTCATGTTTATCTCTGTAGGCATCGGTTCTTGCTCGATGACCTTGAGCCAGCTGTTTAACCTTTCGATAAAACCTCCGAACTTCGTTCCTGCTGTTGGCTTTCTCAACATCCTCGATCTGACGCTTCCATGCTCTCTCTTTTTTCTCCTGAGAAGCCGGCGTTCCTGTCTCTTCTGTTGCTCGTAGAGCTCACGAGCAGCTCTTGTCCTTCTATGCAGCGCCGCTTTGTATGCCTCTTGCTTGGCTGCATGAGCCTGCCAGCATTCTTCGTCAAACGAGGGGTTTCGTTTTGATGGATGTGTGAAACCCAGCACATCTCTTACTGCTTTCTGGCAATGTTTCCACTGGTCCTCGATACTTGATGTTTGCGCCATAGGACTCCTTAAGAGGTTGCTTGACACTCGATCAGAGAAGAGCTCTGGCGATTGTAGCCGTCCGACGTCGAATTTTCTTGCAGCATTTTCTTGTTTTGGCCGTTGTCGGGATATTCGTAGCACTACCTTGGCTACGACGAGGTAGTGGTCCGAGTCGATGTTGGCTCCTCGGAAAGTTCGAACATCTAGAATGCTGGACAAGTGCCTTCCGTCGTCGATAGCGATTTGATCAATCTGGGTGACGGTTGAGTAATTCGGAGATCTCCATATACCTTTATGGATGTTGAGATGTGGAAACCAGGTGCTTGGTACCACATTATTTCGCCCTGCAGCAAAATCGATAAGTCTGAACCCGTTATCGGGAGTAGTGTCGTGCTGACTCAAGTACTTAAAAGTAACGACAAAAACAAAGAGAGCTGAAGAAATGATACTTGTTTTCATTTAGTACCAATATCTGCTATGGTGTTGTTCAAGTACTAGCGATGAAAACTCTATCCCTCTTTCTCTCTACACAAGCTCTATGCAAACCTTTCAAGAGACTTCAAATAGAGATCGTCTAAGACAATTTTGTAGGGCTATAAACCTACGATAAAGTTCTTGCAAAATGCTGCTCCGAAAAGAATTTATAAATTTTGTTTGTATATAAAGGACAGTTGTAGTAGGTTTTTTGGAGTACTGTTTGTTACTAACGTCGGTACATTATTAGTTTTCCCTTAGGACAGTCTGTTTTGAGTCCAAACAAGTTACCAAAACTTTAAACAAAGCTTCGATTCTAAACTTATAAGTTTCAAGTATTTTCTGTTCCCTCTAAATAAGTTCAGTCTCGTTTTCTCTACTCTTTTGTTTACCTTGAAAAATTTGATTACACTAGTTGGAGCCAAATATGTTTAAGTCTTTATTTTTCAATTCTTTATTCTTTGCTGCTATCAGCAGCGGTAAGTTTTTGTTTATTGAACTTCATAGTATTTTTTTAACAAATTTTGTTGAAAGTCAGTGAAGCAGAGCAGAAGTGAACAAACCTAATGCAAACAGCGATAAGAATTAATTTAGATACGGCAGGGCAGGCGGTAGTTAAGCAACCGAAATTCAAGGGCTTGAAGTATTTCAATAAAAAACAAGCAAAATGAAAAGAAGCCGCCGGCCATCCAAGGTTAAAGCAGGGCAGTTCAAATTCTTCAAACAAAAATGTCGTTAGACTCGTACTTTCAGTTTTAAAAAATTTGAAAACTCTGATTCCCCAAATTGACCATCCAAGACCACAAAAACAACTTTCAAAAGCATCCTTTTCCTCAACTTCTCACATAATTTCACTTTCGGGTCGCTAATAAAATTACAAAAAATAATTTTCGTATCCCGATAAAATTAATTATGACCCAACCAGACCCCGTCCTTCGCATTTGAGATATCAGGCAGTAGATATGACAACGATGATGACATCATTATCATCATTGAAACCATAATTGAGCATCCTTCCATCCATGAGCCAGCAACGAGGACATCAAACCGATTTCTGTCGATAAACTTTAGCCTTTTATGCTGCTTCATGAAAAATTAATTTCAAATTGAATTTCGATTTTCATTTTTGTGTCAATAAAAATTAACTTTATATTTTTTACTTTTTTGTATTTGCAGCAATCACTATTGGCAGGACGTATTCCAGTTGCATCGATGACAGGACCTATTAAACGTGGCCTATTGTGGCAGCAACGAGATCGGTTATTTTCACGATGGAAAGAACGGTAAGTAACCCATGGAGGGATAGATAGAGATAGTGTGGGATGATGGTTCGTTTGACGTAATTAGTCACGAAGGTAGTGATATAAGGGTTCGGGCTCTTTTGAATGTTGGCTGAATGCAGGGGCATTTAAAATTTATTTACCAACCAGGATATCAAAGTTAACATCTACGTTCTTGAGCAATTCAAAATGGATTTTTTTTTCAGGTTTTCAGAGATATCATTGCCAACTTCAGGGATCTAGTGGAAAGGAGGATGCTTAATTGCAAAAGAATTTTAATTTAATGAGATGGAATTTTATAATTGGAGTGAATTCAACTTTCATTTAACCTGGCGTATTGATTGAGTGGTATGAGGATTTTTTTGTTTGCATTTGCTGTCAGTTGAACCTATTTCGGAATGAATTTTAATGGTGTTGTCTGGGGGAGCGGGTAAAGTAAGTTGAACATTTGAATTGATGAAATTTTAGAGTTGTACACTCGAAATGATTTTTTCCTAGATTGATGGTGGGAGACTCATATTTTAAGTAGTTTTCTCTTTTGATTTATTTTCTTTTGCAAAGGGAACGTTATTTGGAGATGAAGAAGAGGTAAAGTATGTCTCGTTGAAATATTGTAAGGTTTTGATATTTGCTGAAGGAAACTTTGTACATTTAGCTTGACATTAATTTAATTTGACTAATGAAATGGGATGATTTTAAGGAGTAACAAGTCCTTTTGATAGATTCAGAAAAAGTTTATTGGAGCTGAAATCAGGTTGCAAACCTCATTTGTGCTTCTCTTTGCTCAGCGGTGTATAGCTTAGAAATGAAGAACTCTTTAGGGTTTTGGTGGAATTCAAGCGATGAGAGTAAAGAAAAAAGGATATTGAGGACTTGTCTTTTCATTTTTGCAAAGTGGTATGAATTTGAGTCAACGACTAGATCCGCTTTTTTGATGTATTTCAAATGTTGACTGGAACGAACGAGGTAGAAGTCCAACTCCAAGTGCCAGTATTGGACCCACAAAATGTGCGGAGCAGTGAAGTGCATGCGGAAGACAATAGGTACAATCGGGTGGTTACCTAATTGATTGATATAGAGATCTCCATGCCCTCTTGTCGTATATAGAATGAGCGTACGTACTCTCTTACTCACGCTGCAGAGAAGTCGATCAGCCTGACTTTGGTGTCGTATATCCTGAGATTCCAGCAGTGTTATTCCACCAAAACTTGACGATTGCCACATCAATCATCAAATACAGTTTTAACTAGCTGAACCGACAGACTTCGTACTGCATCAAATAAAAAAACTTGTGTACTCCTCTAGCCACCCACTGTTTACTACCCGCTACTAGCTTAGCCCACTTCCCACTACCCCCGCTACTAACTACTCAATACCCGCTTCTTGCTACCCTCTGCCCAGCTAACCACTACTTCTGCCTGCTACCCCACTACCCGGTACATCATTACCACGCAACCAGCTTCCCACTACCCGCCTCCCATCTCCCCGCTACATGCTACTCCGCAAAAAGCTAGCCTGCTCCCTACTTACCCGTTACTCAGCGAACCGCAATCATCATTTATCATATCTCATGAACAGCTTGGTCGATTTTGTACAAAATACTTAAAACATATCTACACCAGCCAAGCAATCATCAGAGATGCTGCCTCTGAAGTGATATAGGGTTTACACGGCCACCACAACAAAACCCCTGTTTTGTCGATGAGTGCCGGCGAGCACATGCACCTAAACAGAGGGCTTACAAAGCGGCGCTGCAAAGAAGGACACAAGCAGCTCGTGAGCTCTACCAGCAGAAAAAGAGAGGACATAAACTTCTCCGAAAGAAAAAAAAATGGAGCATGAGTAGCGCGCGATCGAGGAGAAAGAGGGATGCCACAACAGGAATGAGGTTAGAAAGTTATACAAAAAGGTAAAACAAACCTCCAGGGCTTATACACCCCGAACCGAAGCCTGTAGAGACAATCATGGGAACATCGTAGTGGAACGCAGCAGTCAGTGCTGAGGATATGGAGAGACCACTTTTCCAAGCTGTATAATAGCGATGACGAGCAAAACTCCGCCAGCAATACAGAACCATTCAATTTGGGTGCAGAAGGCCAACAATTCCACCCACCCGACGTAGTAAAGATAGCGATATTTATAAACTTAAGTCGAACAAAGCCGCTGGAGCAAACGGGCTAGCCGCCGAACTAATCAAAGCTGCTGGAGATGATTTGGTTATGAGCATGCACCAGCTCATCTGCAAAATTTGGTCGGAGGAAAGCATGCCCGATGAATGGAACCTCAGCATCGTACCCCGAGATCCCCTGAACTGCACCGATAACAGAGGTATAAGTCTCCTTAACATCTCCTATAAGATCTTCCCTGCCGTGCTGTGTGAACGTTTGAAGCCCTTCGTCAACAACCTGATAGGTCCTTATCAGTGTGGCTTCAGACCCGGAAAGTCCACCATCGATCAAATATTCACCCTACGGCAGATCTTGGAGAAGACCCAGGAACTTCAAATCGATATCTACCACCTTTTCATCGATTTCAAGGCCGCGTATGACAGCGTCTGTAGAGACCAACTATATAGAGCAATGTCTAGTTTGGCATCCCAGAAAAATCGTCCGTCTGTGTAAGATGACAATGGAAAACTCACGCTGTTCCATCATGGTCGGAAAAAACCTAACGGACGCTTTTGATGTCAAAAAGTTTTAGACAAGCGATGCTTGTCATGCGATTCTTCAACATCATTCTTGAAAAGATTGTGCAAAGCTCCAACGTCAACACCAGAGGCACAATCTTTCAAAAGTCCGTCCAGCTACTAGGATACGCAGACGACATTGACATAATTGGAAGAACACAGCGTGATGTCAGTGGAGCGTTGTGAGTCTTGAGACGGAGGCCAGGAAGATGGGTCTAGCGGTTAACGAGGGCAAGACCAAGTTAATGCTGTCGACAAGAAAGGACTACCAACATCGACGTCTTGGAGCAAACGTCAACATAGACAGATTTAACTTCGAGGAAGTTAAGGACTTTGTCTACCTGGGATCCGCTATCAACTCAGACAACAACACCAGCGCTGAAATCAAACGAAGAATCACTCTTGCCAATCGCTGCTTCTTTGGACTTAGAAGGCAATTGAGTAGTAAAGTCCTCTCCCGAGCAACTAAAGTGACACTCTACAAAACCTCATCATCCCGGCCCCATCATGGTGCAGAGACATGACCATGACAACATCTGATAAAACGCTTTGGGCTACTTTGAGAGAAAAATTCTTTGAGTGATTTTTGTTCTGTCTGCATTAAAGGAGAATGGAGACGAAGATTCAACCCAGAACTATACGAGCTGTACAGCGCCACTGACCTAGCCAGAAAAATTAAGGTGCAACGACTCAGATGGTTGAGAGCGAATGAAAAACAATGCTCCGGTTCGTAGAGGCTTCGAATCCAACCCGGAAGGACGTCGCAGAAGAGAAAGACCGCGACTCAGGTGGAGCACACAGGTGGCAGAGGACCTGAACCAACTTGGCGTGCGAAACTGGAGACAGCTAGGTATAGACCGAGCTGGCTGGCGACGTTTGTTGGATGAGGCCCTGGTTCGACCTGGACTTCCCCTGTGACCAGTTCTTAATGGAGGTAAGTTAGGTTGATGGGGTCCGAGAATGCTTCCAGCAAATATAAATATCACTTAGCCTATAAATTGATAAATTTCTTAGAAATTTTATTTTAAAGATTGAAGGAGTCGCTCATAAACCTAATTATGTGCACAAGTTGGTCACACAATCTGCTCCTATGCTTTCAACAGAAAGAGAAGTCTTAAAAGGTTTGCATTTCGCACTTCATAAGATTATTTTTTCAAGGGTAAGTTTGAAAGAGTAAAAACACAAATTTAATATCAAACCCACAAATTAACAAATTCTTCATCTCCTTGAGTCAATTAAGACTTTACTGACTCAGAACTACTGTGCAAACTCTATTTCACCAGAGCCGTCTTCTGTTCAATTAAAACACCGAACACCATCTACCACCAAAGATTAAATTTTCTCAAAATCTTATGATTCATTAAAAAAAAAAAGCAAAATATTCTCATCTGTCTTATTAAGTCTAACCTCAAGAGTAATATTCTTGGATCAACGTCATTTGTGCAGACCCGAAAACCACCACATCTCATTATAATTTTCAACACCAGGCTCTCTAAATTTCAAACGGCTGGCAGTCAGCAGCAGCCCAAAACCAACTTATCACGCTTGAAATCCAATTTCGTCAAAAAAAAAAAAACCAAAGCCCCAGAAAAGAGAAGCAGAAGAAAAAATTAAACTGAAAATTCCTATGATGGATTTTTTGCAAGCTAACCACTGTCCAATGTGTCGACTGTCGACCGGCCATCAAACAAAACAGAGAAAATAAGTAAGAATGAAAAAAATTACTCTGGCACATCTGTTTAAGCCCCGAAAAGCCTTGCTGTAATCTCTGCTATGATGGAATAAATAATGAATGACTACTACTATATGCGCAACTAGAGGGACGACCGTCGACCGACGATAATGATGAGGATGACAAAAGTTGTGTGGGTGCTTTTTTTTCTGTGCTTTTAAGTGACGGAAGAGATTTGCGACGAAATACAATTCGACAAGACCTCCTGAGGTGTGAAGATGAATGAGAAAAAGGAAAACAACAGCTAAAAAAAAAAAAAAAAGACTTAATCCATGCACACAACAAGCTTCTAATCTACCGTAACCTCAAGCCACCATTACCTAGTGAACACCTCCCATTGAATCATCACCCGCACCTCTTGCTTGGTTTCGACCTCCCATCATCATTTCCGACCGTTATACCACCGACGAACGCCTATAACTATCTTTCACCCTTGATGGATGCGATTTTGTTGGCACCTAGAGCATAAGGGAATAAAGTTTTGCACGAGAGTGGATTAAGTGGGGTTTGATAGTTGAGGCGCTGGCTTAGAGATTGGACAGTAAAGAAGCTGTATGAAGTCTTTGGTGTTAATGGAATTTTGTTTGACAATTGAAAGTCGTGAAATTGAATCTAGTGGGATGCCTTTAGGTAGGTAGAAATGGATGTCCTACTTACGCGAAGGGCACAATTAGCGCCGAGTGCGACGCGCCGTTTTGATACCATACCTCGTGAGATTCTAGGTTATGGATGATGTATGTCCGGTACGTACAATCCTACATATAATGTTGTATTATTCCCTACCCTACGGCCTTTCATTTCATAGTGCCATTTAGTGAGGGAGTGATAAGGGGGGGGGATGCTAAAGCCACTTTGTGTTATTGAGGCATGAGATCAAATCTCTGATCTTGAATTCTGAGAGTTCCTCAATACCGTCAAGAATTCTTTACCTAAGTGGAGTGCTCTTTTCCTAGCCAAGGCCGGGCAATGGCAGAGAAAGTGTGGGACCGTTTCCTTTTCATCCTGGTCCTCACAGCTACGGCAGAAGGAGTTATGTGGTATACCCAATTTTGCCGCATGCTCCCCTATGGGCCAATACCCTGTGCAGGTAGCAACAATCCTGGCTATGTCATGCCTTGGTTTGGAAATTAAATTGATTGATTTGGGTTTGCTATAGGCGGGCCAGATTTTCCTAGATATAACGCAACTCGTTAAACTATTCCAACTATGATAAGCTTCTGATGTGTATTTGGTCAGGATATTGCCACTTACAACTCGAAGAGGAGCATATACTTTCACTTCCAATGAGTTGTGAAGGGCTGATCCTTGCCTAGCTGGCTCATCTGCCTTCTCATTTCCCTACAGCCCCTATGGCCCGGTATCCAGATAAGAATGACGCTCAAATCGAGTTCCTCGAGAGCCTCTTTCCATTGCTGGACCAGTTAAGAGGATGATAAAGCTGAATCAATGGCTTTAACAGCTGTCTGACTGCCTGTTAGTATAGCTTCATTTTGGTTCTTTCGGATATTTTTTGAAGGGCTATCCAAGCTTTCCTTATCGCAAACAATTCTACCTGGAATACACTGGCAAAATCGGGAAGTCTATAGGATATTGAAATCCTTAGAGATTCACAGAAGACATCTACACCTACACCGCATTCCAACTTTGAACCATCCGTGAAGATAGTTGTGTCGAAGTCTTCGGTCAAATCGCCTTCCTTCCAGTCGATTCTTGACGGGAACAAGATTCTAAACTTCTTTGAGGTGTTTAGGGTAGGGATGCAGTAATCGGTGATTGTAGATAGGATTTGGTTTTAAAGCAGCCGATTTCTTTGAGTTTCAAGATACTGCAGGACAACTGCAGAGGTCTATCGGAAGAAGGTCTAGGATGAGGTTAAGTGCATCTGTTGGGCAGGACCTGCTGGCCCCTGATATCCCTACGCAAGAATTTCTCTCTCTCTCGAAGTAACGTTCCGGTGTTTTAGAGCCAACCCAACTGAGGAAAACCGGAACAAGCTTAAACAAGCCAGGAAGGCTTGCATTGCTCATATTCGCCAGACCAAATTTTTACATGACCAAAAATTAAGACAAAAAATACTGCAATGTCCCAAAGGCAGTAAGAATTTTTGGTCATTTGTAAAAAATATTCTTCTCCTTCCTCGGTTCCAACGCTCGTAGACAATGACACTCCAGTTGTTAGCTCTCTCGCGAAAGCTAACCTTTTTGCTAGGCAGTTCGCCGCCAACTCCTCCCTTCCAGAGAGTGTCATGACTCCGCCTGTTCTTGAGCGCGTCAATGATTCCATGGGACAAATCTTCTTCCGCACTCGAGCTGTGCGAGAGTCGTAAAGAATCTCAACATACATAAATCCGCTGGTCCGGATGGTATCCCCGCTATTGTTCTGAAGAGGTGTTCTTCCACGCTGGCAAAACCCTTGCGTAAGCTTTTCCATCTATCCTATTCTTCTGGGCTCGTTCCGAGCAGTTGGAAAACAGCATTTGTCCAGCCTATTCCAAAAAAAAGGCGAATCTTCTTCTCCCTCCAATTATCGTCCGATTGCATTTACGTCCCTTCTTTCTAAGGTCATGGAAACGCTGATAAACTATCAGCTTAAGAAATATCTCGAAGACCGAAAGCTCTTTAATGACCGGCAGTACGGCTTTCGCAGCAACAGGTCCACTGGTGATCTGATGGTTTATCTCACCGAACAGTGGAACAAATCTTTACATCGTTTTGGAGAAAGTAAGATTGTTGCACTTGATATTTCAAAGGCGTGCCTTCGGTATCGATGAATCCCTTTTCGTTGAATTAGAAACTTTCTTTCAAACCGTTCATGTCTGAAACCCACAATATAAATGCTGGTGTGCCCCAGGGCTCCGTTTCGTCTCCGCCCTCTTTCTCATTTTCATATATGATCTCTTGTCTATTACATCTAATCCAATAAATTGTTTCGCTGACGATAGTACCCTTAGCTTCTCCTTTTCGTTTCCAGACTCACATCCCTCCTCTTCGGATGTGGAACTGCAACGGCAAAATATGATAAGCTCATTAAACTCTGACTTAAACAGCATTGTACAATGGGAACTAAAAACCGAGTAGAGTTTAATGCTTCGAAAACCCAATGCTGTCTTGTATCGTTGAAGCGAGATATACCCCCCTGCCACTGTCCATGAGTGGCACTTGCATCAATGAGACCGAACATCTCGAGATTCTCGGTATGTGCATCACTGACCACCTCTTGTGGTCCGAGCACATACGCGATATCGCCAAAAATGCCGCAAGATGTTTGGGTTTCTTAAGACGGTGCAAGAAATTTTACTAACCGTCTGATCTGGCTATTATCTATAAGACTTATATCCGTCCAAAGCTTGAGTACATCTCCCACCTTTGGGCTGGTGCTCCAGTTACTTACTTAAGCCTCTTGGATGGTATACAAAGAAGAGCTGTAAGAATGATCGGTGATAGAGACATCACTGACTCATTCACTCCTTTAGACCACCGTCGTAACGTAGCGTGTCTCTCCTTGTTCTATCGCTACTTTTACGGTAATTGCTCTAGTGAAATAGCCAGTTGCATTCCTCCCCTCAAACAATTCGCCCGTAATACTCGCGCTTCTAGGAATGCCCATCAGTTTACCCTCGAGCCCAACTTCGGACGTACTCTCAATTATAGAGAATCATTTTTTAGCCGTACTACGCGAATGTAGAACTCTCTTCCAAACTCTGTCTTTCCCAGTCATTACAATGTTCAAGAATTTAAGACCAATGTACACCGACACCTCCTTTTCAACCCCTTCTCTTCTTCCTAATGCACTCACTGCCTCTCTGGCATAAAAAGGGTATAAAAATCCCTTGAGTGGGTGCAAATTATAAAAAAAAAATTCTCTGCACCTTTGAAAGCTTGTTTGCTATGTAGGCTTTGCAGAGAGCGGGCCACCACGCATAATCCGTAAACAAGTATCGGTCTAACAACTGCTGTGTACGTCCACTTGATCATTTTTGACTGGAGGCGTAGAAGGCCACGCACGACTTTCTCATCCGTTCGTCGATGTTAAGCTTCCAGGGTAATTTCGTGTCTAGTATTGCGCCCAGATATTTGGCACTGGAAGACAGTGTTAATGATTGACCGTTTAACCGAGGTAGAGTGAAGGGTGGTACTTTGATTTTGGTGGTGAAAAGCATCAATTCGTTTTCTTGTTGTTCACACCTAGTCCACAGCTCGTGGCCCAGGTGTTTACTTTCTTCAAAGCCATATTAGAGCTTTCGCTAATCACAATTGGAAATTTTCCTGAAACTAGAATGACCAAATCATCGGCGTACGCAAGAAAGCTGTTCATGACCAGAATCCATAAAAGAGGAGACAGTACACCTCCTTGGGGTGTTCCTCTGCTGGCATATTTGGTACACGTTGAATATACTAACTCTGATTGAATCCTCCTGTTACTTAGCATGGATATTATCCATCTTCTGATGTTGTTC
Source organism: Sphaerophoria rueppellii (assembly GCA_920937365.1). NCBI lineage: Eukaryota > Metazoa > Arthropoda > Insecta > Diptera > Syrphidae > Sphaerophoria > Sphaerophoria rueppellii. The sequence goes on from CAKKXW010000005.1 coordinate 10,090,370, forward strand.
TAAACACCGAGGTCTGCAAGTGATTCTGCGATGGATTCAGTTAGGACATTGTTGAAAGCTCCTTCTACGTCTAAGAAGGTAGCTAGGGTATATTCCTTGAAATGAATCGTGTTTTCTATCGTTCTCACTACCTCATGGAGAGGAGTCTCTATAGATCTACCCCTCATGTAGGCATGTTGCGAAATAGATAGTGGACAACTACTCAGAATACTGCTTATGTGAGATTCTACGATTCTACGAGAAGACCGGAAGTAAGGCTTCTAGGTCGCTAATCTTTGGCAAGAACAATTCAGTAGCAGAACTGATTTGATCATCATTTAAACGAAATTCTCACAAAGTTTAAAGATCAGGGCATAAAAATTGTAGAATATTCCGATGACATATTGGTTTTGGTATCAGGGAAGTTTCTTGCTACCATTGGAAACATTATGGAAAACGCATTAAAGGATTTATGTTCTTGGGAAACTTAGAACGGTCTCGGGGTCAACCCCACCAAGACAGAGCTAGTTTTGTTCACGAAAAAACGGAAACTGGAGGGCTTCAACCCTCCTAAATTAAACGGTATTCCTCTAAAACTCTCTAAGGAAGCTAAATTTCTAGGGGTGATCCTTGACTCTAAGCTTACATGGAAGCGTAATACTGAGGAAAGAATGAAAAAAGCACTATGTGCATTCTACACATGCAAAAGGACCTTCGGTGTACGTTGGGGTATGCGACCGCAAGTCATCCAATGGATGTACACAGCGATTATCAGACCCATTCTCACCTATGGCTCTGTTGTATGGTGGAAAGCAGTAGAAAAATCAAGCTATCTCAAGAACCTGAATAAGGTACAGAGACCAGCCTGTATAGGAATAACAGGGTCTCAGAGATCCACACCACAGGCTGGGTTGGAAATGATCTTGGATCTCCCGGCTCTGGATGAGTTCATAAGGTGCACGGCAGCCAAAACCGCAATTCGTTTAAAAGAACTGAGTTTTTGGAAGCACAGCACTTATGGACACGGGTCCATCTTACAAAGATTGCATTCTCCCCTGCTGGATTTTGACATGAAATTTTCTACTTGCATACCAGGAAGACACAACGAAGGAGAGTTCCCACTAAGGCACTCCCACCGAGGGACGGCAGCGAATGAATTTCTTCTTTGGAATCAACGGTGGCGTCTCCAGTTCCAGTTAGGCCGAACTACTTGGTGAACACCTTTACGGGCTACTTCGACTTATTTGAAGCCCAGGCCGTAAAAGGAGCGGTTTTTCCGGCTCTTGCACTTGGAGTCACATCAAGTGCCTGGTACTCCAGGTTGGGGGTTGTGCGTCGGGGTGACTTCCCGACCACGTAGAAAAAAATCTTAGTTGCGAAGCAACAACAAGCCTCGGAAACGGACTCTTCGGGTCATCTTTGTCCCCGTGTGCATTGAAGGGGAATGGCGAAGAAGATACAACAGCGCACTTTACGGGTTGTACAACGACATGGACCTAGCCAGAAGGGTCAAGGTCCAGAGACTCAGATGGCTCGGTCATTTAGAGCGAATGGACACCAATGCTCCGACCCGGAAAGCCTTCGACACTATTCCCGAGGGACGTAGGAGGAGAGGAAGACCGCAACTCAGGTGGCGCACTCAAGTGGAAGAGGACCTCAATCAACTTGGAGTGCAAAACTGGAGACGACTAGCTAAGGACCAAGCTAGCTGGCGGAGACTGTTGATTGAGGTCCAAGTCCACAACGGAATGTAGCGCCACCTTAAGTAAGTAAGTATACTAGGAAGACAGGGTTGGAATCTTAATTCACTTATAAGTGAACAGGGTATCCCTTTCTACACTGACGGTTCGAAAATGGAATCAGGGACAGGTGCTGGAGTATTTTGCCAATCTCTCAACATCAGAGAGGCGTATAAACTCCAAGCTGACTGTAGTGTCTTTCAGGCCGAGATCTATGCCATTGAAAAAGCAGCTGAATTGGCACATCAAGCCAGGCTGCTATCAAAGCCTTAGCCATTGAGACCATAAGATCGAAGGCAGTTTTGAACTGTAGGAAAGAATGAAATAGAATCTGCCACACTAACCAGGTTAAGCTCTGCTGGGTTCCTGGGCACAGCAACATAGAAGGAAACGAAATAGCAGATGAACTAGCCAGGAAAGGGTCAGAAGCAGATACAAGTAGTAGCTACCATTCGGATAGGTGACCACTCGTCGCGATTGGGGTACTCAAGAGGAAGATAGACCTTAAATCAAAGGAGAGGATCAATAACTGCTGGAAATCCAGGGACGATTGCGTAACCTCTAGAAGTTTATGGCCTAACACTAATGAAAAGGAAACGCGGTATATTCTATCGCTGAGTAAAAGGAACCTTAAAATCCTGATAGGTGTACTAACGGGTCATTGTGTCATTGGCACAATGGCCAACAAGATAGGAGCTTATGCACCCGATTTCTGTAGAAGCTGTCAGGATGAGGAGGAAATAGAAACCATTAAACACCTGCTCTGTGACTGTCCGAACCTCCAAACTAACCGACTCTGTCATTTTGGGAACAAGTTTGTTGGAGAACTGGATGATATAGCACAGGTCTCAATGCCAAATATGAAGAAATTTATAGATGGCAGAGGCTGGTTCGTTAACGAGCCGGTCTACGTTCATCGACAAATTTGAATAGCATCGATGCTAACCTTTATTTTTATAGGGGATCACAATGGACCAATAGGCCCCCGTGTATGCAACAGTCCACGCTGTGCACACCCCTCATAACCTAACCTAACCTAACCTAATATTTGGCAGATTTATGCCCCCTTTTACCAATTTTTGTCTCTAAGACAAAGGGACACGGTTTAGTAGGCCATCTTTAAAGATACTCTCAAGCCGTGGCACAACTTGCTCAAACTGATTCTGCAGCATTATAGGCAGTATTCCATCAGGGCCTTGAGATTTGTATGGCGAGAAAGTTTTAATAGCCCAGACTATATTTTCTCTTGTTATAAGGGCGTAAACATGCTCTATGGAGGTTGGCACGTACAATGTCATATTAGTTTTGAGTGGTCCTTCTTCGCAACCTGGAAAGTGTACATCCATTAGTAACTCTAATGTCTCCATTAGATGCCTTTTCCTCTTGCCCAAGAGAAGTTGCTTCTCGAAGCCTACAACACTAGCGCTAGCCACACGCGAATAGTAGAAGAATAAGCTTGAGTATGTTCTTCTTATGAGGCCCTGACTTACCGACCAAAGTAGATACGCCCCTTTCCTGAGAACAGCGTTTGAACTGTCCGAGTCCATTGCATTAGTCGCTTGAGGAGATTTAATATTTTTCTCTTTTATTTTGTAACTTTTCTTCTGTGTGAAACTTTTTTTTCCAGTGCTCATTGTCCCTTGAGAAGACTAACGGCTGAAGCAGAGCTATCAAGTACACCGAGTACAGACTAGAATGTCAGAATGACGTTGCAGAAAAAATAGATAATAACAACACTGATGACGATGATATGCGCTTACACCCCATAGCCCCCGCATTGCATCCTACACACTTTCTGAATTACCACATCCTCTCCCTTCATCCCTACCCACAACCAAGAGAAAGAGAATAAACCGTCATCCTTCATCATCCTTGCTAACTCCTTCCAACAAAACGATGATGTGTTATGTTGGATGCTAGAGCGATAATGCACGACACAATCATATGTTATGGCATGAAGAATTATAAAAGAGAAGTTGCAGCATAAAGTTGCATATAACGATGATGGCTTATACCTGCCTTATCCCATGTCCCTAGTATATGTGGTGCTGACTTTTCTATTTATCCATATTGCTATTGCTTTTGCAATCCTCTTGCGAGATAACAATTGTGGCGCGAGAGCAGGGGAATTTATATCATTTTATTATTACCTCATTTCTTATGGTTATGTGGGGGAAAAAAAACAAAACGAACGAATAAAGGAAGCATGAGAGAAAATATAAGACATTAATAAGAGGATTCTGTTTATGGGAGAAGATAAGTTGAATTGAGTGAAATAGAGAGGAGGGCGGGGGAGGCGTGAGCGGTTTGAAAAGTTTGCAGCAGCAGCTTCTTTTCCCTTTAATATAATTATCTTCTGATTTGTGGTTGCTGCAAGAAACTTTAAATCGAATTAAATTGTTGAAAAAGAATTGTGGAAGGATCTAATGAGAAGATAGAGGGTTTTGGGTTTTTTTCTTGAACAAAAAATTGACTCAAGGGATTTGACATAAAACAATTAGTTGTTGAGCATTTAAGAGTTTGTTGAAGTCAAAAACAAAGGGAGATTGAACAAACTCAAACTCAAAAAACCACAGAAAACCACGCTTTGATTCATAGTCCTTTAAGTTGCTTGTTCTTTGCTTATGTATGCTTTGAAGGATGATCTTCACGCCTTTTTCCATTTTGATGTTTTGAAATTGTGGGCATTTTGCCACCTCTCAATCGAAGTATCCAACCAGGGATAGATCGGGTCACTACAGTGCAACAATTAGAAATCCAGAGAAGTGGTTCTTTATATACATAAGAGGAATGGAAACCTAAGGGGGTACAGAGTACAGACAAATCTTGATGCCGTCGCTAGAGGTGAGCAAGCAAGCGCTTCAAATCGAGTAGGAATGAAATTCCTCTATAAACCGATATGCACATCGGTGATGGAGAATTCACGCTGCTCCATCAAGGTTGGCAACGAGCTAATGGAATCTTTCGACGTCAAAAAAGGATTCAGACAAATCTGTTCAACTTCTTGCGGACGTCGATTTATATTGAAACACAGCGTGTGGCGCCTTTGTGACAATTGAGACAGAAGCGGCTAAAATGGGTTTAGTGGTAAATGAGAGAAAAACGAAATATATGCTGTCTTCGTGAAAGGACACACAACACCGACACGGCTCGGACAGAACGTCACAATAGACGCATACAACTTCGAGGTAGTAGAGGAGTTTGTCTACCTAGGCTCCGCTATAAACACGGGCAATAACACCAGCGCCGAGATCAGACGAAGAATAACTCTTGCTAATCGCTGTTTCTTTGGGCTAAGAAAGCAATTGAGTGGAAAAGCCCTCTCTCGAGCAACTAAGGTAAAATTGTACAACACCCTTATCATCCTAGTCCTGCTGTATGGTGCAGAAGCATGGATCTTGACAAAAGCGGATGAAAGTGCCTTAGGCTGTTTCGAGAGGAAAGTTCTTCGAATCATCTTTGGCCCCGTGTGCATTGAAGGAGAATGGCGAAGAAGATATAACAGCGAACTTTACGGATTGTACAACGACATGGACCTTGTCAGAAGGGTCAAGGTCCAGAGACTTAGTCATTTAATGCGGCTCGGTTATTTGGAGCGGATGGACACCAATGCACCGGCCCGGATAGCCTTCCACACTATTTCCGAGGGACGTAGGAGGAGAGGAAGACCGCGACTCAGGTGGCGCACTCAAGTGGAAGAAGACCTCAATCTACTTGGAGTGCAAAACTGAAGACAGCTAGCTAGGGACCAAGCTTGCTGGCGGAGACTGTTGATTGAAGCCCAAGTCCACAACGGACTGTAGCGCCACCTTAAGTAAATAAGTAAGGAAGGAATAATTAAGGTTATCTACATTTAAGTATTTTAAGTGTGTCCGCTTCTTCTTTTGATTACAGTTTTACGTTTTATTTCTAATAACCAAAAACCGCTTTCCTTTTCATTTCAGATATTTCGTCCTCACCCGTGACTACCTGCATTGCTTTAAACGTGCTTCAGGCTCAGCCAATGAACGCGCATCAGACATGGGACAATTTATTTTTAAGGTATGTACATTTGCAATGATTTGTGTGCTCAAATACCAACATCATCAATCATCTTTTTTTTCTGTAATCCGCTTGGATTAAAATTAATTAAGTGTCTCCAGTCTCCCCAATTATGTCCACTCAGAGACTGAAGAGTTGTCCTTAAGCCAGTTTAAAGCCTTGTTAGGCCAACAATGACACCCATAACAACAACAATGACTGCTAATCCAATTAAATTACCTCAAATGATTAGTATTATTTGTCTCCTCACAGAAAAATTAGACAAAAAAAAATCGAAAGTGGTTACACTGGACGGTACCTCAAACCAGGTGCGGTCAAGTTGTGTTTATATATATATTTTTTTTTAAGTTAATCAAGTTATTGAAGTGTCTGGAAACGCTTTTGGCATTTTGTACAACACCCAAGTTACGAGAAGTGGGCATTGTTCAAGATTAACCCACTTGAACACGCCGCGCTCAGCCCAGACAGTAGAAAAAGACAGTAGTTTCGACTTTTTTTTCTTGATTTTTTGTATTGTTTTGTTTTTATGGCAAAGTGTTTAGGTTACTTACAAATTATGTTCATGTTGTTGTTGAAGTTTTATTTTTCTTTTCTTGTTTGTGAACACTTTGACCTGAAGGCCAACACATAAAATGACAAGAAAAATGTAGGTTAAACTTTGTAAGGAGGCTGTTATGGAGACTTTGATATGTCGAGGTGTTGTGTTATGTTAATTTTATTAATCTAGAGGAGCCAAGATGAACTCATAGAGGTTCAATAAACTCCTAGACAGCAGTGGTTTAAACTCAAACTAATCAATCAAGCATTAAATTAATTAAAAACAACAAATCAAACATTTTAATCAATCGCTTGAGGAAATAAAAATCAATTAAATCGAAAAAGACGAGTAGAAGAGAATCGATTCTCTGTTGTTGAATTTTTTTCTTTTGAATTTAGAGTTTATTGCACGGAAAATGAGATAATGGCAGTCACAACAAAATAGAAGACGATTTTCTGCATTTATTCATTTTGTAGGTTTTTTTCGTCTTGTTTTTTGTGACAAATGAAAATTTCCGTTGCCGGTCTAGGGATTGATTGATAATTGCAGAACCAAATACTGCTGATGATGATGAGTTTTAATCAACAATGTTGTGGCAAGTTGATGAAGTACATTATTGGTTTGGCAAACAATAGTGGAATTCGCAATAAAAACACAAACAAAAAAATGTCAGAATCGTATCAGTGTGTTAGAGATCTAGAGGAAATCTTCGTTCTTTTTGTTTCGCTTGTTTTTTTTTTATGTTTCTTGCAATTAAAATGGCATTAATGTAAAATTCAAGAAATGAGAGAAAAAAGAGTTTATCTCTTGAAACGGATGCCAGTTCAACGAATTGGATGGTTTTACTGTTTTCTTTTTTTTTCGTCAGTTTCTTTTGTTAGTTGTTGCCAACGATGGCGCAGAATGGAAGTTTTGAATACCAGCGATGGTTCAAGAGGTTAAAGACATTCGGTGAACCGGTTTCGTGATAGTGAAACTTAATTATGACATGTTAAAATCGTCAAGTTTATTATCTTTAAGGTTTTATTATTTTGCTGAAAGTTGAAGAATTTTTTTACAGATAATAAGATGTACTTAATTTTTAGTACAACTTTTAGTACAAAAAATATGTATGCTTATTGTCTCTTCCTAACCTATTAGAATATCTGAAAGATTTTTTTAAGTTTTTTAATCGCCTAGTAGTTTTAGTACTTTAGTACTAAAAGCAGGTTAATCAATTCTTGGTGAGAAGATGATGTTATGTTGATACGAGGACAGATCATCATGGTTGTCTCGATAAACAAAATAACAAGCAACACCTACAGAGCCTTGATGAAGAGTTCCCAGAGTGAAAGAGACGAGGACACTCGTCTTTATTCCTGCGAACTTCTTTTGTGGCTGAAGCCGCAAGGACCAATGCGATAATGAAAGCAAGCTGGCGTCTTAATAACGTTTTAATCATGAGCTTAATCAGATGTAAAGAAGTTCGGCTGAGCGGAGATGATTTGGTTTGAAAAGTTTTTTGCGACAGAAATTATGGTAGGAGGAAGAGCGATAGACTGAGATATATTCCAAAAGCCTGGAGAATGGCAAAAGTAGTTTTCATTCCTAAAGCAGGGAAACCCTCTCACGTTAACCCTAAAGATCTACGACCAGTCAGTCTTTTATCCTTCCTTCTTAAAATATTGGAAAGATTGATTGAAATTCACATCAGACATAATTTGAAACCATGTCTCATTTCCACAGCTCAACATGCGTACTCTAAGGGAAAATCAGTAGAACAGCACTTCATTCGCACAATATTCCCTCAAATACAAAAAATATAGCCTAGTAGCTTTCCTAGATATTGAAACAGCTTTCAATAACGTCAGCAATTACCAGGCGATCAAACAGCAATGGACAAGCTGAAATTAGAGAAATCACTCATAGACATCATTAGTCTCATGCTTAAAAGCAGGACAATAGCTTGCAGCATGAGAAGTTTTACTACCACCAGAATGGTGAATCGAGGTACCCCCCAAGGTGGGGTCTTTTCACCTTTTTTATGGAACATGGTAGTAAACGACCTCCTAACTTCAATGGAAGCAGAGGGTTTCAAGGTGATTGCCTATGCTGACGACCGACGTTGCAATATCTGTATCTGGGACACATCCTCAAGTTCTCTCACAACTTCTACAAGATGCCTTAAGCAGGCTGACAAATTGGGCTAAACAGTTTGGCTTGGACGTCAATCCACATAAAACAGAACTAGTACTCCTTACGATAAGGTACACAATTCCCCTTTTCCGACCAAGCCAAATATTAAGCCTCATTTTAGACAAAAAACTAAACAGGAAATGGAAATATTGATGAAAGAGTGAAAGAGGCTACGTAGCGCTTTTTAATTTTAAATAGGCCACAGGTACATATGGGGCTTTTCCCCAAACATAACCCACTGGCTATACACTTCGAGTAATCAGACCGATACTCATTTATGGACTTGTCGTATGGTGGACCGCACTGGACAAGATGGTAAATCTAAATAAGCTCATCAAAGTCCAGCGGTCAGCAGGTATGTGCATCACATGAGCACTTTGCTCAACGCCAACTGCAGCCTTGGAAGTGCTTTTAAACCTAACACCTCTTGACATCTTCTCCAAAATGGTGGCAGCTAACTCATGCGTAAGGCTAAGAGCCACCTCTCAATGGATCAGTAACAACACTGGTCGTACTACTATCTTAGACAACTTCAGATCCATCCCAGATCGCTTAGACTAAACCACAACCAAAATGGTATTAGATAATGGCTTCCAAGTTTCAATTCCTTCAAGATCTTCTTGGGAAGAAGTGAGACCCCTGGAAGACAATACGGTACACTTCTATGCAGACGGTTCAAAGACCGATTACGTTGAAAGTGATATCTATTCGAAACAACTGAATCGAATCTCAGTCTATCAAATAGACTTCCCAATCAATGTAGTGTGTTCCAGGCAGAAGTAATGGAAATTAAAGAGGCACTATCCTGGCTCAAAGAAAACGTTATATCTTTTTTTTTACACTATCAGAATTGGTCGAAGAGAGCTTATAGCAAGCACAGTCTTACGACCAATGGTTTGCCAACATAGTAGACTATGTTATACCACCGGCTCATCACTTAGTGCAGTGTTAGTTGTTAGTAAGCAAACATTACATAACAAACACTCACATGGATGAAACAAAAACAAGACAGTTAACAAAACAAGATTAATACATAACTAATAATTACAAACATTAAGTAAACAGAGAAACATTTAAAAGTGTATAACACTGGTCTTGAGCAAAGACTTCAATTTATTCTTACTTATATTTAAATCAAATAAGTCTGAGTTGCAGTTTGAAAGCCTACTCATACGTGTCAAGGGCTCATAGAAACCATAGTTGGTACGATGTTTTGGTTCATGTACCAAGTGCTTCCTACGAAAATTATAACCGCCACCTCGATGGTTGAAAGATATAGCTCCAAGTAATTCCGGTGCATCTGTTACACCAGTAATAACTTGATGGAAGAATACCATGTCATTGTTATTTCGTCTACTTGACAATGTTTCCATTTGGAGAGTTAGCAAACGGTTTTCATAAGAGGGGACATTCAAAGGATCACTCCATAGAATACCTTTCAAGGCAAAACGAGTAAAATTTCGTTGAACAGATTCTAGCCTCTCAATATGAATATTGTAATGAGGTGACCAAACTTGGGAAGCGTATTCTAAGTGAGGACGAACATAGCAATAATATAAAGCGCGGGTTATATTTGGATCGCGGAACTCCTTTGACCAACGCTTTATAAATCCAAGCATTGAGTTTGCTTTATTCACGATGTTGTTAATGTGCACAGAAAAATCTAATTTAGGGGTAAAGAAAACTCCAAGATCTCTTACGGAAGTTACACGGGTTAGAATGTGCTGTGAGATAGCGTAGTCATATGAAGACGGTGCACGCTTCCTTGAAAAGGTCATTGTTTGACATTTTATTGGATTTAGGTTTAAACTATTTTTCTCACACCACAATGCAAAACTATTAATGTCATCCTGTAGAAGAATGTGGTCATTACTAGAACAGATGTTTTTGTAAATCTTCATATCATCTGCGAAGATGAGGATTTCGCTATTACGTACACATAACGGGGCATCATTAATAGCTAAATTAAAAAGTAGAGGTCCTAGATGGCTACCCTGAGGAACTCCCGAATTAGCAAAAAATGACTTAGAGATAGAATGCCTGAATTTTACTTGGTAAGACCTATTCTCGAGATAAGAGGATATCCAAGTGATGAAAAATGGGGGGAAGCCATATGCATTTAGTTTGAATTTTATGATGGCGTGAGAGAGTTGGTCGAAGGCTTTCGAAAAATCTGTATAGACGCAATCGATTTCCTGACCACATTCCAAAGTGCTAACACATTGATTTATAAAAACAAGAAGATTTGTGACAGTAGAACGTTTCTGCATGAAACCATGCTGTTGGTGACAGATGATGTTCCTGCAATGAAATGCCAAACTTTCACAAATAACTTGTTCAAATACCTTAGGAATGCAGGAGAGCTTAGATATTGGTCTATAATTGGTGATGTTGGCCTTATCTCCCTTCTTATAGACTGTGTTTTTGGCTCTTTAGTATACCAAGGATGACTGAAAGTGTAGGAGTGGGTTGATTTCTTCTTAGGAACTGCCTCTTCAACTGCAACTCATAAGTAAAGAATAGAAATTTGCAATAATTGCGTCAATATCGTTGCTGGACAGTAATTCTTGGATACCGGAACTAAGCAAGCCAAATTGAAAGCTGCAAGAAATCAGCTTTTCGGAAGTCAAAATGGTATGAGTCATGGGGATTACTATTCTCAAGTAAATGACCGCTCAAGTCAAGAAAAATATCTAAGGGAGGGTGGTAATTATCTATTGTTGATAAAGCAGATGTACATAGATTCTACAACTGCAGTATTTACTGCGTCAGATGAGAATACTAGGTCTAGTATTCGATTCATTTTATTTTTGATACAGCTTACTTGCTGTAAATCGGAAGAAAAAATGTTATCCAACAATTGAAGCTCCAGTTGAGAAAAAACTGTAGTAGCTTCAAAATAGGAATCGTCTTCAGAGGGAACCCAATCAATAAGAGGAAGATTGAAATCTCCTAGCAAAAGAATACAGCTGTCAAGATCAGCAATACTGAAAACAAAGTCTAAGATTAAGGAAAGTTCAGTGAACAGAGACATTGGACTTTTAGGAGAAATATATAATCTCGAAAGGATATACGTATCGTCTCGGACAAGCCGCTCTCAAATCTCTCGCGTCTGTCTCCACAAACTCTCAAATAGTCCACGATTGTCGATCATCTCTGAATGAGATGACGGAACAGTTTAATATTCACCTCATTTGGAGGCCGGGCCACAGAGACATTCCAGGAAATTGCAAGGCCGATGAGCTCGCCAAAAACGGAACATTTCTGCCCGCTGTTAGACATATAACATAGGAACACCACTTGCTACATGCGAATATCTTCCCAAACAATATGCTCTTGAATCAACAAATGCTAGATGGTCACAGGGTAGACCTGAAATGGTCAAAAGGCTTGATTTCCCCGAGCAGACAAAATATAAGCTCTACAATTGGAATCATAACAGGACACTGCCTCATAGGTAGACATGCTTTGAGGCAAGTGGTATACGCAAACGACTTCTGTAGAAGCTGCATGGACGAGGAGGAAGAGGAAACAGTCCAACACCTTCTTCTTCGGTAATACCAATGAACTAGCAACGATCGACACAAAATGTCTCTCTAACTTCAATAAAAGTACAAAATGGTTGGTTTTAGTTCATTACTCTTCTATGAGTAACCTCATTAGTGGTATCACAATGGACCCTTGAGGACCGAATCCCGCAGTTTTCATGCCTGCCAGGCCTACGATAATGACGATGATGAAAGAAATTGGAATAATGTTTACAAAACAAATCAGCTTCCTCATCAATGTGCAATTAAATTAAATCCACAACGTCCATTAATATCCCATACGAGTAGGTGCATTTGTACTAAAAAATTAAGCAGCCATAACCATCCGTTTGGAAAAACTCAAAATTTATTACTTTCACTAACAGATCGTAAATAAGCCCGTCAGCAAAAGTTATAGTCCAACGAAACCAAATGTTTCACATTTCCTGTGTGTTATTGGTGGTGGTCTTTTTTTTTCGCTGTTCGCCATCACCTTATGACGTTGTTTTCCGACCGCGGTCGGTCGTTGAGCTTAACGATGCTGAAACGTAAAATAATTTCTGGCAATTTTGACAGAAACAAAAAAAAGAAAAAAAGAGAAAAACTCTCTCAACCAAGCCAAATACAATTATTGTCAAAAATAATGAAATTTAACAAGAAAAACCACCGTCATACCTGTCAAAGAAAAAAATCGTTAGGCACACTAAAGCCGCTTGTATCCGGCGGCGCACGCCACAAAAGCATGATTGTGTTGTTCACAAATGTTCGAATTGAATTTAGAACAAAATACCTAAAATTAGTATCATACAAATTTGATGTATTTTGTTCCTCATAGCATCCAAAGTCCGACAAGACCTCCAGAGTCGCTATATCAATAAATTGAATCAACTACTGGTCAATAGATCCAAATTGATAAAAAATAACTTTTAATATAGAAATTGTTAGCCGTCGTTAATCTCCCTCCGAAAAGGTAATTCCAAAAGCCACCTCGAAGCCATTTTCAAATTGAAAATTGCCAAACACACTTCCACCGACACATCGGGCATCGATTCGACACACAAATCGAAATTGCCGGGCTATTTCAATAAAACGATATAATGCTCCGAATGGTTTATGGCAAAAATTCTCACCATTTTTTTGTTGTGATTCCAATGAGAAATCAATTAATTTTTCGGTGGCCGGCAGGTTGGAAGTTCGAATGAGTGTGTGTATGTTCCTTCATAAGCAAAGCTCATATGGGGGATGTCTGTTCTGTAGTGTGTACCCAATGAGATTAGAAAACAGAAACAACAATTTTGTTTAAAAATAAAATAAAATTGAAATACTTCGAACGAAATACGATGAGCAACAATAACGAAGCGAAACGATGAAAACTTAATTATTGTTTGCTGAATGAGGTCTTATTGGTTCTGGGTGTTGAATTTGTATCGTTTGAGGCGAAAAATTTTGAAAATTAATGGAAACGTAGCGAATGGAGTTTTGATAATGTTCTGGGTTCTGTTGACGTGTTTGGACTGCCAGACATAATTATATCGTAAAAAGGAATGAAAGGGTGCTATGGGTACATATACATTTTTTGTTGGAGAATTATACCAATGTTTGCCTTTTCTTATATTTTGGTAGTTAGAATGAGAATTAAAAAAAGCCATACTAAGCAAAGAAAAGTTCAACTGTTTTAGTACCGATGTACTAATTCAGTACTAAAAAAGTACTAAAAAAGTACTAAAATCTACAAACTCACTTACTTAAGGTGGCGCTACAGTCCGTTGTGGACCAGGGCTTAAATCAACAGTCTCCGCCAGCCAGCTCGGTCGCTAGCTAGCTGTCCGAAGTTTTGCACTCCAAGTTGATTGAGATCCTCTTCCATTCGAGTGCACCACATGAATCGCGGTCGTCCTCTCCTCTTGCGTCTCTCGGGGATGGTGTCGAAGGCTTTCCGGGCCGTAGCATTGGTTTCTATCCGCTCTGAATGACCGAGCCATCTGAGTCTCTGCACCTTTACGCTTCTGGCAAGGTCTATGTCGTTGTACAACCCGTAAAATTCGCTTTTACATCGACTTCGCCATTCCCCTACAATGTACACGGGCCAAAGATGACCCGAAGAACTTTCCTCTCGAAAAAGCCTCAGACACTTTCATCCAATTTTGTCATGGTCCATGCTTCTGCACCATACAGCAGGACTGGGGTGATGAATGTGTTGTACAATTTTACCTTAGTTGCTCGAGAGAGGGCTTCTCCACTCAATGGTTTTCTTAGCCTAAAGAAACACAGATTAGCAAGAGTTATTCAACGTCTAATCTCAGCGCTGGTGTTATTGCCCTTGTTTATAGCGGACCCTAGGTAGACAAACTCCTCTACTACCTTGAAGTTGTATGCGTCTATTGTGACGTTCTGTCCAATCCGCCTGTGTTGGGTGTCCTTCCCCGAAAACAGCATATACTTCGTTTTTCACTCATTTACCGCTAAACCCATTTTTGCCGCTTCTCTTTCAATTGACATCACGCTGTGTTCTTCCCATTATATCATCTGCGTACGCGAGAAGTTGAACAGATTTTTGGAAGAAAGTGCCTCTGGTGTTGACGTTGGAGCTTTGCAAGCGAACGAGCTTGGCAGGGACGCCAAAACTAGACATAGCTTTGTACAGTTCGTCTCTGCAGATGCTGTCATACGCGGCCTTAAAATCGATGAAAAGGTGGTGGATATCGATTTGGAGTTCATAGGTCTTTTCCAGGATTTGTCGCAACGTGAAAATTCGGTCGATAGTTGACTTTCCTGGTCTGAAGCCACATTGATAAGGACCAATCAGATTGTTGACGAAAGGTTTCAGACGTTCACATATTACGGCAGACAGGATCTTGATGTTAAGTAGACTGATTCCTCTGTAGTTGACGCAGTTAAGAGGATCTCCCTTTTTCAGGATCGGACAAACAATGCTGAATTTCCATTCATGTGGAATTCATTCCTCTGACCATTTTTTGCAGATGATTTGGTGCATGCTCCTATCTAGCTCGTCGCCTGCTGCTTTGAACAACTCAGCAGCTAGTCCATCTGCTCCAGCGGCTTTGTTGGATTTCAGCCGTGATATTGCGGTTTTCACTTCTTCTAGGTCGGGTTCACGGAATTGTTGGCTATCATCGTGTCCGATGAAAGGCTCCTGTCTGACGGCGGTGTTTTGTTCGTCGTCGCCGTTATACAGTCTACAGAAGTGGTCTTTCAAATCCCCAGCATTGACTGCGATTCTACTATGATGTTCCCTTGTTTATCTCTGCAGGCATCGGTTCTTGCTCGATGACCTTGAGCCAGCTGTTTAACCTTTCGATAAAACCTCCGAACTTCATTCCTGCAGTTGGCTTTCTCAACATCCTCGATCTGACGCTTCTCATGCTCTCTTTTTATCTCTGAGAAGCCAGCGTTCTTCTCTCCTCTTTCGCTCGTAGAGCTAACGAGCAGCTCTTGTCCTTCTATGCACCGCCGCTTTATATCCTCCTGCTATCTTTCAGAAAATCGAAGTTACAGTGTTAACTAAAAACGTATATATGGAAAAAGAGGTTTTAGTACCTTACAGCTAAATAATGATAGCGATTCAAAAAAATGTGTACGCCTCTTAAATAATTCAAAATGAGAGGCAGCAACAGATTTGTTATTGCAATCAATGTTGCCAGCAGAAAGAAGGTTTAGTACACATGTACTAAAAAAGCGAATTTATGCAATTATCGAAATGTAGGAATTTCTTTCTTTCTGTTTCTAATACGATTGCAAGTCTTACCGAGTTTTATCCTTAATTATGTAGGTTTTAGGTTCTCAAAGAGCTTTTTTCAGGACACATGTACTAAAACTTTTATCCCATAATCATGCGACACCTAAGAAAATGGTATTGAAGGAATGTTACCCAAAATGCATTGTTAACCTGGCCGATGAAGTTTTTGCCTTCATCTGCGTTAGAATCGGGTTCAGGCGAACGAACGAAACAACCAATTTTCTGTTTGAAGTCAATCAAGACGACCAATAACAAGAAATATTCTCCCCTACAACAGATGGTCCATAAATCTTAAAATCCACTTAAAACCAAATCTGCAATATTTATTCATTCACATTAATTTGTTCGTTTTTTTTTTCATACTGTGGCACGCTGTCTGTCTAAAAATAAAATTTCTTTCTTAAATTCGCTCCTAAATCATCGCTAATATCAATTTCTTGTTTTTCGCACATTTCCATTAGTCTCATGTGAATTTATTAACAGCCAAACACTTGTAGTCTCTTGTGATAATGACAGTGAAATTAGGAACACGAAAAACACACTTCACCAACAAACAAAAAAAAAATATGCTCAACATTAAGAAGCTGAAAAATTCAAATCAGTTTCGCGTCATGAAAAAGATTTTCATTGAGTTTTGAATATGAGTACTAAAAAACAAAAGAGAAAAAATGTATGGTGCTTGTTGCTTTGGCTTCTTCTTGGTGTGCGGCACGTACTCTTGGGAAATTTGCCAGCGAAGAATCTCAACATTAGACATAAACATTATTTTATATTTTTCTCGTGCGTAAGTACGTTTTGGTCTTTTTTTTTTTTTTTGGTTTTAGGTAAGAATTGGGCTACGTGGTTTTGCCTTTCATTGCGGACGCATCAATCCAGAACACAAGCTAACGAAAAGAGTAAGCAACAGTCACAGTCAAATAAATGAAAATAATAAAAAAAAAAGTGTGAAACTGAATGCTGCCATTCGAATTTAACGGTTACTCTACTGTCTGCCTTTCTCATTAAAAACAAAAGACCCAGAAAACAACTGAAATAAAATTTAAAGCACAAAACGCACGCAGACAAGAAAAAATTAAATATTCATAATCACTGACGGTCTATTGTAATGAAAGAAGAAAAATATTAAACAAAAAGGGAAAGAGGGTGAAAAAGTAAGGAAACTCATTAAGAAACATCTTGGAACAAAAGTTTTTTCCAAAAGTTAAAGTTTAATAGGCTTTTTGGGCTGTTCTTAATTATAACCGGCGACAGTCAGAACTGTGATGAATTAACATTAAAATAATGTTGTCAAATTAAGTTAGCTTCAGCAGGCACATTTGTTTACTTTATCTGTCTATTTTTATAGGGGGGAAGGGCGTCCGTTGAGGCGACAGATGGTTCAATTGAAGTATGTTGAAACGATTCCATAGTAAAGTTTTCAGAAGAAATACTTTAAAAACTTCTATTATTTAATGCAATTAAAGAATTTAGTACCTTTTAGTACTTTCTGTGTTTTTAGAACAGGAAAGTCACTGCTTATTTGTTTACCACAGCTCCCAAAAAAACCTTCATTTCAATTTTAAAAACTCTTGATTTGATAAGAAGTTCTTGTAAGTCTTTTAGTACAGGATGTTCTAAAAATTAAAAAAACATTTTTCGTATATTCTTTTCATTTAACTGAGTTGTCTCAAACCCTAAGCAAATCATTTTTTCGTTATTTTTGTTCTAAATTTTTGTCTGTACTAAAAAGACTAAGAACAACACCCGAAGTTTCTTTAAAAGGTCGTAGCAATTAGCTTCTGATTTCAGAACCGGGACACAGGTTCTTCGACAGTGAAGGAAACCTAGTCACCGAAGCACAGGGAATTGTTGCTGCTGCTAAATGCGCAAAATGTCAAGCGAGCTAATAACGAAAGAGAAGGAAGAATTGTCAATGAAGACCCAGTCCCAGTCCCCTGCAGAGAACAGATAGAAAGAGCCATCCAAAAGCTAAAAAATAAAAAGCACGCCGGGTCGGATGGCATACCTGCGGAGCTCTTTAAATATGGAGGAGGTGTTTTGATGGACCGCATGTACCAGGTCATCACCAAAGTGTGGGAGGAAGAATGCATGCCCACTGACTGGTCGATAAGCTTTATATGCCCCATCTACAAAAAACAGTACGCACTCTTGTGTGCAAATGGGTAACAGCTCATCCGAGTTATTCCAAACATGCGCAGGGTTTAGACAAGGAGATGCGCTGTCATGTGACTTCTTCAACATAGTCCTGGAGCAGATAGTGCGCAAGGCAGGTGTGAGCACGGAAAACACTATCTTCAACAAGTCCACCTAGCTCCTAGGCTCTGTGGACGACATTCACATCATCGGTCGATCCAAGAGAGCTGTGCTTGAGGCCTTCACAGCGATTAAAGAACAGGCGAAACTCGTTGGTCTTGAAGTGAATGAGAACAAAACAAAGTACTTGCTATCAACAAACAAAGCAACATCTGTCCACCGCCTAGGACAAAACGTCACTGTTGGTAGCAGCAATTTTGAGGACACCTTAGTGGATATCCGAAGAAGAATTACCCTAGCGAACCGCTGCGCTGCTGCTTCGGTTTGAGAAAAAAAACTGGGTTCAAAACTCCTCCCTCGAAAGACATTAAAAATGGGAATTGATACTGGACACTTTCGAATGAAAAATTCTGCGACGGATTTTCGGTCCCGTTTGCGAACTGAGAACTGTATGAGCTGTACCAAGATGTGGATGTAGTCCAGAAGGCCAAGAAAAGACGACTACATTGGCTCGGCCACATCGATTGAATGGACGGCAAAGCTCCAGCTAAGAAAGTCTTCTTATCCGAGCCCCCAGGTTCGAGACGACAAGGAAGACCGAACCTACTACGGTACAAAGACCAAGTGACTGCGGATGCCAGAGCGCTTGGTTTCGGCATGCGAGAGACCGATCACGCTGAAGGCTGTAATATCTCAGCTGAGATCCTTATGGATTGGAGCCGGATAAGTAAGAAGTAAGAATGGCACGCATGCAATACCTTAAACTGAACAAATTCGTTCAGTTAAACTTTAATGGGCTGTTTCGAGAGTAAAGTTCTTCGGGTCATCTTTGGCCCCGTGTGCATTGAAGGGGAATGGCGAAGAAGATATAACAGCGAACTACTTTACGAGGTGTACAACGACATGGGCCTAGTCACAAGGGTCAAGGTCCAGAGACTCAGATGGCGCCGGTCATTTAGAGCGGAGCCTTCCACATTATTTCCGAGGGATGCAGGAGGATAGGAAGACCACGACTCAGGTGGCGCACTCAAGTGGAAGAGGACCTCAATCAACTTGGAATGCAAAACTGGAGACAGCTGGCTAGGGACCGAGCTGTCCGCCAGCCAGCTGTTAATTGAGGCCCAAGTTCACAACAGACTGTAGCGCCACCTTAGTAAGTAAGACCTCAAAAATTATTATTTTCAGTGTCAGTGTTTGTTTGTGAACAGAACAGAACAGAACATGTACTAAAAAGTTAAATAATGTTCAAATCCTAAACATTTTTTCAAATTCATCTAAGGCTATTATTTAGTACTCGATTTCTCAGTAGATTTCCATGAACACAAAAAATGTACCTAGTGTTGTTGGTTTGCTGATTTAGTACACTTGTACTAAAATCTATGTAGTGTCCGTAGCTTAGTGGTTAGGTGTGTTGGCTGCTAAGCAGAACGTCGTGGGTTCGAGTCCTACTCGTGCCCAAAGTTTTTATTTCATCTTTCACGGGCACTGCCTCTTGCGAAGAACTGACAAAACTTCCAAGAGTATCATATGTCATGAAAAAGTGCTTCTCAACTCTGCCGTTCCGAATCGACGTTAAATTGTAGGTCGCCTCAATTCTTCACACGCACCTAGAGAATTGTTGTTGAGAGTAAGCCACTTAGGCCTTGGCTCTTCAAGGCTGTCGCGCCACTCTTTTGTTATTTTATTTTTGTACTAAAATCTATAGAAAAAAACATTTCTTCTTAAAAAGTTCGTAGCTGAAACATGTAAATTTCAATTCTAAAGTCTTACAACCCCCTCCTTCCCACACAAAAATCCTTGCACAAATTTCCAAAAACAAATTTATTTACCTCATTTCTTTGACTTCTCTCTTTCAGGTCAAACTTGTAGACGTTGAAAAAGTTGAATGGCTTAATCGCCGTTCGTACAGTGCAATTGGTTTGCTACTCGGTCGTGAGGGTCGTGTTCTTCTACGATGCGATGAAGGCCTAGAAGATTGGTTCGAATTGCTCGAGGTAAGTTCGTTACACTCAAAAATTATAACAAAAAAAAAAAAAAACAACCTCAAAAAGAAACCATAAAATTATCCAATAATAATTACGGTTGAATTACACCGCCTCACTTACAACATCATGCCGATGCCGACGCATGTCATGAATCTCTTCCTAGTCCTCATCTACTCACATTGCATCGTCTACAAGTCTACGAGACCATTAATTATCTTCATTTTCTCATCATTCTTTGTTAATTTCAGGAATGTACATTAACATCGAAAGAACGCCGGCGCGCACTTAAAATCACGCAAGGTCCACGATCGCGTGCATCACTGGCGGCTCCAGTTTCACATGCCTCATTGCAAGCCCATCACTTTGGTCTTGGTGGAACCTATTCGAGTGCCCTAGACGACTGGCGGCATTACAAGTTAAATGGCAATTCAGCCAATCCGTTCCTCTTCTCCGATTCGGTGCCCGATTTGAGTGCACTGAATAATGAGAATCATAATAGTGGCATGTCAACAAACCATTCGACGCCTCAGAAGATTCCCTATTCGAATAATTTGAATTTGAGTCGTTATTCGAATGGTTATGCCAGTCAGAATAGTTCATTCTCGAATGGACTTTATGGATCGCCGAGGAGAATTTTCATCAATAGCAGTTTTGGCAGCAACCAGGTAGTCGATGAGGAGGATGAGGAAGTTCAACTGCGTCGCCCGAGGATGTTCAAGAACAACAATGAGAATGGCAACGAACTGGATCGCGACTGGTTGTATAGGAAGCCTCGAGCTCCCACTACTGACACTAGACACTCGCATTCAGGTAAGACTTGATTTTTGTTAAAATTCAAAAGCTGGAATTAATAAAGTGATTTTTTGTTTGCAGTTCAAACAACAGACCTCGATTACACAGCCAATGACAGTGGCCTCGATACTCCACCCTCAACCCATCGTCCGTCCAGTTATCGTGATCTCAATCACGCTAGTCCACGTGACTCAACCGAAACCACTGTCAGTTCGTCGCGAGGCACTCTCCTGCACTCGCCTGGTGGCAGTTTTCGTGCGAAACACTTGAACCACATCACCAATTTGAATCAATCGAACACCTTGAATGGTTCCCGTTACAGTGTCCAGGAGCGTGTTCTCAAAATACGCAACGAAGAAGATCGCTGTCTATCGATTAAATCAGTTAACCGTCTCAATCAAAATGAGCTATACGATCCCAATCAGAATCGTTACTACAAGATGATGAATGGAAATCAATCGCTGACACCAACACACTCATCGGCAGTGAACACTGGAGGAAATGGTAATGGCAATGGTAATACATCGACTACCAACAGTGGTTCGGGTATCTTTCGTGAAAGATATCAGCACCCTGCTTTGGCTGCAATCATAAATGAATCGCAAGGCATTAAGTTTAGAGGTAGGAATTCGTAGATGGAATTAAAAATAAAAAAAATTAAAGTGGTTCCATTTGTTACGTTTGTTTGATCGATGTTTTTTTGAAAAATAATTTTGAAAATGTTTCGTGACTAGATTGGAATGGAAATCCTCTTCCGAATTATGTTTCAGAGCACCCAACTTAAGATGGAATGTTAAAATGGTATATGAATATTTAATGGCACTGCATGTTTTTGTTTATTGTAAGCTTTATACCTGTATTTACAACAAAGAATGTTAAGTAACTGTCATTATTTAAATATTGTGCATGCTAAGTATAGCTTAAATTTTATGTTTTGGTCATAAGAAAGCTGAAATAAGCTTGGCTTACAAAGTTTAAGCCACATTCAGCTATTCAGCACAACTATTTTGTTGAATTTTGACTATATTCTCATCAATTTATGGTAATTTCTGTAACAAATGTCTGAAATGAAGCATGCTTACAAAATTATAGGTTACCTTCGTGTTCAAATTTAACATTGTTTTTTTTTCTATTAATTTTTTAAAGAAAAAGCGTAATACAATAAATTCAGCAATTCAGTAAACAATTACTTTTTAGATCTATTTAAAGTCAACAAAATAAAACTATCAGAATACAACTGCTTACAAGGTTTTCATCGAATTCAGCTATTCAGCAATACATATTGTCACTGTTAAGGCATAACACTAGCAGGGGCGCTGAGTCGAAAAGAAGTCTGATAACCAATTCAAATAATTTTCTTAGAGCTCGTTTGTTTTGGTTTTGAAATTTTTTAAGTATTGCAATGACTGAGAATTAAAGGGTCGATTATAGTAATATTAGTGGGTTAAGAACGAATTTGACGAACTAGAAACGGAAGAACAGTTGGCAGTACGAGAAAGCCCACTGGGACGGTCTCAATAACTTTTTTAAGTTCTTTAACTGGTCTAGTCACTATGCTTCCTCGATAACATAGATTCCAGTGCGAATATGCTCACAAGTTTTAGTTCTCCTGGGAATGAAACTTTTATCCCGAATAGTGTTAAAACTTAAAAGCATCAGGCCCAAAGATAACGCTTGGTTTGATTCAAGCTGTAAAGAGGTTATCAGGGTTAAAGAGTTAAGTTTCCCTTGTAACAAAGCCAAACCAACTGAGGAAAACCGGAATAAGTTTAAACAAGCCAGGAAGGCTTGCAATATTCGAAGGACCAAATTCTCTCATGACCAAAAACTAAGGCACTAGTGTCTGTAGCTTAGTGGTTTGGTGCGTTGGCTGCTAAGCAGAACGTCGTGGATTAGGGTCCTACTCGTGCCCATAATTTTTATTTCATCTTTCACGGGCACTGCCTATTGCGAAGAACTGACAAAACTTCCAAGAGTATCAATTTGTCATGAAAAGTGCTTCTCAGCTTTGCCGTTCGGAATCGGCGTTAAATTGTAGGTCCCCTCAATTCACCTAGAGAATTGTTGATGAAAGTAAGCCACTTAGGCCTTGGCTCTTCAAGGTTACTTAGTCAGTCGTTAGTTCTCTCGCAAAAACTAACCGTTTTGCTAGGCAGTTAGCCTCCAACTCTTCGCTGCCTAACAAATCTTCTTTCGTGCTGAAGTGAGAGTCCTAGAAAATCTCAACATACATAAATCCGCTGGCCCGGATGGTATCCCCGCTATTGTTCTAAAGAGGTATTCTTCCACGCTGGCAAAACCCTTGTGTAAGATTTTCCATCTATCCTATTCTTCTGGGCTCGTTCCGAGGAGTTGGAAAACAGCATTCGTCCAGCCAATCTCAAAGAAGGCGAATCGTCTTCTCCCTCCAATTATTGTCCGATTGCACTTACGTCCCTTCTTTGTATGTAATGGAAACGCTGATAAACTATCAGCTCAAGAAATATCTCCAAGACTGAAAGCTTCTTAATGACCGGCAGTACGGCTTTCGCAGCAACAGGTCCACTGTTGATTTGATGGTTTATCTCACCGAACAGTGGAACAAATCTTTACATCGTTTTGGAGAAAGTAAGATTGTTGCACTTGATATTTCAAAGACATTTGATAAAATCTCACATCTTGCTCTTTTATCGAAAATGCGTGCCTTCGTTATCGATGAATCGCTTCTTCGTTGGATAAGAAACTTTCTTTCGAACCGTTTTATACAAATTTTAATGGACTTGTTCAAGTCTGAAACCCACAAAATAAATGCTGGTGTGCCCCAGGGCTCCGTTTTGTCTCCGACCCTCTTTCTCATTTTCATAAATGATGTCTTGTCTTGTACTTCTAATCCAATAAATTGTTTCGCTGACGATAGCAATCTTAGCTTCTCATAATCGTTTCCAGACTCACATCCCTCCTCTTCGGATGTGGAACTGCAAAATATTGTAAGCTAATTAAATTCGGACTTAAACGGCATTGTACAATGGGGAATAAGAAACCGCGTAGAGTTTAATGCTTCGAAAAGTCAATGCTGTCTTGTATCGTTAAAGCGAGACGTTCTTAATCCGTACTACGCGAATGTGGAACTCTCTTTAACACTCTGTCTTCCCCTGGCACTGCAATGTTCAGGAATTCAAGACCAATGTTAACCGTCACCTAATGCTTAGCACTCTCCGTCTAACCCACTTTCCCTAACGCTCGCACTGTGTTTTGGCATAAAAAAGGGAAAAGCATAGTACAAATAAATTCAGCATCATAGTACATGATTACTTTTTAGATCTATTAAAAAGTCAACAAGATAAAACTATTTAAACACGTCTGCTTACAAGGTTTTCGTCGAATTCAGCTATTCAGCAATTCATGTTGTATTCTGATTTTACTTTTTTAAGATAAATTATACACAAGTTGACGAAGAACGTTATAAAAAAACGAGAGCTGACAAAATATGTAAATGTTATCTAGGAGAAATATGATCCTCCACCCCAATTTTTGCCTTGCCCGTTCATTTTCGTGAATGTAAATTGCATGCTCAATATATTTTTTGCTATCCTTGCACGGTTATATTCAATGTTAATTGTTTTTTTTTTTTTTTCTATTTAAAACTCTCTTTGGTATTAAAAAAAAAAGAGTGTCTTGCATTTTATTTTTAGATCGTTCCTATTCTGATTGCCAGCAGGGACCACCCCGTCGTTCTGTCAATAATAATCCATCACCAACACCACGTCGTGCTCCGATATTTGGTACACCAACGCGTGTATAGCGGTTAAAGATTTAATTATTATTTAATAATTTATTTAAACATCGCAGATTATGATCTTATATTTTTATTTAATGGAAACACTAAGAATTGATTTTTGTTCATTTATTTGTTTCTGAGAAATGAAACGAGTATATAGAAAAAATTGGACTAAACAGGATATTTAAGAAAAAAACAATTTCGAAAACTTAAATTAATCATTTACAAGATAATATACGTAATAATATTACACAAGAAAATAGAAGTTTTAAATAAAAATACTGTGAAATTTTACATTAAACTTAGTAAAATAATGTATCAAGTTTTTTGAAAATATTTGTAGCTTCAAATGATTTTATTTGGAAAAATTAAATTAACAATTAAAGTAAACATATAAAAGTTAACTTGAAAAAAATAATAATCAAATAACTAGTAGAATTTATTAGACATTAAATCAATAAAGCAGAAAAACAAACTCCAAAGAATTTTTACAACGATTTGTACGTAAAAAGAAAATATAAGAAAAAAATAATCAAACAGAATTTTAAACTTAAACTAAATTTAAATAATTTTAAAACAAAACATATTAAATAAGTTATACTCATATTTAACTATAAATAAAAATTATGAACTTTAAAAATATTCTCCGTCAGATAAAGCAAAAATCCTTATAATATTAAATATTTAAAAATAAAAAAAAGTAGTAAACAATATTATTGTATGTTTTAATTGTTGTATGCATTATATTTGGTATTTAAAAAAAATGTTTTAAGCTGTCAATTTGATTTTGAGTTTCTATGAATTAATATACGTTATTTAGATTTGTTTTTAAATGAGAAAAAAATGTTTTATGAAATATTGTTTATATCACGATTATGTTTGAAATGTTTTCTATGAAATTTTAATGTTTTTGTTTGTAAGAAGAAATTTAAGAAAAAATAATTAAATAGTATTTTAAATGATAAAATGTATAAAAGTTTCCAACATTAATTATTGATGATACAATTATTATAATTAATAAAAATATTATTAAAGAAAATACAATTTTTATGAAAACGAAGAAGTGGGTGATTTTATTTGCGTTTGACGCTTTTTCGTGTGCTTTGCTTTCTAATTTTCACTGAGAAGCAAAGAACACCCAGTAGGAGTGGAAATTTTAAACATCGAATAATCAGTTACAGCAGCAGAAATCATTGCATACTTTTGGTATGAAGGTACAAACAGGTAATGCTGCCTCGGCTGATTGTTATAAGTCAATACCGAAGAAACACTAACCCAGCAATTGGAGAAGCTAATCAGAAAACTGCAAATATACTTTGTTTCCCCCAAAGGTAGGGTGCAAACGATTTAAGGACAACGAATTTCGATTTTGCACTTGGAATGTTAGGTCCCTCAACAGACCACGTGCAGCCGAACATCTAGTGGAAGCCTTTGACTGCTATAAAGCAGATATAACTGCCATTCAAGAAATGCGATGGGATGGTCCGGGCCTACGTAAAATGAACAACTGCAATACTTACTTCGGCGACTGCTACCGGGAACAAAGTCAGCGTCTATTTGGATGTGGATTTGTAGTTGAGACTCGACTCAGGAAGAAGGTCTTGAGTTTCAACTCAGTGAATGAGCGCATCACGACAATCTGTATCAAGGCTTAATTCACCAACATCAGCCTCATCTGCGCTCACGCCACCACTGAAGAAAAGGATGATGACACAAATTATAGGTTCTACGAGCTCCTCGAAAAGATCTATGAGCAATGCCCTAGCTGTGTAATTAAAATCGTCCTTGGAGATTTTAACGCTAAGCTGGGTAGAGAAGAAATCTTTGGTGGAATGATCGGACGACATAGCCTACTCGACACCACCTCCGATAACGGATTTAAACTAGTCGACTTCGCTGCGGGGCGAGACATAATGGTAGCAAGTACGCGTTTCCCACATCTCGATATCTACAAGGGAACATGGAAATCTCCTGACCAATCAACCGTTAACCAGATTGATCACATTGCGATCGACGCACGACACATCTCGCAATCGCAAGGATTGCTAGATCCTTTTCCGATCGTGACTCCGAAAATATTTTCAGAAGTCCTTGCTGACAGCACAAAATATAGAGAACCAGTGGCAACACTGCCAAGCAGCCATCAGAGATGCCGCCTCTAAAGTACTAGGGTTTACACGGCCACCACAACGAAACCCCTGGTTTGACTATGAGTGCCGGCAAGCACATGCCGCTAAACAAGAGGCATACAAAGGGGCGCTGCAAAGAAGAACACGAGCAGCTCGTGAGCTCTAAGAGTAGAAAAGGAGAGAGGAGCATAAACTTCTCAGAAAGAAAAAAGGGAACATGGAAAGCGCGCGATCGAGGAGATAGAGGGATGCCACAACAGGAACGAGGTTCAAAACAAACCTCCAGAGCTTATACACCCCGAACTGAAGCCTGTAGAGACCATCATGGGAACATCGTAGTGGAACCGCAGTCAGTGCTGAGGATATGGAAAGACCACTTTTGCAACCTGTATAATGGCGATGACGACCAAAACTCCGTCAGCAATATAGAACCATTCAATTTGGGTGCAGAAGCCAAACAATTCCACTCACCCGACATGGACGAAGTGAAGATAGCCATATCTAAACTTAAGTCGAACAAAGCCGCTGGAGTAGACAGGCAAGCCGCAGAACAAAGCTGCTGGAGATGATTTGGTTAGGAGCATGCACCAGCTCATGTGCAAAATTTGGTCAGAGGAAAGCATGCCCGATGAATGGAACCTCAGCATCGTATGCCCGACTCAAAAAACTGCAGAAGTATAAGTCTCTTAACATCACCTACAAGATCTTGTCTGCTATACTGGGTGAACGTTTGAAGCCCTTCGTCAACAACCTGATAGGTCCTTATCAGTGTGGCTTCAGACCCGGAAAGTCCACCATTGATCAAATATTCACCCTACGGTAGATTTTGGAGAAGACCCAGGAACTTCAAATCGATACCTACCATCTTTTCATCGATTTCAAGGCCGCGCATGACAGCTTCTATAGAGACCAACTATATAGAGCAATGTCTAGTTTTGGCATCGCAGAAAAACTCATCCGTCTGTGTAAGATGACAATGGAAAATTCACGCTGTTCCATCATGGTCGGAAGAAACCTAACGGACGCTTTTGATGTCAAAAAAGGTTTTAGACAAGGCGATGCGTTGTCATGCGATTTCTTCAACATCATTCTTGAAAAGATTGTGCAAAGCTCCAACGTCAACACCAGAGGCACAATCTTTCAAAAGTCCGTCCAGCTACTAGGATACGCAGACGACATTGACATAATTGGAAGAACACAGCGTGATGTCAGTGGAGCGTTTGTGAGCCTTGAGACGGAGGCCAGGAAGATGGGTCAAGCGGTTAACGAGGGCAAGACCAAGTTAATGCTGTCGACAAGAAAGGACTACCCAATATCGACGTCTTGGAGCAAACGTCAACAAGGATTTAACTTCGAGGTAGTTAAGGACTTTGTCTACCTGGGATCCGCTATCAACTCAGACAACAACACCAGCGCTGAAATCAAACGAAGAATCACTCTTGCCTTTGCTTAGCTGCTCCTTTGGACTTAGAAGGCAATTGAGTAGTAAAGTCCTCTCCCAAGCAACTAAAGTGACACTCTACAAAATTCTCATCATATCGGTCCTCATGTATGGTGCAGGGACATGGACCATGACAACATCTGATGAAAACGCTTTGAGCTGCTTTGAGCTGCTTTGAGAGAAAAATTCTTCGAGGGATTTTTGATCCTATCTGCATTAATGGAGAATGGAGATGAAGATTCAACCAAGAACTGTACGAGCTGTACAGCGACACTGACCCAGCCAGAAAAGTTAAGGTCCAACGACTTAGATGGTGTGGACATGTAGAGTGAATGGAATGCTCCGGCTCGTAGAGCCTTCGAATTCAACCCAGAAGGACGTTGCAGAAGAGGAAGACCGCGACTCAGGTGGAGCACGCAGATGGTAGAGGACCTGAAACAACTTGGCGTGCAAAACTGGAGACAGCTAGGATGGCATAAAACTAGGGATCTACACAAATGACTTCTGTAGAAGCTGCATGGACGAGGAGGAAGAGGAAACAATCCAACACCTTCGATGCACATTGCGCATCACCGACGCTCTTCAACAGAACGAACACGTTCCTCGGTTAACCCTTCTACGGTTATATCAGATGGTGTGCTTAAGTTCAAAGCTCTCCATGAGTAACTTTCTTTATGTTTATTACAAAGGACCCTTAGGATCTTAGTGAGCCAAACCTAAACTTGCCTCTCCTCTCTTGCCTACTATTAGATTCGCCAGTGTGGCTAATTAAAATGAATGCCTGTACTTGACAGTACGATCGAGGTTAAACTTGAGAAAGTGGGTAGATCTACTTCCAAATCTTTTAACTTTCCCAAGTAGCCACTCGTATATAAAGAATCAAGTGATGCTTCCACGAGTATCATTTTTTGTTTCAACGGCTTGCTTCCGTCAACAATGCAAGAAATATTTCCGTAAACACCAAAAGTGTCAAAGCTTTCATTAATGTATCCAAGACACGAACCACACACAGCAAAAATCATATCCTCAAAGCTCACTGCATTTCATTTTCAACGTCAACATCCACCCACAGTTGTTCGAACAGCAAAAACACAAGTATGCAAAATTTGTCCTTTACCCACTGCGCAATATCCTGACTCCTGTCAAAGCATCAAAACAAAAAAAAAAGAATTATTCGCATTTGCACATAGTTTTTCCCAGGCAGACGCTTTAGTGTATTATTTTCTCAGCGACTATAAGCAGTTCGTTCTATTTAATCAAACTCAGTGAGTCGCACAAAAAAAAATAAAATTAAAAATTGATTTAAAAAAAAAAAGGCAAACAAAAAGTGTCCTCAAATAAACCAAAAACCATAAATTCCTCGGCTACAGCAGAGCCATGCGTAGCCGCACGGAACTAGTGACCACAACATTCATTGATTCCGAAGACGATTTCACAGAAACAGATGACTCCGAAGAGGATTGGCGCCCATCCGCATCGAATCGCAATGTGAAAAAACGCTCACACAACACAAAAGGACGAAATCGTGGCACTCGCAAGCGGAAATCATCGGCTACATCGTCCAATGGCACAAATCATCATCCGAAGAAAAATCGACGGCAAGCTGCACAAGATGCCATCTATCAGACATTTGACGATTCGGATGATGAATTTGAGGAGGAATATGAGTATTATAAGGCAAGGACACAATTGGCAGCCGAGGTCGAACCGAAGGCCATCATTCTGCCGCCAAAGAAGAAGGAGAAGGCCCTGAGCATGACCGGAAATACAGCTACAGGGGTATTTCAATTGTTTTTGTATCGCAAAGACTTGAAGGATGATTATGTGACGAATACGCATTTGTGCTTGTGGCGAAAGGACGGCACAAACTTGTTGCAAAAGTACATTAGAGTTAAGACTGGAAATCCTGAGGAATTCTTGTTCACATCGTCTTCGGTGGTAAGTTTGATTCAGTGTTTTTAAGTGTTTTTTTTTTAATTGGTGGCAATTTAATTTTTGTTAAGTATTCAACGTGGGATGAGAAACGGCGACGAGATTTTGTGACAATCGCAGTCAAATGTCTAGAGGAAAACCACCGGAGAGTGACATTTGTCAATACATCAGATCTTCACTCGTTGGCGCGAAATGAACTGGAAAGACTTAATCCTCGAATGGAGGAACATGACATCGATGACGATGTGGAGAATGATGAAAGCGAGGAGAATGACGCCGATGCTGAATATAATTCTGATGTTAGTGAAGAAGGTGAAGAGAACAATTGTGAGGACGATGACGGCGAGATCGAATGTGATGACGAAAACGTTGAGGAAGTTGACGATGTGGAAGAGGACGAGCAAGATGAGCCCGAGCAGCAAGAGGAACAAGTTTCGGAGGATGATGATCCGGTCGAGGAGGACTACGACGATTTCGAGCAGTTGGATGAAGAGGATGATGATGTAGATGAAGTTGAAGAGGAGAACGATGACGATGATAAGGAGAACCAATATGAGTCTGAGCAGGAATAAGCAAATGAAGAGACTAAGTATTTATTGTTTTTTTTTATGTTTCTTAATTTTTTGTGATATTTGAGAATGCACAATTGGGGTGCTTACAAAATCTGAGGAATATTTTTTTAATTCAGCGCAAGTTTACTAATTTTGAACTATCAGTTTTTCAATTTGTGAGTAAATTTAAACAAAAATTGATGTGCTTACAATGTTTATAAATGATTTTAATAATCAGCCTGTCGAAAAACTAATTCAGCGTACCAATAAAAACTGTAATTCAGTTCCCTTCATTAATTCAAATTTAAAACTGTGTATGCTTACAAAATTGATTAATTTTTTGTGCTATTTTCAATGGAAGTACAAGTGTGGCGCTTACAACACTCGATTTTACTATTTCTACTTAAATATGTTTTAGTTTTGAGGTTTAACCTCGTTTTTAGGTATTCAGCTAGCAAGAAATAAGTATTCAGCACACTGAAAAAATTGAAATTAAATTAATAGAACAAAAGGTCTATTTTTTTCAAAAATTTTGATTGAAATCTGGAAATCCGCTGCTTCTGACAAAAATATTTTCTTATTCAGCAGAAACAAACAACCTTTGTTCTAAGCTTTTGAACTTGCTTACAACTTTTTACAAGAAACTTGTATATTCAGCTCAAGAAAAAGCTGATTCAGCGCTCTGAAAATTTCAAATTTTATGTTTTAACTGGGTTTTCTTAAATATTCTCGGCACGCTTATAAAATCAAGTTAAGAATTTTCTTAATCAGCAGAAAAACACAAGCTTTTGAACTTGCTTACAACTTTTTACAAGAAACTTGTATATTCAGCTCAAGAAAAAGCTGATTCAGCGCTCTGAAAATTTCATTTTTTTTGTTTCAACCGGGTTTTCTTAAGTATTCTCGACACGCTTATAAAATCAAGTCAAGAGTTTTGCTATACAGCAGAAACAAACAACCTTTGTTCTAAGCTTTTGAACTTGCTTACAACTTTTTACAAGAAACTTGTATATTCAGCTCAAGAAAAAGCTGATTCAGCGCTCTGAAAATTTAAAATTTTATGTTTTAACTGGGTTTTCTTAAATATTCTCGGCACGCTTATAAAATCAAGTTAAGAATTTTCTTATTCAGCAGAAACAAACAACCTTTGTTCTAAGCTTTTGAACTTGCTTGCAACTTTTTACAAAAAACTTGTATATTCAGCTCAAGAAAAAGCTGATTCAGCGCTCTGAAAATTTAAATTCTTTTGTTTCAACTGGGTTTTCTTAAATATTCTCGCCACGCTTATAAAATAAAGTTAAGAATTTTCTTACTCAGCAGAAACAGACAACCTTTGTTCTAAGCTTTTGAACTTGCTTACAACTTTTTACAAGAAATTTGTATATTTAGCTCAAGAAAAATCTAATTCAGCGCTCTGAAAATTTCGGATTTTATGTCTTAACTAAGTTTTTTTAAATATTCTCGGAACGCTTATAAAATCAAGTTAAGAATTTTCTTATTCAGCAGAAACAAACAACCTTTGTTCTAAGCTTTTGAACTTGCTTGCAACTTTTTACAACAAACTTGTATATTCAGCTCAAGAAAAAGCTGATTCAGCGCTCTGAAAATTTCAAATTTTATGTTTTAACTGGGTTTTCTTAAATATTCTCGGCACGCTTTAAAATCAAGTTAAGAATTTTCTTATTCAGCAGAAACAAACAACCTTTGTTCTAAGCTTTTGAACTTGCTTGCAACTTTTTACAACAAACTTGTATATTCAGCTCATGAAAAAGCTGATTCAGCGCTCTAAAAATTTCAAATTTTGTGTTTTGACCGGGTTTTCTTCATGAATTTTAACTTGCTTACAAGATTTGTTGTTTAACATACAATTTTGGAAGCGCCCCATGCCTTACAGTTTGTTAACTATTTTAAGTAATTATCACTTTCGTCTAACCATACATAGCACCTGATTCTTCTTGTTCTAAAATCTTCTAAGCGATTCTTTATTGTTGTACTGAAAATATTTCAATGTTCTCCTATTTTTAAACAGAATAAAAATTCGCTATTAAACCTAAACGCTCAAAGAGATGCCAAATGAATTGTGAATCTCACTAACAAAAAAAAAAAAAAAAAAACATTTAACGCTATAAGCCTCACAATGAATAAAAGTATTTAAGAATAATTTTATGTAACTAAACATTTAAAATGAATAAAAAATCCAAATCCTAAACGTAGATTTATCCTTAAATAAGTACAACGCAACGATATGTTAAAAATTCAAATATGTTTAAGAAATTATAAATTACTTTTAAAAATTGTGATTTTAATAATTAAGTTCGTCTTTAAATTTATTTAGTTTATTTCTATGAATAAACTCTGTTAGTTTAGTGCCCTTAAGTGCGTCAAGTAGTATTTACTGTTTTATTATTAGAAGAAAACAAAAGAAAATGGAGGATATAAATCTGTAAAGAGGGAAGAGTGAATATCTTTGTATCGATAATCGAGAAATAAAAATTTAATCATTAATGTAAGATACCATTTGTTGTTGTTTTTTTTATTATTATTCTTAATGCCTCAACGTGCAAGGTGTAGCCGAAAGAAAGCATACCGGTGAACAGGGCTTTTGGTTTCAGAACGGGTACACAGGCTCTTCGAAACAGTGTAGGAAACCAAGTCACCGAAGCACAGGGTATTGTAGATGTTTTCAAGCAGCACTTCTAACAGCTGCTGAATGCGCAAAATGTCGAGTGAGCTAATGACGAAAGAGAAGCAAGACCAGTCAATGAAGACAGAGCGCAGAAGAGATAGAAAGAGCCATCCAAAAGCTTTAAAAATGACAAGTCCAACGGGTCGGATGGCGTACCTGCGGAACTCTTTAAATATGGAGAAGGTGTTTCAATGAAACGTATGCACCAGGTCATCACCAAAGTGTGGGAGGAAAATGCGTACCCACTGACTGGTCGATAAGCTCCATATGCCCCATCTACAAAAATGGCGATCCGATGTCATGCAAAAACTACCGCGGCCTTTGCCGCACATTGAGGTAGATCCTGGAAAAAATCAACGAATTTCAAGTCGAAACCCACCATCATTTCATCGGCTTAAAAGCTGCGTATGATAGCATTCATCGCCAAGAGCTTATGATGGCGATGTCTGAATTCGGGATCCCGAACATACTGATCCAGCTGTGCCGCATGACGCGCAGTGCAGTGTGCAAAGGGTAACAGCTCATCCGAGTTATTCCAAACATGCGCAGAAATTAGACAAGAAAATGAGTTGTCATATGACTTCTTCAACATAGTCCTGGATCAGATAGTGTGCAAGGCAGGTGTGAGGACGGAAAACACTATCTTCAACAAGTTCACCCATCTCCTTGGCTATGCGGATGACACTGACATCATCGGTCGTTCCAAGAGAGCTGTGCTTGAGGCGAGACTCGTTGGTCTTGAAGTTAATGAGGACAAAACTAAGTACATGCTATCAACAAACAAAGCAACATCTGTCCACGCACCGCCTAGGACAAAACGTCACAAACGTGCAATTTCGAGGACACCTTGGTGGAGATCCGAACAAGAATTACCCTAGCTGCTCCGGTTTGGCAAAACAACTGGGTTCAAAACTTCTCACTCGAAAGACATTAAAAATAGGAATTGATACTGGGCACTTTCGAAAGAAAAATTCTTCGATGGATTTTCGGTCCCGTATGCTAAGAGGGCGAATGGAGAAGAAGGTTCAACCGAGAACTGCATGAGCTGTACCAAGATGTGGATGTAGTCCAGAAGGCCAAGAAACGACGACTAAATTGGCTCGGCCAAGTCGAGCGAATGGACGACAACGCTCCAGATAAGAAAATTTTCTTATCCAAGCCCCCAGGTTCGAGACAACAAGGAAGACCGAACCTACGGTACAAGGACCTAGTGACTGCGAATGCCAAGCGCTTGGTTTCGGCGAATGGAAAGAGCATGCGAGGGACCGTTCACGATGGAAGGCTCCAGTATCTCAGGCTGAGATCCTTCATGGATTGTGAGCCGGATAAGTAAAGTAAGTAGAACAGAGCTTCCAACTATTGTAATCCTGATCCACATCAACGTGCACTCTCTGAACTGCATCTAGGGAAAGCAATGATCTTGTATGTCTTACAATTGTAACGTCTGAAGTTGAGCTGCAGCGGCAGCCTGATATTTGAGACTTTGACTTCGGACAAGGAAAGTCAAATGCGATCAGTCTGCAGTCAACAGATCTTTGACAATATTTTTGTTTAGATTCGAAAGAGTCAAAAAAGAATAGGTTTATTAACAGTAAGTAATTTCGAGGGAAAAGAATGTAAAAGAATATGAACTTACCTTACTGCTGGAACAAAATTTCAGCTTAGACGTGAGTATTCCTTTCGGTTGGAATTGAAACACAGAAATACTTTAAAAACACCACACAGACCACAAAACACAGATTAGGGAACAAGGAGCTTTGCTTTCACTTTTTAAGGGCAGACAGGGAAGGGACTATTGGGTAAGCACTTAAAATTATTTCGAGTATTTAAATACACACAAATGGAAAACACTAGGGAGATGCGCAACAGGAATGATGATCGAAGACACTTTGAACGAAGCTCTTTAGCTTTTTTATATAAACGGAAAAATGAAGACAGGCGGACAAGGTGGGACTTTCTCTACTTAAACCGATCAATGAGTGGAAGCGGCACTTGTATTTCTCCACGGATTTTTCACAAAGAATGAAAATTGAATTGAACACAAGCAAACAAGAGACGACATGAAAACTCGACTTCCGACGAAACCGGCACCAATCATAACCGACCGCGACGACGAAAAACGGGCAAAACACACTCCGAATTTGACTTTAAAAAGCAATTCATTTTGCTTTAATGGAACACGAATAGCCATTTTTACACGGGAAGAGGAACCGACGGACGACGGTCGTTTCCGAAACGCTTTTATTTTCAATTTTTTTCCATCGCTACGATCTCGACACGAACAAGAATCGAACCGGCCGGCAACGGAACCGAACACAACAAGTGGAAAGGGATTGCTGAAATCAAATTTCACATCACTTTTGCACTTGAACACGATTTTTCTTTTTGCACGATAATTTTTGGGACACTTTCGAGATTGAAACACGGACCGAAAAATTAAGATACGATGCTTTTTACCAGCATCGACTGTGGAAGGCGATTTTATTTTATGCCGACGAAAACAGGAAACGACGATCGAAAAACTTTAGAATGATTTCATTTCCACTTATTTTCACGAGCTACGAGCTTTTTTGCTTCAAATCGAACGGAACACAAATGGCAACGAAACCGACGCCAAAAAAAAGAAATGCAACCGAATCGAAACACATTCCTTCTGGAATTTTCTTTAACCGCCAAGAAACAACCAAACGCACTTTTTGCCAATATCCATTAACGAATACACACACACACACACATCGGCTTGCAAGAACTTTTGCATTGAATTGCCCACAAAAAAATACTTTTCATTTAAAGATTAATTGCTTTTTTCACTTTATAAACACTTTTTTCTTGTTCTCTTCAATTTTCTTAACGGGAAACGGAAACAACGATCGAGAAAACTGACGAAAGATTTTCTTCTTTCTACACTAACACAATTCAATTTCTTGCTTGAAATCGAATACGAACACAAACCCGTAACGGAACTACTCCATCGACTTGAGCAAATTGCATTGTGACGAACTTTAATTCAAGTTTTCTTTGCTAAAAAAGCACGAAAATAACCGGAAACAACTTGAAAAGACAACTTTAAACACTTATTAACAATTATTTACTATTTTTAAGATAATTTTAGGCAAAAATAACCGACAAATAATATTTAAACACGGAGCTATCGCGAGACCGACCGAAACCGACGAAGTGAAAATGAATTTGGTATGAAAATGAACGAATGTAGTTCAGCGGATATTATGGAGCGGATATTGAGTTCAGGGATGTGAATTTGGTACAATTAACTGTATTGAAACTGGAATATGAAAGTATAATTTCGTTGATTTATTTATTGTTTGCAAAGTACAATCTCATTTAATTTTTTGAGTACGTGTACAAATTAAAAACGAAATAATTGTTTGCCTTTGCTGGTGGTCTAAAGGCAATGCGAGGTTATTGTCAAATATGAAAGTAGAACGAGGGTAGAAAAGTAGTTTCTTCTGACTTTTTTCACGTATGATAAGTAGATAAGTTAACGTTGTGAAATTCTTGATGTTTTCAGGCATTGTTATTTACTTACTTAAGGTGGCGCTGCAGTCCGTTGTGGACTTGGGTTCAATCAACAGTCTCCGCCAGCCAGCTCGGTCCCTAGCTAGCTGTCTCCAGTTTTGCACTCCCACTTGAGTGCGCCACCTGAGTCGCGGTCTTCCTCTCCTCCTACGTCCCTCAGGAATAGTGTCGAAGGCTTTCCGGGCCGGAGCATTGGTGTCCATCCGCTCTAAATGACCGAGCCATCTGAGTCTCTGTACCTTGACCCTTCTGGCTAGGTGCATGTCGTTGTACAACCCGTAAAGTTCGATGTTGTACCACTTTCGCCATTCCCCTTCAATGCACACGGGGCCAAAGATGACCCGAACAACTTTCCTCTCGAAACAGCCTAAGGCACTTTCATTCGATTTTGTCAAGGTCCATGCTTCTGCACCATACAGCAGGACTGGGATGATGAGGGTGTTGTACAGTGTTACCTTAGTTGCTCGAGAGAGGGCTTTCCCTAAAAAATTATCTATTTGGAAGACTTATTCTTCGTCTGGTCTCGGTGCTGGTGTTATTGCTCGTGTTAATAGGCCTAGGCAAGAAAACTTGTGACTTTTTGTCCGAGCCGTATTGGCTCCGGTATTGGATGTTCTTCCTCGAAGACAGCATATACTTCGTTTTTCTCTCATTTACATAGCTTTATACAGTTCGTCTCTGTAGATACTGCCATACGCGGCCTTAAAATCGATGAAAAGGTGGTGGGTATCGAATTGGATTTCATAGGTCTTTTCCAGGATCTGCCGCAACGTGAAAATTTGGTCGATGGTTGACTTTCCTGGTTTGAAGCCACATTGATAAGGACTAATCAGATTGTTGACGAAGTGTCAGACGTTCACATATTACGGCAGAGAGGATCTTGTAGCATCTTTTTCAATACGATATTCAAGGCAGTACCTATACAAAATTAATATTTAGTTAATTTTGTATTAACTCAAGTTCATTGGTTGGCAGAATTACATTTAATGATCAGGGTTATCAAAACAAGCTTTTGTAACTTTGTTATAGAATTTTCCCAAAAGTCGATTGAAAGATTGACAATTGTATTGTAGGACCAATTGACAAAATTGAAAATCATGGAATTTAAACAAACTAGCTGGAAAAGCTTGTCATTGTGGGATTTTTGAGACGAAAAAACTGCCTAAGCTTAAGCAAGCCAGAAAATACGACTCTCAGGAGAGTGTACGCGATGCTCCAAATGTAGGACACAAACTTTCATTATTTCTGGAGGTAATTGCAGAAAAGGGATTTTTTAAATGCTTACTTAAACTAAGTGTAATGTAGTAATGCAGTGTCCGTAGCTTACAGGTTAGGTGCGTTGGCTGCTAAGCAGAACGTCGTGGGTTCGAGTCCATACTCGTGCCCATAGTTTTTATTTCATCTTTCACGGGCACTGCCTCTTGCGAAGAACTGACAAAACTTCCAAGAGTATCAATTTGTCGTGAAAAAGTGCTTCTCAACTTTGCCGATCCGAATCGGCATTATATTGTAGGTCCCCTCAATTCTTCACAAGTACTTCGAGAATTGTTGGTGAGAGTAAGCCACTTAGGCCTTGGCTCTTCAAGAGCTGTCGCGCCACTCTATTTTTTTTTTTTTATTTTACTTAAACTAAGTTTTTATATTGCTAAAACGATATTATTTTATGAAATGGTTTTTGAGATTATTTTGAAAAGTTTGTTTACGTATCAAATCATCCCGACCTTACCCTACTTCAAATGTTTCGTGAAAATTTATTTTATGTTTTCGAATATGCATACAAATTTAAAATGTGTTTGCCTAAAAAGTGAACCAGAAAAGCCTGTGACGTGATTTCTCTTTCTTATTCCTGAGTAATGGAAGTTATAGTTTCAGCGGAGCAGAGCCAATGCTCCATGATGGTATGGAATATTTGCTTTTCCTGATCAGGTGGCTAAATTACCAGATAAATATGAGTGATTGGAATATTTATTGTTTTTGCGAGCTCGAACATGTAGTCAGGGAAGATGTCTGGGGTTTATAGGCCTAAGATCTGTATTTTTAAAGCCATTGCATGCATTTTGAACATTTGCTGTCTTTCCATATACTTGTTTGAACAAATATTTGATATTGATTAACGACACGACCAGGATGGAATTTTAGCCACTTGGAGGTCTTCTAATTAAAATAAGTCTTTAAAAGGAAGCATAGCATATCTATGCCATTTTCTTTCGCGAACTGGAAAGCCTTTGTGACTTGAATGACCGTCAGTCGAGAATACTTGCCTTTGCATACATTTGGAAGTGTTTAAGCCATCTTATGAACAATGCTGAAGTCATCCATCCGGAATCCTGTGCTAACCTTAGCGTTCCAGTGGGTGCGTCATTCACAAGTTCTTCTCTAGCTTTCTTTCTGGGAAAAATCATGCACGGAGGGACGTACGTAAGCCTCCCCCAAGGCGGCCCATAGTGTTAAAGGCGAGCTTTGAGACCTCTGCTCGGGTTAATCCAAAAAGTTGTGACCTAAGAAAACTCTTTTCAATATCAGGTTGGGAAGTCAACTTGAATCTACCTAATCCTAATCGATTAGGCTTTAAAATTTTGTTGGTACCAGGTGCGTGTCTCCTCAATGTAGCCGGCGGGACACTTATTGTTTTTAATGCTGCGAGCCAGCCCATTTTGTTCAAATTAACAGCTGCAATTGCCGGCGG
The DNA here is from genome assembly GCA_920937365.1 of Sphaerophoria rueppellii. NCBI lineage: Eukaryota > Metazoa > Arthropoda > Insecta > Diptera > Syrphidae > Sphaerophoria > Sphaerophoria rueppellii. The sequence continues at coordinate 10,129,875 of CAKKXW010000005.1, forward strand.
TCGGAAGTTCGTTTATATCCGTGTGACATACCTATTTATAAATTTTAAACCTTAGGCCGAGTGTGAATTGGGTTAAAAAGTGGTTAAAACTTGATGTTTGGTTAAATTTTGACACTTCGCATTGAATAAAATGTGTTAAAAATTAGACTAGGTGCGGAGCAGATTAAAATATGACAGAAATGGTTAAAAATGCATCCATTTTTAACCACAATTCATCCAATTCGCACACGACCTAAATCAACGAAATTATACTTTCATAACAGTTAATTGTACCAAATTCACATCCCTGAACTCAATATCCGCTCCATAATATCCGCTGAACTACATTCGTTCATTTTCATACCAAATTCATTTTCACTTCGTCGGTTTCGGTCGGTCTCGCGATAGCTCCGTGTTTAAATATTATTTGTCGGTTATTTTTGCCTAAAATTATCTTAAAAATAGTAAATAATTGTTAATAAGTGTTTAAAGTTGTATTTTCAAGTTGTTTCCGGTTATTTCCGTGCTTTTTTAGCAAAGAAAACTTAAATTAAAGTTCGTCACAATGCAATTTGCTCAAGTCGATGGAGTAGTTCCGTTACGGGTTTGTGTTCGTATTCGATTTCAAGCAAGAAATTGAATTGTGTTAGTGTAGAAAGAAGAAAATCTTTCGTCAGTTTTCTCGATCGTTGTTTCCGTTTCCCGTTAAGAAAATTGAAGAGAACAAGAAAAAAGTGTTTATTAAGTGGAAAAAGCAATTAATCCTTCAATGGAAAGTATTTTTTGTGGGCAATTCAATGCAAAAGTTCTTGCAAGCCGGTATGTGTGTGTGTGTGTATTCGTTAATGGTGATATTGGCAAAAAGTGCGTTTGGTTGTTTCTTGGCGGTTAAAGAAAATTCCAGAAGGAATGTGTTTCGATTCGGTTACATTTCTTTTTTTTGGCGTCGGTTTCGTTGCCATTTGTGTTCCGTTCGATATGAAGCAAAAAAGCTCTAGCTCGTGAAAAAAAGTTCATTCTAAGGTTTTTCGATCGTCGTTTCCTGTTTTCGTCGGCATAAAATAAAATCGCCTTCCACAGTCGATGCTGGTAAAAAGCATCGTATCTTAATTTTTCGGTCCGTGTTTCAAACTCGAAAGTGTCCCAAAAATCATTTAAAGCAAAAGTGATGTGAAATTTGATTTCAGCAATCCCTTTCCACTTGTTGTTGTGTTCGGTTCCGTTGCCGGCCGGTTCGATTCTTTTTCGTGTCGAGATCGTAGCGATGGGAATAAAATTGAAAATAAAAGCGTTTCGAAAACGTCCGTCTCGGCGGTCGGTTCCTCTTCCCGTGTAAAAATGGCTATTCGTGTTCCATTAAAGCAAAATGAATTGCTTTTTAAAGTCAAATTCGGAGTGTGTTTTGCCCGTTTTTCGTCGTCGTGGTCGGTTATGATTGGTGCCGGTTTCGTCGGAAGTCGAGTTTTCATTTCGTATCTTGTTTTGCTTGTGTTCAAATTCCATTCGTTGTGAAAAATCCGTGGAAAAATACAAGTGCCGCTTCCACTCGTTGATCGGTTAAGTAGAATAAGCCCCACCTTGTCCCCCTGTCTTCATTTTTTGTTTATATAAAAAAGCTAAAGAGCTTCGTTCAAAGTGTCTTCAATCATCATTCCTGTTGCGCATCTCCCTAGTGTTTTCCATTTGTGTGTATTTAAATACTCGAAATAATTTTAAGTGCTTACCCAATAGCCCCTTCCCTGTCTGCCCTTAAAAAGTGAAAGCAAAGCTCCTTGTTCCCTAATCTGTGTTTTGTGGTCTGTGTGGTGTTTTTAAAGTATTTCTGTGTTTCAATTCCAACCGAAAGGAATACTCACGTCTAAGCTGAAATTTTGTTCCAGCAGTAAGGTAAGTTCATATTTTTTTTACATTTTTTTCCCTGAAATTACTTACTGTTGATAAACCAATACTCTTTTGACTCTTTCGAATTTAAACAAAAATATTGTCAAAGATCTGTTGACTGCAGACTGATCGCATTTGACTTTCCTTGTCCGCAGTCAAAGTCACAAATATCAGGCTGCCGCTGCAGCTCAACTTCAGACGTTACTATTGTAAGACATACAAGATCATGGCTGTCCCTATTTGCTGTTCAGAGAGTGCTCGTTGATGTGGATCAGGATTAAAAGAGTTAGAAGCTCTGTTCTACTTACTGTACTTATCCAGCTCACAAACCATGAAGGATCTCAGCCTTCCATTGTGAACGGTTCTTCGCATGCACTTTCCAGTCGCCGAAACCAAGCGCTCTGGCATTTGCAGTCACTAGGTCCTTGTACCGTAGGTTTGGTGTTTGGTCTTCCTTGTCGTCTCGAACCTGGGGGCTCGGATAAGAAGACTTTCTTAGCTGGAGCGTTGTCTTCCATTCGCTCGACTTGGCCGAGCCAATGTAGTCCTCTTTTCTTTGCCTTCTGGACTACATCCACATCTTGGTACAGCTCATACAGTTCTCGGTTGAACCTTCTTCTCCATTCGCCATCGTCGCAAACGGGACCGAAAATCCGTCGAAGAATTTTTCATTCGAAAGTGTCCAGTATCAATTCCCATTTTTAATGTCTTTCGAGGGAGGAGTTTTGAACCCAGTTGTTTGGCCAACCCGAAGCAGCAGCGGTTTGCTAGGGTAATTCTTCTTCGGATCTCCACTAAGGTGTCATTTGTGGGATTGATGTTTGTTCCAAGGTACTTGAACTCCTTAAATACCTCGAAATTGCTGCTGCGCTACCAACAGTGGCGTTTTGTTCTTGGCGGTGGACAGATGTTGCTTTGTTTGTTGCTGGCATGTACTTTGTTTTGTCCTCATTCACTTCAAGACCAACGACTTTCAGCTGTTCTTCTATAGCTGTGAAGGCCTCAAGCACACCCCTCTTGGAGCGACCGATGTTATCAATGTCGTCCGCATAGCCTAGGAGCTTGGTGGACTTGTTAAAGATAGTGTTTTCCGTGCTCAAACCTGCCTTGCAAACTATCTGCTCCAGGACTATGTTCAAGAAATCACAAGGCAACGCGTCTCCTTGCCTAAACCCTTCGCATGATTGGAATAACTCGGATGAGCTGTTACCCATTTGCACCCTGCACTTTGTATTGTTAAGCCTCCTGCGGCTAAGCTGGATCAGTTTTCTCAGGATCCCGAATTCAGACCTCGCCATCATAAGCTCTTGGCGTTGGATGCTATCATACGAAGCTTTTAAGTCGATGAAAAGATGGTGGGTTTCGACTTAAAATTCGTTGGTCTTTCCCAGGATCTGCCTCAGTGTGAATATTTGGTCTATCGTTGTTCTGCTTGGTCTAAAGCCACACTGATACGTGTCGATTCTTGCAATCTAGAACAGTTTAAGACGCTCACACAGTACGTTGGATAGGATTTTGTATGCAACATTAAGCAGGGATGGGCCGCGGTAGTTTTTGCATGACAGGATCGCCTTTTTTGTACATGGGGCATTTCATTTCCATTTAACCCGTTTTCGTAGCTTAGGAAACAAATCACTGGAGTTCTGCCTGTTTCGGTAATCGCGCTACATGATGCCAAATTCCATTTGAAAAGAGAAATCGAAATCACATTTGAAATCAAAGAACTTCCGTTAACAACATCCAAGAGGGTTACACAATTTTAATTCTTCAATTTCATAATTTTTGTTTTGGGGAAAGTCAAAAAGAAACAAAAAAAACTATCCTTCTACATTGGGGGTTTCTATATTTGGGGGGAGATTTTTCATGGAGCTTAACGCGAACACTACAACACATCGCTGCCGCGCTACCGACGACGTTCGCCTTTGACGGTCTTACGTTTTTCCTTCTTCTCCTCTCTCATCTGCTTCTGCTTTTCACGATCCTCCTTGTCCTTTTCCTTCTTTTTCTGGCTATCCAGACGCGCCTGTTCACGACGTTCCTTCTGCAGCTGGATAACATCGTGCACATTGGTGTTCTTCTGAAGTCCAGCATTGGCCTTTTCATCGGCTGCTTCGTCGGCATCTTCCTCTTCACTCACTTCAGTCTGAAATCAAAATATTCCAACATCTGACACAAAACAAGTTGGCAAGAAGGCAACCCACCTGACTATATTGAGCAAGAATCTGTTCACGGATTCTTAATTCATCAGCAGTGTACTGACGTTGTACGGTGGTTTGTAATTTCTGGGCTTCGAGCAATTTGGCCAGTTGCACATCAACGTCGACCTTCAATTTGGCTTTGGAGTCATCATCTGCCTGCGGATGGCATTCATTCCATTTGCAGAGAATCTCGTCGATGACATCTTGAATGTTTTTATCCTGAGATTTACATAGATGTATTCATGTACATTGTGTGTCTATAGTATACTCACGATTATCTCGCCAAGGATACCCTCGAGTGCTTCTTTTTTCTCTTCGACTGTTTCCTCGTCTTCGAGAATTCCAGTGATATAAGAACCGAAGACACTTTCATCAGTTTTTAACTCACGTAGTTTATTGTTGAGCCATTTTGTGAAATTTTCAAGGGGAGAAGAATCATTGGCACAACCGGCTAAGGCCATGATTTTCTCGGGTTTTTTTTTCAGATCGTCAGAAAAATGTTTTGTGATTCTTTTTTGTGAAGGTTCGACGAGAGCCAGGAAATATGGTCGGAGAAATGTTGATGTTGACAGGTAAGAGGTGAGTTTTTGTCAGTGGCCGTGGTGTTTTTCAACGAAATGTCAGAATTGAGCTTTCATGGTGAGTTCTTAATGCACAAGTTCAGTGAGAGAAAAAATGGAAGTGTTCAGGAACTGAAAGAGTTTCTTTATTTTTTAAGAGATTTGCAATTTGGAGCAATATTTTGATTTCTTCGCTTGTAAATAAGACAAATCTGTGAAGGAAATAAAAATATGAATTGAAATTAGAAAAAAAGAAATACAAGTTCATATAATTGAATGAATAAACCTTTTTTCCTCCGATGCAATTCCACTGTGTTCGATGTGCATTCTGTGCTCGCACATGAAGCGCCTGGCGCTACAGTCCAGGTCGGACCAGGGCCTCACCCAACAAACTTCTCCAGCCAGCTTGGTCGGTCCCTAGCTAGCTGTTTTCGGTTTCACACGCCAAGTTGGTTCAAGTCCTCTACCACCTGTGTGCTCCACCTGAGTCGCGGTCTTCCTCTTCTGCGACGTCCCTCAGGGTTGGATTCGAAGACTTTACGAGCCAGAGGGCATTGTTTTCCATTCGCTTTCGCTCCCAAGCATCTAAGTCGTTGGACCTTAACTTTTCTGGCTAGGTCAGTGTCACTGTACAGCTCGTGCAGTTCGTGGCTGAATCTTCGTCCCCATTCTCCATTAATGCAGACAGGAGCAAAAATCTTTCCAAGAATTTTTCTCTCAAAGCAGCTCAAAGCGTTTTCATCAGATGTTGTCATGGTCCATGTCTCTGCACCATACATGAGGACCGGGATGATGAGGGTTTTGTAGAGTGTCACTTTAGTTGCTCGGGAAAGAACTTTACTACTCAATTGCCTTCTAAGTCCAAAGAAGCAGCGATTGGCAAGAGTGATTCTTCGTTTGATTTCAGCGCTGGTGTTGTTGTCTGAGTTGATAGCGGATCCCAGGTAGACAAAGTCCTTAACTACCTCGAAGATAAATCTGTCTATGTTGACGTTTGCTCCAAGACGTCGATGTTGGTAGTCCTTTCTTGTCGACAGTATTAACTAGGTCTTACCTCCGTTAACTGCTAGACCCATCCTCCTGGCCTCCGCCCCCAGAATCACAAACGCTCCACTGAAATCAACCTGTGTTCTTCTAATTTGTCAATGTCGTCTGCGTATCGTAGTAGCTGGACGGACTTTTGAAAGATTGTGCCTCTGGTGTTGACATTGGAGCTTTGCACAATCTTTTCAAGGATAATGTTTAAGAAATCGCATGACAACGCTTCGCCTTGTCTAAAATCTAATTCGACATCAAAAGCGTCCGTTAGGGTTTTTCCGACCATGATGGAACAGAGTGAGTTTTCTATTCTCATCTTACACAGAAGGACGAGTTTTTCTGGGATGCCAAAACTAGACATTGCTCTATACAGTTGGTCTCTACAGACGCCATCATACGCGGCCTTGAAATCGATGAAAAGGTGGTAGGTATCGATTTTAAGTTCCTGGGTCTTCTTCAAAATCTGCCGTAGGGTGAATATTTGATCGATGGTGGACTTACCGGGTCTGGAGCCACACTCATAAGGACCTATCAGGTTGTTGACGAAGTGCTTCAAACGTTCACCCAGCACGCCAGACAACATCTTATAGGCGATGTTAAGGCGACTTATACCTCTGTAGTTGGTGCAGTTTACAGGATCTCTTTTTTTGAGGATCGGGCATACGATGCTAAGGGGCCAGTTATAGCAATCATTGAAATCCATCAGGAAAAATGTTTGAATGGATATTTAACTAAGTTTTCTTTCGATTACTAATGCAATTTATATACCAATCAACCGGAAAATTCTTAAAGAATTTTTTTTGAGAATAAAATATAAGTTCGCAAACTTATTTTTCGTTAAAAATGTATTTTTCTGTTTTCCGTACGGAAATTCGTTTTCCTGAACAGCTGATGGTTTTTTGTCAAAAAATGAAACGAATCGTTCCAATGTTTTTGTGTTTCATTTTTAAATAATCCCAATGACAGATTTCTGTCAGGAAAAATTTTCCGGCTGCATTTCAATAAGGAAATGACATTTTTTCAATGACGTAAATTTCCTGATTGCTATAAACGCTCATCAGGAAAAAAATTCAGATTCCTCCTGTTCCAATTTTTCCTGATGAAAACCAATGATCGCTATAACTGACCCCTAAGGTTCCATTCGTCGGCCATGCTTTCCTCTGACAAAATTTTGCAGATGAGCTGGTGCATGCTCCTGACCAAATCATCTCCAACTGCTATGTACAGTTCGGCAGCTAGCTCGTCTGCTCCAGCGGCTTTGTTCGACTTAAGTTTAGATATCGCTATCTTCACTTCGGCAATGTCGGGTGGATGGAATTGTTGGCCTTCTGCACCCAAATTGAATGGTTCTGTATTGCTGACGGAGTTTTGGTCGTCGTCGCCCTTATACAGCTTGGAAAAGTGGTCTTTCCACATCCTCAGCACTGACTGCGGTTCCACTGGGATGTTCCCATGATGGTTTCTACAGGCTTCAGTTCGGGGTGTATAAGCCCTGGAGGTTTGTTTCACCTTTTTGTAGAACTTTCGAACCTCGTTCCTGTTGTGAAATCCCTCTATCTGCTCGATCGCGCGCTTCTCATGCTCCTTCGAAGTTTATGCTCCTCTCTCCTTTTCTGCTCGTAGAGCTCACGAGCTGCTCGTGTCCCTCCTTGCAGCGCCGCTTTGTATGCCTCTTGTTTAGCTGCATGTGCTCGCCGGCAGCCATTATCAAACCAGGGGTTTCGTTGTGCTAGCCGTGTAAAGCCTAGGACTTCAGAGGTGGCATCTCTGTTGGCTGCTTGGCAGTTCTGCCACTGGTTCTCTACAAAGGACTTCGTAGGAGATTTTCGGAGACACGATCGGAAAAGGATCTAGCAATCTCTTGCGATTGTAGCCGTTTGACGTCGAAATTTCTCCTAGCATTTTCAAGTGTTGGCCTTGATCTGGATATCCGCATTCGAACCTTGACTACAGCAAGGTAGTGGTCCGAGTCGATGTTGGCACCTCGGAATGTGCGGACATCTTGCATGCTAGGGAAGTGTTGTGCGTCGATCGCAATGTGATCAGTCTGGTTGACGGTTGATTGGCCATGTTCCCTTGTGGATACGAGATGTGGGAAACGCGCACTTGCTACCATTACGTCTCGAACCGCAGCGAAGTCGATTAGCCTAAATCAGTTATCGGAGGTGGTGCCCAGCTTAGCATTCAAATCTCGAAGGACAATTTTAATGTCATAGCTAGGGCAGTGCTCATGGTAGGTCATGTCGAGGAACTCGTAGAACCTGTCTTTGGTGTCTTCATCCTTTTCCTCAGTGGGGGCGTGAGCGCAGATGAGGCAGATGCTGGCGAATTTAGCCTTGATTGTCGTGATGCGCTCATTCACTGAGTTGAACGCAAGACCTTCCTCCTGAGTCGATTTTGTTCCCGGTAGCAGTCGCCGTAGCGCTCGGAATCGCCTCAAATTTTCTTCGGGCGAGAATTTCTGAGCTGTTCGAATCAACTGTTGCTATGCAACAAACGAAAAATAAAAGAGCACTACATATGCGTTCGATGTGAAACCAAACAAAGAGAAATTTTGCAGGTTTTTGAAAACTCTGTTCAGGGTAGTGACAAGCAACGAAGCGCCACGGGGCTGATTACATCGAACGAACCTAGTAATTTGATAAATACAAAGGTTTCTTTGTTTCTTAACCTTTCTTCTCTTGTTTAAAATATTTTCAATAAAAAACATTTTTTTTTATTGTGAACTAACAAATTCCAACATCATCCCATTCTGCCTTGTAAGAGAACCACATCGCAGCCATGTTTCTCACTACTTCCATCTCACTCTGTCACATTGTATTCAACATGAATTCTTCTACATTTTTCTCCCTCCGACGTTAAGGCCATCTTCTACACCAAAATATGCAGAATAAAAAAAAAAAACACGGATTGACATACCAATACCGTTGGCTTAACTTCAGAACGTCGTCGTGTGAAAAAAATATTCTTAAAATTTATTTCTCAAAAACTGATTTCTTCTTTTATCTCAAAAATCTTATTTGTTTTTACAAAAAAAACTAATATTCTCCTCAAAACCCAAGCTACCTTGATAATTCATCGCGTGCCTCAAGTAAAAATAACGATACTTTTTTTCGTGGAACGCGAAGTGCAAATAAGAGTCCAAAAAAATAAATACCTCAGTCAGTGGAGTGATAGTGAAAAACAAAACAAACAAATTATACAATCGATTCAAAGTGAAATATAAAGTCAAATAAGAAAATAAAACAGTTATCTTGTGAAAAATTTTCCTTATTTTCATTTTCCTCTTAAATTTTTTTTTTTTTCATTCCTCAACTTCATGGTGAATTTAAAATAGTGTTATTGAATATTCCCCTCTCGAAGAATCCATCACAAGAGCAAATGAGATGGCAATATAAATATATCCAAGAACAAAAATAGAAAAGGAGAAAAAACTATTTTGACGGTGGAATGGAATTACAGATCAAAAGGTGAATTCACAGTGGTTAAGTGTCAAATCAAGCAAAGTGGAATTTTTATTTTGTTTTCTTTGCCAAGTTGAGTGGAGTTAAAAATATTTTCTAAAGAATTTGTGATCAATTGTCGAAAAGTGAAGTGTTTTCCAGTGTTTCAAAATATTACTGAGGTCTTAAAGTGTCTCTACTTGTGTCGCTTATTAATCTATTTTGCTAAGCAATCACCGGTCGTCTTGATTTTTGTTTTGATCTGTTCGTAGCGTCGTCGCCGGTATTGTATTTTTATTTTTTTTTTTCGACTTCTAGCTTCAAGAAAAGCAAGAAAATAACAATCTTCTCTTCGGAATAGTATGATAAACAGCTACAAAGGTAAGTTCCGGTGTGAAAATGAAAATTAATGGCATTTAAGTCACAAACAGGTTAATAACAATTTTATAATTTCCAATTGGAATGTTCCCACTCCGTCAAGAGTCGGAGTCAGATTCGTCGCCGAAACGAGTTGAGTGGAAATACTCGACGAAAATCGAAAAGCATTGACCTTGCCATAGGTCCTTAACACGAATCTGAATCCAACAACCAACAACAACACTCGACAGCGTTGTGTTCATTTCACTTCTTTCATTTTTGTTGTTTTTTTTTTTTTTTTTGTGGATTCTCTCCCGGTCTTTGGGTTTCGTTTAGGTGTTGTTGTCGTCTTTTCATGTCTTCGTCGTCGTCGTGGTCGTCGTGTGCTCCATTCTCTCTCCCCAAATAGTCTCAGTCTCAGATAAAGTTGATTTTTGTTTTGTCGCTGAGTTTTTGTTGTTGTGTTGTCGAAGTTTGGTTGATGGGACGCTAGATGATGGCACAATAGCAGTCCCAGAAAGAAGAAGGACGGTACATGGTCTTATAATTATACTAAGAAATGAAATTACAGGTAATTATTCACACGTACAGAGTGTCTGCTTTTCTTCTGCTGGCTCAATCTTTTTGGAGGGTAAATATTGAAGCTGGAAGAGATTCCCTTGGCTCTGCTCGGCAGACGAGTGAGTCTGAGTGAATTCACGAAACCTGTATGGTGTCACGTTTTGTTCTTCTTCCTTCGCCTTCTGGTTGTTTTTGTTTTGTTAACTTTGATCATAGTGAAAGGGTTGCTCTTTCTTGAACTGGAACTAAAACTGGAACTGGAACACACAAGGTCCTTTCGACAAATTCAATTTGACTAGTTACCAGTTTAAGTTAAGTTTTGTTGGTAGAGAAGTTTTCTCATTTGTGTTGTGAGTTTGAGTATCAACAGGTTGCTAGGCCTAAGCAGGTGCTGGGAAGACCAATTAAAACTGTTTAATTAGAAGCCATTTGTTTCCTATTCTTTGAGGAATAGGCTGCCCAGCAACACAAGGCAGGGCTGATGATCACATGACTGATTGAGACTTTTAATCGCATGCTTTATGCTACCTTCCATGAAAAGAGAAGAGCGGTTAAGGTGAAAAGTTGCGGTTTTCCGGCTCTTGCACTTGGAGTCACATCAAGTGCCTGATACTCCAGGTTGGGGGTTGTACGTCGGTGTGACTTCCCAACTACGTAGAAAAGAATTTAGTTGCGAAGCAACAACAGGCCTCGGAAAAGGGCGGATACACTGATGACGACCCAAGCAACTGTATTAAGGACAACGAATCTCGGATATGCACGTGGAATGTTAGGTCCCTTAATAGACCCCGTGCTGCCGAACAATTAGCGGAGAGCAGGAGACCCTCAACTGCTACAAAGTAGACATTACCGCTATCCCAGAAATGCGATGGGATGGACTGGGCAAGAGGAGGATGAGAAACTGCGACATTTACTATGGTGATTGTTGCTGAGAGCAACAATAGCGACTCTTTGGATGTGGATTCGTCGTGGGAAGCAGACTCAGCCGAAAAGTCTTGTGCTTCAAATGTGTAAGCGAACGCATCACGACAATCCTAATAAAGGCTTAATTCGGCAACATTAGCCTAATATACACGCATGCCCCACAAAAGAGAAAAAGGACGACACCAAAGACGAGTTCTACGAGCTCCTTGACAAAACATACGAGCAATGTCCTAGTTATGACATTAAAATTGTCCTCGGCGATTTTAACGCAAAGCTGGAAAAGAGGACATCTTTGGTGGAACAGTCGGAAAGCACAGCCTGCACGACACCACTTCCGGTAACGAATTCAGGCTGATTGTTTTTGCTGCTGGGTGAAATGTTGTGGTAGCAAGTACAACATCTCAACATCCATAAAGGTACATGGAGATTTCCTAATCAATCAACCGTCAACCAGATTGATCACATTGCGATCGATGGAAGTCACTTGTCCAGCATTTAAGATGTTCGAACTTTTGAGGAGCTAACATCGACTCGGACCACTACCTCGATGAAGCCCAGGTAGTGCTACGAATATCCCGACAACGGTCAAAATCAAAACAAGGAAATGCTGCAAGAGAATTCGACGTCGGACGGTACAATCGCCAGAGATCGCTAGATCCTTCTCTGATCGAGTGTCAAATAACCTCTTAAGGAGTCCTATGCCGCCAACATCAAGTATCGAAGACCAGTGACAACATTGCCAGAGAGCAGTTAAAGATGCCGCCTCTTATGTGCTGGGTTTCACACAGCCACCAAAACGAAACCCCTGGTTTGACCAAGAATGCAGGCAGGCGCATGCAGCCAAGCAGGAGGCATACGAGCTAGATAGGAGCATGCACCAAATCATCTGTAAGATATGGTCAGAGGAATGCATGCCCGATGAAAAAGGGAGATCCTCTAAACTTCGCAACTACAGAGGAATCAGTTTACTTAGCATCGCCTACAAGATCCTCTCTGCCGTAATATGTGAACGTCTGAAGTCTTTCGTCAACAATCTGATTGGTCCTTATCAATGTGGCTTCGGGCCAGGAAAATCAACCATCGACCAAATTTTCACGTTGCGGCAGATCCTGGAAAAGACCTATGAACTCCAAATCGATACCCACCACCTTTTCATCGATTTTAAGGCCGCGTATGACAGCATCTACAGAGACGTGCAGAACCATGGACCTTGACAAAATCGGATGAAAGTTCCTTAGGCTGTTTCGAGAGGGAAGTTCTTCGGGTCATCTTTTGCCCCGTGTGCATTGAAGTAGAATAGCAAAGTCAATGTAACAGCGAACTGTACGGGTTGTACAACGACATGGACCTTGCCAGAAGGGTGTAGGTCCAGAGACTCAAATGGCTCGGTCATTTAGAGCGGATGGACACGAATGCTCCGGCCCGGAAAGCCTTCGACACTATTCCCGAGGGACGTAGGAGGAGAGGAAGACCGCGACTCAGGTGGCGCACTCAAGTGGAAGAGGACCTCAATAAACTTGGAGTGCAAAACTGGAGACAGCTAGCTAGGGGCCGAGCTGGCTGGCGGAGACTGTTGATTGAGGCCCAAGTCCACAACGGCCTATAGGTCCACCTAAAGTACGTAAATAAGTACGTAAGTAAGTAACATGTCGTGCATGCCAATATTCCTTAGCTCATCGAAGAGAGTAAAAAAACAAGACACCTGTTGAGCAGCGTTTTTAACTGCTTGGAAAACGCTGTGGTACCTTTTGTGTGTGTTGCAGATTGATGAGGACCTCTGTGTGTATTTTCCGGCCTTAAACTGCTTCAATTGATCTTTCAACTCTTTGTTGGTCAAAAGAGGTGAAGCTAGGACTAGGACCACTGTTACCTTTCGTCATGTCTGAGGAACATATCCCAAGGATGTTCTGGACTGGAAAATATATTTTTAAATTTGGAATCATTGCTTCTCTGAGTTTTTTGGAGAAACACCTATAAACAATAACTCCTCTACTCGAGAAAGCACATCACAACGACCACCCGTCAAGTAAGACTGCCATGGTATGGTTGACTTAATCGCAATTGGGACCGGCCCCCGCCCCGCAACTGCGTTTTCATAGTTAATGGTGGTAAAAGGTAAACTCTTCATGCTCCCTTCAAGCAAATTTTATTTAAAATAATTAGGCGAAACACTGGTTTTTGTGATTGGGAACCATTTTATCCCATTTCCTCACTTATGCCACCTTTGCTTTGATTTGTCAGAATTGGAATATTCTTGCTATGAGATAAATCAAGACTTGTGAAACATAATATCCAAGTTAGACTCAACAAAATCAGAGACACAACCATTAAGCCATTTACTCTTGTTCCAATTAAAGTATGTCGCAGCAGTCGCCCTTAAACTAAATTCACTCTACCTGTCCCATGGACACCACAAACTGCTGAAACCAACAGAAAAATATCAATTGAGAAAGAGTTGAGAATAAAGAACTAGAAACGAACATAAAATTAGCAAATGTGTCGAACAATTTCTGTTGAAACTCCACACACTCTACATAGGGTAACTTGCAGGTGTTTGGAGCTTTCATGTTTAAGCGAAATGCCAAACACGAAGTGCTTCTTTTTCTCGATGAGGAAGTTGTACTTTTGCAAAAAAAAAAGTTGATTGTTGAAACAGAGAATAAAATGGGAAGTGATCGGCGATGACAAAGTCTATTTAAATGAATTAAGACCCAAAGTCGGAAGTAAACTTTGTTGATTTTGTTGCCACACCAAAGAAAAAATGCTGGAGCTTTTTGGGGTCTTACTTCCTTACTTAAATAAGGTGGCGCTACAGTCCGTTGTGGACTTGGGCCTCAATCAACAGTCTCCGCCAGCTAGCTCGGTCCTTAGCTAGTGTCTCACAGTTTTGTACTCCAAGTTGATTGAGGTCCTCTTCCACTTGAGTGCGCCACCTGAGTCGCGGTCTTCCTCTCCTCCTACGTCCCTCGGAAATAGTGTCGAAGGCTTTCCGGGCCGGAGCATTGGTGTCCATCCGCTCTAAATGACCGAGCCATCTGAGTCTCTGGACCTTGACCCTTCTGGCTAGGTCCATGTCGTTGTACAACCCGTAAAGTTCGCTGTTGTATCTTCTTCGCCATTCCCCTTCAATGCACACGGGGCCAAAGATGACCCGAAGAACTTTCCTCTCGAAACAGCCTAAGGCACTTTCATCCGATTTTGTCAAGGTCCATGCTTCTGCACCATACAGCAGGACTAGGATGATGAGTGTGTTGTACAATTTTACCTTAGTTGCTCGAGAGAGGGCTTTTCCACTCAATTGCTTTCTTAGCCCAAAGAAACAGCGATTAGCAAGAGTTATTCTTCGTCTGATCTCGGCGCTGGTGTTATTGCCCGTGTTTATAGCGGAGCCTAGGTAGACAAACTCCTCTACTACCTCGAAGTTATATGCGTCTATTGTGACGTTCTGCCCGAGCCGTCGGTGTTGGGTGTCCTTCCTCGAAGACAGCATATACTTCGTTTTTCCCTCATTTACCGCTAAACCCATTTTTGCCGCTTCTGTCTCTATTCTCACAAAGGCGCCATTGACATCACGCTGTGTTCTTCCCATTATATCAATATCATCGGCGTACGCGAGAAGTTGAACAGATTTTTGGAAGATAGTGCCTCTGGTGTTGACGGTGGAGTTCTGCACTATCTTCTCAAGAACGATGTTAAGGAAATCGCACGACAGTGCATCGCCTTGTCTGAATACTTTTTTGAGGTCTTTTCCAGGATCTTCCGCAACGTGAAAATTTGGTCGATGGTTGAATTTCCTAGCCTGAAGCCACATTGATAAGGACCAATCAGATTGTTGACGAAAGGCTTCAGAGGTTCACATATTACGACAGGGAAGATCTTGCAGGAGATTTTAAGTAGATTGATTCCTCTGTAGTTGGCGCAGTTTAGAGGATCTCCATGCATTCCTCTGACCATATCTTACAGATGATTTGGTGCATGCTCCTATCTAGCTCGTCGCCTGCTGTTTTGAACAGCTCAGCAGCTAGACCATCTGCTTCAGCGGCTTTGTTGGATTTCAGCCGTGATGGGAATTGTACTCAAGCTTACGGCGGATATAAGTCTTATAGATAATAGCCAGATCAGACGGGGAGAAAAATTTCTTGAAACGCCTTAAGAAATCCAAATATCATGCGGCATTTTTGGCTACATCGCGTATGTGCTCGGTCCACAAGAGGTGGTCAGTGATGCACATACCGAAAATCTCGAGATAATCGGTCTTATTGATGCAAGTGCCATTCATGGACAGTGGCGAGGGGGGTATATCTCGCTTCAACGATACCAGACAGCATTGAGTTTTCGAAGCATTAAACTCTACACGGTTCTTAATTCCCCATTGGACAATGCTGTTTAAGTCAGAGTTTAATAAGCTTATCATATTTACCGTTGCAGTTCCACATCCAAGGAGGAGGGATATGAATCTGGAAACGAATATGAGAAGCTAAGGGTTCTATCGTCAGCGAAACACTGAATTGGTTTAGAAGTTGCAGAGAAGAGATCATTTATGAAAATGGGAAAGAGGGTCGGAGACAAAACGGAGCCCTGGGGCACACCAGCATTTATACTGTGGTTTTCCGACTTGAGTCCGTCCAATACAACTTGTATTGAACGGTTCGAAAGAAAGTTTCTAATCAAATGAAGAAGTGACTCATCAATACCGAATGCACGCATTTTCGATAAGAGAGCAAAATGCCCGACTTTATCAAATGCTTGAAATATCAAGCGCAACAATCTTACTTTCTCCAAAACGATGTAAAGATTTGTTCCACTGTTCGGTGAGATAAACCATCAGATCACCAGTGGACCTGTTGCTGCGAAAGCCGTACTGCCGGTCATTAAGAAGCTTTCAGTCTTCGAGATATTTCTTAAGCTGATAGTTTATCAGCGTTTCCATGACCTTAGAAAGAAGGGACGTAAGTGCAATCGGACGAGAATTGGAAGGAGAAGAAGATTCGCCTTTTTTGGGGATTGGCTGGACAAATGCTGTTTTCCAACTGCTGGAAACGAGCCCAGAAGAGTAGGGTAGATGAGAAAGCTTAGGCAAGGGTTTTGCCAGCATGGGAGAACACCTCTTCAGAACAATAGCGGGGATATCATCCGGACCAGCGGATTTATTTATATTGGGATCCTTTAAGACTCTCGCCACAGCACAAGTCCGAAAGAAGATTTGTCCCATGGAATCATTGACGCGCTCAAGAACTGGAGGAGTCATGACACTCTCTGGCAGCGATAAGTTGGAGGCGAACTTCCTAGCAAAGAGGTTAGCTTTCTCGAGTGAGCTAACAACTGGAGTGTCATTGTCAACAAGCGTAGGGACCGAGAAAAAAGAAGAAGAATGGACTAAATTTTAACTAAAAAATCAGTGCATCTTAGCTGAAATAGAGGTTCTTTAATAAATAGTAATTCCAGTGTCCGTAGTAGTGTCCGTAGCTTAGTGGTGCGTTGGCTACTAAGCAGAACGTCGTGTGTTCGAGTCCTACTCGTGTCCATAAAGTTTTTATTTCATCTTTCACGGGCACTGCCTCTTGCGAAGAACTGACAAAACTTCCAAGAGTATCATCTGTCATTAAAAAGTGCTTCTCCACTTTGCCGTTCGGAATCGGCGTTAAATTGTAGGTCCCCTAAATTCTTCACACGTATCTAGAGACTTGTTGATGCTAGTAAGCCACTTAGGCCTTGGCTCTTCAAGAGCTGTCGCACCACTCTAGTTTAATTCCAGAACTAGTAAGAATAAGTTTTTAAACTATGCCGATGAAAAATTGTTCCTGAATTCGATCTTTCGTTACTGAATCCACCTTTTTAACCCATTTGTCAGCTTTCAAAATCAACCAACCGAGTTCAATTGAATCCAACTTGATGAGACTGATTTCTTTATTTTTGTTTCATTTTAATTTTCATGTCAACGATTTATCAGGTTTGTTCCCTTTAGAAAATCGTGCACATGTGACTCAGGCAAATTTTGAGCTACTTACCCAACCAAAGATTGCATAAACCATCAGAAATGGTTCTATTTCGTTCCAACAGCTGGCCCAGAGCACAGAACAACACATAGAATTGGAATTCAAATTTGTCATTTTGTGATTGTGTTAGAAGCACTCCACAAAATGTGCTCCAAGTTAGTTTCAAACCAAACGAACCCATGACAGAGCTTTAGAATTGTGAGTTCTCTATTCTCGGACATAGTCAGTGGGACAACAGTCCACAGCAAAGACAGACACAAAAAAAAAAAAAAAAAAGAGAACAGAAAATAATAAGCAGGTAAAGGTAACCTACCAGAGCGACCGACCGACACAGTAGAACGAAACAGAAAGCTTGAAACACACAACCACCACCGAGCCAAAATAAAACAAAGTAGAAACACAAAACTGGCCAAAATGGGGTGATTGACTGCCGAAAAAAATTCTAAACCAGCAAAAATATGCTCGCTGCCTCGCTGGTGGTGTGTTTTGAGTTTCTGTTCTAAGAGTTCTTCGATTTTTGTTTTATTTTTTTTTTTTCGTTTTTTTGCTATTCTATTCCGCAACCGAATTCTGAATTTTGATGAAGTTTTTCTGTTTTACTGCTTCGTTTATGTTATGGGTTGCGGCTAGTTGCTCCATGAGCAGACCGATCTCCTTGCGCCCCTGGCCATTAGGCTGTGCGATACATGTTATTTAATTTAATGGTGTGGTGCGGTTGTGCCATGCCGGCCGCTCTGATGGCCAGTCATTTTCTGAGAACTGCATTAGTGGTAGAGTAGAACATTTTGAAGCAGTGATTGTTTTTTTTTTTTTTTGGTCTTTTGATGTTTTTATGAGCTGTTCTTGGTTGTTGAACGTTCAAAGTGGTAATAGGAGATGGATCGAACATGAAGGCAGGTAGGAAGGTGTATGTATTGCTTCCATGATGAAGCAGCAAATTTTTGAATTGATGTCAAGGTGTAGGAGGGTTTTGCTTTTTTTTATGGTACTAAACTCATGAGGGCCGTTTTATTGGCATTAAGGTCTAACAAGTGTTTGGTGATCATTAATTTGTTTATGAGCCCGAAAGGGATTTTCATTTAGTTTTAGAGCAAATATTTAGTTGTTGGCGTTATGGCACCTGTTGAGTGAATGGCATGGGGGAATGAGGTGAGCTATTGGGTGACGATTCTTTCTTAAGGAAGACAAAGCTTGTTCAAACTGTCTTACAACATAGACGTCTTTAGAGCGGCCCATATTAAGTATAGAAGACCCCAAAAAGCCCTATGCCGCCAACATCAAGTATCGAAGACCAGTGGCAACATTGCCAGAAAGCAGTTAGAGATGCCGCCTCTAATGTGCTGGGTTTCAAACAGCCACCAAAACGAAACCCCTGGTTTGACGATGAATGCAGGAAGGCCCATGCAGGCAAGCAGGAGACATACAAAGCGGCGCTGCATAGAAGGACAAGAGCTGCTCGTGAGCTCTACGAGCGAAAGAGGAGAGAAGAACGCTGGCTTCTCAGGAGAAAAAAAAGAGAGCATGAGAAGCGTCAGATCGAGGATGTTGAGAGAGCCAACAGCAGGAATGAAGTTCGGAGGTTTTATCGAAAGGTTAAACAGCTGGCTCAAGGTCATCGAGCAAGAACTGATGCCTGCAGAGATAAACAAGGGAACATCATAGTATAACGGCGACGACGAACAAAACACCGCCGTCAGACAGGAGCCTTTCATCGGACACGATGATAGCCAACAATTCCGTGAACCCGACCTAGAAGAAGTGAAAACCGCAATATCACGGCTGAGATCCAACAAAGCCGCTGGAGCAGATGGAATAGCTGCTGAGTTGTTCAAAGCAGCAGGCGACGAGCTAGATAGGAGATGCAACAAATCATCTGTAAGATATGGTCAGAGGAATGCATGCCCGATGAATGGAACCTCAGCATTGTTTGCCCGATCCTGAAAAAGGGAGATCCTCTAAACTGCGCCAACTATAGAGGAATAAGTCTACTAAACATCGCCTACAAGATCCTCTCTGCCGTAATATGTGAACTTCTGAAGCCTTTCGTCAACAATCTGATTGGTCCTTATCAATGTGGCTTCAGGCCAGGAAAGTCAACCATCGACCAAATTTCACGGAGTAACCTGACCAATTTCACGTTGCGGCAGATCCTGGAAAAGACCTATGAACTCCAAATCGATACCACCATCTTTTCATCGATTTTAAGGCCGCGTATGACAGCATCTACAGAGACGAACTGTACAAAGCTATGTCTAGTTTTGGCATCCCTGCCAAGCTCGTTCGCTTGTGCAAAATGACGATGGAGAACTCACGCTGCTCCATCAAGGTTGGCAACGAGCTCACGGAATCTTTCGACGTCAAAAAAGGATTCAGACAAGGCGATGCACTGTCATGCGATTTCTTTAACATCGTTCTTGAGAAGATAGTGCAGAACTCCACCGTCAACACCAGAGGCACTATCTTCCAAAAATCTGTTCAACTTCTCGCGTACGCCGATGATATTGATATAATGGGAAGAACACAGCGTGATGTCAATGGCGCCTTTGTGAGAATTGAGACAGAAGCGGCAAAATGGGTTTAGCGGTAAATGAGGGAAAAACGAAGTATATGCTGTCTTCGAGGAAGGACACCCAACACCGACGGCTCGGGCAGAACGTCACAATAGACGCGTAAACTTCGAGGTATAGAGGAGTTTGTCTACCTAGGCTCCGCTATAAACACGGGCAATAACACCAGCGCCGAGATCAGACGAAGAATAACTCTTGCTAATCGCTGTTTCTTTGGGCTAAGAAAGCAATTGAGTGGAAAAGCCCTCTCTCGAGCAACTAAGGTAAAACTGTACAACACACTCATCATCCCAGTCCTGCTGTATGGTGCAGAAGCATGGATCTTGACAAAAGCGGATGAATGTGTCTTAGGCTGTTTCGAGAGGAAAGTTCTTCGGGTCATCTTTGGCCCCGTGTGCACTGAAGGGGAATGGCGAAGAAGATACAACAGCGAACTTTACGGGTTGTACAACGACATGGACCTATCCAGAAGGGTCAAGGTCCAGAGACTCAGATGGCTCGGTCATTTAGAGCGAATGGACACCAATAATCGGTCCCGGAAAGCCTTCGACATTATTCCCAACAGACGTAGGACGAGAGTATGGCCGTGACTCTGGTGGCGCACTCAAGTGGAAGAGGACCTCAATCAACTTGGAGTACAAAACTGGAGACAGCTAGCTATGGACCGAGCTGGCTATCGGAGACTGTTAATTGAGGCTTCCGCAACTATTGATTCTCGGGCTACCTTCTCTCTCTCTCTCTCTTTTTTCTTCCGAATTAGCAAGTCTTTGCCTTCCTCGAAAACTTGTTTAATGCTTTAGCGACTATAGTTTGGATGTGAAGAAAAGTTCTTGGCCACGTACACCTTGAAAATCTTTACCCAACATACATGGTATACCTCAGGGTACACAATTGGAACCTATTCTTTTTATATTCAATTTTTTGGTTAACCTCCTTAGCTTTGGCGATTGATAAACCACTTTTTGTCTCTAATTTATCAAGGTGTTATTTTGAAGCCATTCTATTACCTCACCATAAATCAAACCAAAATTTCAATAAACAATTTCCAAGCAAAAGATGGAACACTAAATTCTCCCTTAAGCTGCTATAACCGCCATCACAACCACCACCACGAGGTAGGTAATCATCACACATCAATCGCATCTCATTACTTCTCCCAGTTTTATATCCAAATCACTCATTTTTATAGCTTAAGTCAACTGCATCGACAACACCAACAACAAAATGCAATTCGAATAAAACAAAACAAAAAAACTTAACCTATCGCCAGCTCGCATCTGATTCCTTTGGCTTCTGCTGCTGCAAAGCAAAACCGTCATCGTCAGCCGTCAGCAGCTGGTTTTCGCAATCGCCTTCTTTTTGTTTTTTTTTTTTTTTTTTTTCTTGGACATCGTACGTGGAAGGCGCCCATCTTAAAAAAATCGAACCAACAGAAGAAGAACAACAACTAATCCCACATTTTATTTGAACTCGCGCGGCTGAAGAACAAAAACAATGCATTCGCGAAATAAGAAGAAAAAAAAAACTGCAGGACCATACAATATGCCCGAATCGGCTCTCGACTCTACGAAATTGGCCCAAGAACAGAACAGAACATCCCACAATATAAGCAAAACAATACTTCTTTAAAGTAGAACAAAAAGTTGTTGTTGTTGGTCCTCTTATTCTTCATCTCGATGGGTCGTTTCGTGGTGGAGCTGGTTTTGGAAGCAACCTTCAAGATTTATGCGATGCTTGCGCGCATTTTATTCAATTCTATTGTTTTTTTTTCTTTTTTTGTATTAAGCCAACGAGCGACTGAAGCAACGATTATATTCAGCAGTTAGTGTGTGATGGCCACTTATACTCTCATTTTGTCTGATTATAGGAGAGAGATGAGAAATAATTTCAAGATGAAGATGATGAGATGATGAAAGAGATCTCACTTTTTATAAAACATTAGCATACAATAGAAGCAGTAGAGAGAGAGTATGAGTTGTGACTTTTTGTATTGTTGTTGTGTCTTACTTTGGTAACCTTACAATGTCCTTTTTGGTGGGTATATGAATGAATGCGTAGTTGGACATTTGTTTTAAGATGATGGGATGTTTTGTTATGGGCTTTTGTCGAAGGAATTGTGTTGATGGCTTCTTTAGAAGCCGAGATATGTTGGGCTGCCGCAAGGAAGGCGTTTAGGACCATTATTGTTTAAGTGTTTTTGTTTGTTTGTGTTCTTCAGATGGAATGATGAGATGTGAAGGGTATATCAGTTGTTAATGGGTGGGTCATTGTGTTGAGCACCTCGATGAGCTTAATGAATGAAGAGTTTTGTGTCATGGTTCCTCAAGTTGCCATGTAGCCCTTGAAATCGACATTCATACTGTCCTTAAACAAAATTGAATCACGCGATGTGTAAAAAGGGAAAGCAGAGAATCAGACATGCAAGTTGATGAACCGTCAGCTGGCTAGACACAATTAATTTACTACTTTTGCATTCCCCTAGAGCCCAGACTCTGTGTAGTTATAAAATAATGCCAACGAAAATAATTCATACATTCAATAAATGTACCTGTCTTTCTTCAAAGAAGGACACGAGCAGCTCGTGAGCTCTACGAGCAGAAAAGGAGAGAGGAGCATAAACTTCTCAGAAAGAAAAAAAGGACAATGAGAAGCGCGCGATCGAGGAGATAGAGGGATGTCACAACAGGAACGAGGTTCAAAACAAACCTCCAGAGCTTATACACCCCGAACTGAAGCCTGTAGAGACCATCATGGGAACATCGTAGTGGAACCGCAGTCAGTGCTGAGGATATGGAAAGACCACTTTTCCAAGCTGTGTAATGGCGATGACGAGCAAAACTCCCAGCAATACAGAACCATTCAATTTGGGTGCAGAAGGCCAACAATTCCACCCACCCGACCTTGACGAAGTGAAGATAGCGATGTACTAAACTTAAGTCGAACAAAGCCGCTGGAGCAGACGGGCTAGCCGCCGAACTGTACAAAGACTCTGAGATGATTTGGATAGAAGCATGCACCAGCTCATCTGCAAAATTTGGTCGGAGGAAAGCTTGCCCGATGAATACGACCTCAGCATCGTATGCCCGAACCTCAATAAAGGAGATCCGCTGAACTGCACCGATAACAGAGGTATAAGTCTCCTTAACATCGCCTATAAGATCTTGTCTGCCGTGCTGTGTGAAGTGTGAACGTTTGAAGCCTTTCGTCAACATCCTTATCAGTGTGGCTTCAGACCCGGAAAGTCCACCATCGATCAAATATTCACCCTACGGCAGATCTTGGAGAAGACCCAGGAGCTTCAAATCGATACCTACCACCTTTTCATCGATTTCAAGGCCGCGTATGACAGGGTCTGTAGAGACCAATTATATAGAGCAATGTCTAGTTTTGGCATCCCAGAAAAACTCGTCCGTCTGTGTAAGATGACAATGGAAAACTCACGCTGTTCCATCATGGTCGGAAAAACCTAACGGACGCTTTTGATGTCAAAAAGGTTTTAGACAAGGCGATGCGTTGTCATGCGATTTCTTCAACATCATTCTTGAAAAGATTGTGCAAAGCTCCAATGTCAACACCAAAGGCACAATCTTTCAAAAGTCCGTCCAGCTGCTAGGATACGCAGACGACATTGACATAATTGGAAGAACACAGCGTGATGTCAGTGGAGGGTTTTTGAGTTTTGAGACGGAAACCATGAAAATGGGTCTAGCAGTTAACGAGAACAAGACCAAGTTAATGCTGTCGACAAGCGGTTAACGAGGGCAAGACCAAGTTAATACTGTCGACAGGAAAGGACTACCAACATCGACGTCTTGGAGCAAACGTCAACATAGACAGATTTAACTTCGAGGTAGTTAAGGACTTTGTCTACGTGGGATCCGCTATCAACTCAGACAACAACACCAGCGCTGAAATCAAACGAAGAATCACTCTTGCCAATCGCTGCTTCTTTGGACTTAGAGGGCAATTGAGTAGTAAAGTCCTCTCCCGAGCAACTAAAGTGACACTCTACAAAACCCTCATCATCCCGGTCCTCATGTATGGTGCAGAGACATGGACCATGACAACATCTGATGAAAACGCTTTGAGCTGCTTTGAGAGAAAAATTCTTCGAGTGATTTTTGGTCCTGTCTGCATTAATGGAGAATGGAGACGAAGATTCAACCAAGAACTGTACGAGCTGTACAGGACACTGACCTAGCCAGAAAGGGTTGAATCCAACGACTTAAATGGTTGGGTTATGTTGAGCGAATGGAAAATATTGCTCCGGCTCGTAGAGTCTTCGAATCCAAACCGGAAAGACGTCGCAGAAGAGGAAGACCTAGACTCATGTGGAGCACATAGATGGTAGAGGACCTGAAACAACTTGGCGTGCGAAACTGGAGACAGCTAGCTAGGGGTCGAACTGGCTGGAGAAGTTTGTTGGGTGAGGCCCTGGTCCGACTTGGAATGTAGCGCCACCATAAGTAAATAAGTAGGTATCTGTCTTTCTTGTGCCATTTTTTAGTTACAAAAAAAGGCTAAAAATCCCAGCTTTAATAGCTCCACACATTCCACCTGAGCCATGTCCTCCTCAAACCGTAAAAACAAACCTCCCTTACAGTCTCAGAAGTGGGATATTACCTTTTTATATTTTCAATTGCATGCTAACCTCTGAGCAACAGACTTTTGACATATTCTTTTATCAAAGACTCTGAAGGTTGACAATATTGTCAATAATCCAATTTCTAAACTTTTGAAGGGCAATTAAATTCCACCTTCATTACAACGAAACGAATAATCACAAAGAACTCCTCTGATATCCGTGCAATAGAAACACATTAATGAGAATACTTTTTCTCATGATATTCCTTGAAATTGGTAACAAGGGTTCCCATGGCCAAACTACGACTTTATTGTAGTTGCATTTATTTGCATTCATTGAAGATTTTATGAAAAACAAAGGAGTTAAAGGCAGCCCCTAACAAAGGCCAACACCATGTTCCCATCTCTACTGACATCAATGTTGCATGCGATTTCCATTTGACTTTTGATTAAATTTTCCATTAACTAGCTTACCATTTTCGTTATTTCACAAAACAACACCAATTTCGAAATGAAATATAATTTTGTAGGGTGAGTACAGTCGAGGGTACTTAACTGCCACTTCTGGATCACATCGGAAAAGGAGAAGTCCTTAGGAGTTGCACGAAAGAGACTTTGACTGTCCACAACAATTTAGCTTTGATTTTACAAAAAAAAAAAGCAAACCAAGAGCGCACAAGTTGTTGTTTGTTGTTCAGATTTAACGACAAAAACAATAAAAAGCCCTACACGTGCACAAGCAACAAAACACACACAAATAAACGACACGTTTTATTCCACAGCAAGGATATTCATATCATAATGTATTCTCAATGGCAATTGTTGTTTTCAGTTTGCCGCCGCCGCCACTGCATGCAACAGACCATCATCAATAGAGCTTGCCTTGTCCAAGTGGAACAACATGCCTAGCACCGGAACATCCACCAAGCTCTGGGCAAGGCAAACATGCAAATTGTAATAATTGCAAGTCATCATCATCATTTTCATTTTCATCGACATTGTTGTCGATGTCGATTGTCGTCCTCGCTTCTCGCATGCAACTATAATCACACTCCACATACCTCCTTCATGTAATAATGCAACTAATTATAATTGGAAATTACAAAACTTGAATTTGATTCTTACCTCCTTCTGTTTCGGTTTGCTTTTCTCTCTACCGCCCTCTCTCTATTTGACTATTATGACTTAAATGACAAAATGTAATAAGGAAACAATGGCAAAGGACACGTTTCATAAATGAAGAGGAAGTTGCAAAAAAATAAAAATAAAAACAAACAACGAAAGTGTTTCTGTTTCTTCGTACACAATATGAACTTTGGACCACCCACAGCGATTACAAGTGAATTTACTTTCGTATCCTTTTAATAAAATTCGTCCTTCGAAGATATGAGATTAGAGTGAAAATATATACATTTTGAACACGAACATGTTCAGAGTCGGAGAATCAAATCATAAGTGCTTGATTCAAAAAGGAGGTAAATTGTTAATCCTTAAGGATGTTTTAGCTGGGTGAAAGGGTGGGGGGGGGGGGGGTTGATTAACAAACAGTTAAAGAGAATGTAATGCTCTTACGGTTTTGATCGTGATTATCAGCCAGGTATGTGTATTTTACTAAAACGATTAAAACCGAAGACACAAACCTCTTACATCGGTTCAGAAGTGGGATATACTGTTAAAATGCTTGTTTAAAGCGATAACACTTGTTACTTCTTGGTTGATGTGTTAAAAAATTCAGGCAATCAAATATCTTTGAGGAGCCTGGGATAGTGGAACGTTTGAAGATGGAAATAGGGATGTCGTTAGTTACAAAGGAAGATTTTCCTTACCATATTTTTAACCCGCTTAATGTGGCCAATGAAGGCTTCTTGTCTTAACTTTGGGAACTCGAACCACAGGCATATAGAAGTACTTTACTTTCTATTTAGATTGCTATGAAGAAGACCTCTATAGAGCTTCAACTTCTCGTGAACGCTCTGTCTGACTCCATACAAAGAATTGTATCCTTGTATCCTCACACTGAAAACGTTATTACGGGCGATTTCAATGTACATAATTCTTCGTGGCTTCTCCATTCGGGCCCGACAACACGCGAAGGCATGTGTGTCGAGATCTTTCCTGAGTTTCACCACCTAACTAGCTGAGCCTACTCGAATATCGGACATAATTGGCTTAGCCGAAAATACTCTTGAATTGTTTCCTACGTCTGACCCTGATAAATACACTATCAGTGTATTAACGCCTCTAGGCAGATCGGACCATGAAATTATATCTGCAAATTTCTCGTGTCAACCTAATCCAGTCAGAGAAAGAGCTCCTAAGAGAACCGTATGGCAATACGAGAAAACCAACTCGGACGGTCTCAGTAACTTCCTCCGGATCTTAAACTAGTCACTATGCTTCTTCGATAGTGACGTAGACTCCAGCGCCGATATGATTACTTACTTACTTATGGTGGCGCTACAGTCCAGGTCGGACCAGGACCCCATCCAACAGACGTTTCCAGCTAACTCGGTCCCAAGCTAGCTGTCTCCAGTTTCGCACCACTGAGTCGAGGTCTTCCTCTTCTGCGACGTCCTTCCGGGTTGGATTGGAAGACTCTACGAGTCAGAGCCTTATTTTCCATTCGCTCAACATGACCCAACCGTCTAAGTAGCAGGACCTTAACTTTTCTGGCAAGGTCAGTGTCGCTGTACAGCTCGTACAGTTCTTGGTTGAATATTCGTCTCCATTCTCCATTAATGCAGACAGGACCAAAAATCACTCGAAGAATTTTTCTCTCAAAGCAGCCCAAAGCGTTTTCATCAGATGTTGTCATGGTCCATGTCTCTGCACCATACATGAGGACCGGGATGATGAGGGTTTTGTAGAGTGTCACTTTAGTTGCTCGGGAGAGGACTTTACTACTCAATTGCCTTCTAAGTCCAAAGAAGCAGCGATTGGCAAGAGTTTCGATTTCAGCACTGGTGTTGGTGTCTGAATTGATAGCGGATCCTAGGTAGACAAAGTCCTCAACTACCTCGAAGTTAAATCTGTCTATGTTGACGTTTGCTCCAAGACGTCGATAATGGTGGTCCTTTCTTGTTGAAAGCATTAACTTGGTCTTGCCCTCGTTAACCGCTAGACCCATCTTCCTGGCCTCCGTCTCAAGGCTCACAAACGCTCCACTGACATCACGCTGTATTCTTCCAATTATGTCAATGTTGTCTGCGTATCCTAGTAGCTGTACACTATCTTCTCAAAAACGATGTTAAAGAAATCGCACGACAGTGCATCGCCTTTTCTAAATCCTTTTTTGACGTCGAAAAATTCTGTAAGCTTGTTGCCAACCTTGATGGAGCAGCGTGAGTTCTCCATCGCATTTTGCACAAGCGAACGAGCTTGGAAGAGACGCCAAAACTAGACATAGCTTTGTACAGTTCGTCTCTGTAGATGCTGTCATACGTGGCCTTAAAATCGATGAAAAGGTGGTGAAAAGGTCTTTTCCAGAATCTGCCGCAACGTAAAAATTTGGTCGATGGTTGACTTTCCTGGCCTGAACGACCATTGATAAGGACCAATCGACAGTGTTACGAGAGAGACTCCCTTTTCCAGGATCGGGCAAACAATGCTTAGGTTCCATTCATCGGGCATGCATTCCTCTGACCATATCTTACAGATGATTTGGTGCATGTTCCTATCTAGCTCGTCGCCTGCTGCTTTGAACAGCTCAACAGCTAGACCGTCTGCTCCAGCAGATTTGTTGGATTTCAGCCGTGATATTGCGGTTTTCTCTTCTTCCAGGTCGGGTTCACGAAATTGTTGGCTATCACCGTGTCCGATGAAAGGCTCCTCGCTGACGGCGGTGTTTTGTTCGTCGTCGCCGTTATACAGTTTACTGAAGTGGTCTTTCCAAATCCCCAGCATTGACTGCGATTCTACTATGATGTTCCCTTGTTTACCTCTGCAGGCATCGGTTCTTGCTCGATGACCTTGAATCAGCTGTTCAACCTCCCGATAAAACCTCCGAACTTCATTCCTGCTCTCAACATCCTCGATCTGACGGTTCTATGCTCTCTCTTTTACCCTGAGAAGCCGGCGTTCCTCTCTCCTCTTTCGCTCGTAGAGCTCACGAGCAGCTCTTGTCCTTCTATGCAGCGCCGCTTTGTATGCCTCCTGCTTGGCTGCATGGGCCTGCCTGCATTCTTCGTCAAACCAGGGGTTTCGTTTTGGTGGCTGTTTGAAACCCAGCACATTAGAGGCGGCATCTCTAACTGCTTTCTGGCAATGTTGCCACTGGTCTTCGATACTTGATGTTGGCGTAGTATAGGACTCCTTAAGAGGTTACTTGACACTCGATCAGAGAAGGATCTGGCGATCTCTTGCGATTGTAGCCGTCCGACGTCGAATTTTCTTGCAGCATTTGCTTTTTTGGCCGTTGTCGGGATATTCGTAGCACTACTTGGCTACGACGAGGTAGTGTCCGAGTCGATGTTGGCTCCTTCGAAAGTCGAAATCTAGATGCTGGAATGTGCATCGATGGTCCTGGTTGACGGTTGTATTTCATAGTTAATGGAAATCTAAGGTGTTACTAATAGAGTTTTAAACTTGGGATAAGTTATCGCTGTCGTAGTGCTCGAAGCATTATGGCATTCTTGACTATTTTAACAAAAGTCCATCTTCTTCTTGTTGAAATCTGGTTTTAATTCAGTTAATAAAGTCATTGGTATTGTCTTTTACTAGAAATAATTAAATTATGCTAACCTATAGCTAGCATTAACCCTTTCGTATTGTTTAACAAGAAAAAAGCAAACAAACTATCACAACGTAAAGCCCTAACAGCTGCACACTCACCAGAACTTCACAAGATATCAATAAAGTAAAAAAAAAAAAGAGCTCTTCCCCCTTTTATAAATTATTCCAAGTCTCCTCTTCATCACGAAGTTCACAAAATCTATAAATAAAAGGTAACCCCAACAACTTAATTCTGCATAGGACAATGGATTACTACGGTCTGCCCTGTCCGACCGACCGATCGACCGACCAACCCACGTCATCGTCGTAGTCGTCGTTGTTGTTGATTGATTCCATAATTTCAATCATTTAATTTACAAAGGGACACCATAAAACTGTCATCGCATAAAAAACCATTTAATTAGTGTAAAACAGAAACAAAAAAAAATATTCCCACACCAGCTCCTGGATGGTTTAAAGGCTCACTGGCTCGGAGAGCGAGTAGTTGATGTGCAAGCAATGAAGTGCTGCTTTTAGTGTGATGGTCCTGCGTTAATGCGCACCCTATTAAACCATTAATAATTCCGCCAGCTTATATAGCTGTAGCACGAGCCACTCGAGTTGAAATACAAACGAACACACACACAAAAAAAAAAATGGCAAAAACAAAATGCAACAAGCAACACAAATTCGAATTCTATCTCTCTTGAGTGCATGTTGCAACATTCAAGGCAAAAAATGCTTCAAGCACTAAGAGGCCATCATCCATCCTTCACAAGTCGTTTCGTTTTTAGTTTTCTTCTCGGGGGAAAGACAAAAAATCTCGTGCTAACGTGCATTTCGTGTAGTTGAAGGCAACACAGGAAAAAAAAAACGAAGGAAATACTTTCGCATTGGAGATTGCTACTGGAAATGAATTTCGCGCCTCATAGTCGCATGTTGTTGCACTTAGGGTATGCAGCACTTTTCAAGACAATTTCAATTTGTAGTCGTTAAACAGACACTAACATTTTTTTCCCTTAAATTTAGAAGGCAACCATTTCATGTTTGGGAAGTTTATCAGTTAATTCGACGAAAGATATTCCCCTTGTAAAGAGAACAATTGAACAATTTTGGTGTTTCTTTTTGATGTCTTGGGGTTTGATGCTGGTTATTGGAGACTTAAACTTCAAGAGCTAAGCAATTTTTCTAATAGAGATATTGAGAACTTGAATAAAATGTATGCTGCTTGAAAAACAGGGTCAGCTGTTGTTGAGTTAAATTGATAAAAGAGAGAAACAAATTAGTTTTGTGTTTGTTTTAGCCAAGTCGAGTGTAATACAAGTATCAACTTATTAATACGCGTAATTGTAGTTTGGACAACTTGGAAAGACGTAATTTGAGTGTATGAGGACAGCTTTGTGCGATTTTTGATGGTCTAACAAGTGGGATGGGTCAGATAGTACTACGAGAGACTATGTAAAATACCCGAACTTGATTTTCGCAAACCATTCGAGGCTACCATTCCAGGCAGAGAGGAATGGATTGGTAACATGCCATACTCCAGTGAGTCGGCAGTAGCTATCTATACTGATGGCTCTAAGATGGATACTGGTACAGGCTTCTATTCTGAATCTCTAAAGTTAACCAACTCGCTTCAGCTACCAGATTGCAGTAGTGTCTTCCAAGCGGAGGTCCTGGCAGTGACAACAGCTGCTTAACACGTATTAATGATGGCGATATCATCGAACTTTCCGAGGAGCTAACATCGAATCGGACCACTACTTCGTCGTAGCCAAGGTATCCCGACAACGACCAAAACAAGGAAATGCTGCAGGAAAATTCGTCGTAGGATGGCTACAACCGCAAGAGATCGCCAGATCCTTTTCTGATCGAGTGTCAAGTAACCTCTTAAGGAGTCCTATGCCGCCAACATAAAGTATCGAAGACCAGTGGCAACATTGTCAGCCCTCAAATCGAAACCCCTGGTTTTACGAAGAATGCTAGCAGGCCCATGCAGCCAAGCAGGAAGCATACAAAGCGGGAGCTGCATAGAAGGACAAGAGCTGCTCGTGAGCTCTAAGAGCAATAGAGGAGAGAGGAGCGCTGGCTTCTCAGGAGAAAAAAGAGAGAGCATGAAAAGCGTCGGATCGAGGATAATGAGAGAGCCAATGAATGAAGTTCGGATGTTTTACCGAAAGGTTAAACAGCTGGCTCAAGGTCATCGAGCAAGAACCGATACCTGCAGAGATAAACAAGGGAACATCATAGTAGAATCGCAGTCAATGCTGGGGATTTGGAAAGACCACTTCTGTAGATTGTATAACGGCGACGACGAACAAAACACCGCCGTCAGACAGGAGCCTTTTATCGGACACGATGATAGCCAACAATTCCGTGAACCCGACCTAGAAGAAGTGAAAACCGCAATATCACGGCTGAAATCCAACAAAGCCGCTGGAGCAGATGGAATAGCTGCTGAGTTGTTCAAAGCAGCAGGCGACGAGCTAGATAGGAGCATGCACCAAATCATCTGTAAGATATGGAGATAAGGGAGATCCTCTAAACTGCGCCAACTATAGAGGAATAAGTCTACTAAACATCGCCTACAAGATCCTCTCTGCCGTAATATGTGAACTTCTGAAGCCTTTCGTCAACAATCTGATTGGTCCTTATCAATGTGGCTTCAGGCCAGGAAAGTCAACCATCGACCAAATTTTCACGTTGCGGCAGATCCTGGAAAAGACCTATGAACTCCAAATCGATACCCACCACCATTTCATCGATTTTAAGGCCGCGTATGACAGCATCTACAGAGACGAACTGTACAAAGCTATGTCTAGTTTTGGCGTCCCTGCCAAGCTCGTTCGCTTGTGCAAAATGACGATGGAGAACTCACGCTGCTCCATCAAGGTTGGCAACGAGCTTACGGAATCTTTCGACGTCAAAAAAGGATTCAGACAAGGCGATGCACTGTCATGCGATTTCTTTAACATCGTTCTTGAGAAGATAGTGCAGAACTCCAACGTCAACACCAGAGGCACTATCTTCCAAAAATCTGTTCAACTTCTCGCGTACGCCGATGATATTGATATAATGGGAAGAACACAGCGTGATGTCAATGGCGCCTTTGTGAGAATTGAGACAGAAGCGGCAAAAATGGGTTTAGCGGTAAATGAGGGAAAAACGAAGTATATGCTGTCTTCGAGGAAGGACACCCAACGGCGACGGCTCGGGCAGAACGTCACAATAGACGCGTATAACTTCGAGGTAGTAGAGGAGTTTGTCTACCTAGGCTCCGCTATTAACACGGGCAATAACACCACCGCCGAGATCAGACGAAGAATAACTCTGCAACGCTGTTTCTTCGGGCTAAGAAAGAAATTGAGTGGAAAAGCCCTCTCTCGAGCAACGAAGGTAAAACTGGACAACACACTCATCATCCCAGTCCTGCTGTATGGTGCAGAAGCATGGACCCTGACAAAATCGGATGAATGTGCCTTAGGCTGTTTCGAGGGGAAAGTTCTTTGGGTCATCTTTGGCCCCGTGTGCATTGAAGGTTAATGGCGAAGAAGATACAACAGCGAACTTTACGGGTTGTACAACGACATGGAGCTAGCCTGAAGGGTCAAGGTCCAGAGACTCAGATGATCGTTTAGAGCGGATGGACACCAATGCTCTGGACCGGAAAGCCTTCGACACTATTCCCGAGGGACGTAGGAGCAGAGAGAGACCGCGACTCAGATGAAGCACTCAAGAAGTGGACTTCAATCAATTTATAGTGCAAAACTGGAGACAGCTAGCTACGGACCGAGCTGGATGGCGGAGACTGTTGATTGAGGCCCAAGTCCACAACGAACAGTAGCGCCACCTTAAGTAAGTAAGTAAGTAATGAAATACAAGGGCGTTCAACTCAACTCGTAGTAGCGCAGTCTAGTACTCTAACAACGCAAGACCATGTTAACGGTTCCGGCCTGTAGCTCCTGGGTTGCTTGGATGGTATTGGCCCTATTCTATTGGCTAGAATCATTTCAAAAGCGCTGATATAGCATAATTCGTTGACTTCGCCAAGACGGCTAATAACACAATAGTACGGAAATTCCCTGCATGATGCGTCATCTTGCTTCGAAACGTTATTAAACACCTTCGTATTTGAAGATTTATGCTATACTCCAGTATTCATTTTATAACCATCAGTGTGCGATGTTAGTAGCTGATTTTTGGACAGAAGCATGAATTGATTAACGTCAGCACCTAGCAATTAAGCCTTATCTGACGTGTGACCACTCACACAGGTGTCGTTTATAAGTGTTGACATTCACCCTGATGATCCACCAGCTACAAAAGCACACCACAACTTTCAAAAGAAAGAAGCGGGTACCCTGCAACCGGATTCACACCAGTACCAATTGAATTAGTGCCAGCCCTTATTCATCTTGGTTTGATTCTAGACTACTATTCAGGCAAAACACGGAACTGCACTCAACCCTCGTTTACCGAAAGAAGAGCCGTTATCCGGTCACGGAAACTGCACTCAACTTTCAGTCACCGAAAGAAGAGCCGTAACCGCGATTTGCGAACAGCAGCTGAGGCCAAACTCAGACAACCACAACCCCCGCGAAGGTCCATCCCACTAGTGAGTTGGCAAGTCCTCACTACCCGCGGTACCCAATTGCCCCTGGGTGAGGGGTTGGTGTCACATTTTGGTTCTGTATAACCATTCGTTATACAGACATTGTTTCATTTTTGTGATCTTTTGAGTTTTGCAGCTTTTATCAACTGGCAGATGAGGGACACCGCTCACCCTCTGTCAAGTATATCCACTTTGATTGAAGGGATGAACCAGCCAATCAAGAGATATACCCAACAGGGCGTCTAATTTCATTAACATCTATCCACATTCGGTATTCGTTGATCGTATTTCCTCATTTAATATATCCTTAGATATATTATCTGTTAAGGATCGCATCAATCTTCATTATACGTCCTGTTTCAATCCGTCAATTCCATTAGACTAAAGCTGCCTACGTCCGCAGGTTCATGCCAATAAATTGACAAGAACCTCTCAGAGGCACCACTTGAAGGTGTAGGTCAGCACGTTCACTTACTGGGGAATATGTACTCGGAAACATGTTTCCTTTCTAAATTTCCAGGTCCATGATTTCACCTCCTGACTTTTGGACAAATAGAGCTATGGGGAGGAGATTAAAGATAGTTTATAAACCCGCAGTTGGGGTAGTCCTCATCACACCAGTAGTACTACTTGTACTTTGATAAGTGTTTCAAGACTTATGCTATAATAATGCCATCTTTACAATCTTCAGCAAACTCTCATTCTCAGTTGATGTCTCGAAAATGAAGTGTTTTTAATCAGATCGAAAATTTTGTGCCACCTAAGGTCCAAATTACCAATCGCTAACGAAGCGAATGTGAGTGTGCCTTCAATTGTTAAGTCAATTGAATCTTGTAATCCGGTTTCTTTACCTATACAAAACTCTCCTCAGACTCAGAGATCAATGGCGACTTGATGCAGCGCCACAGTCTTGTCTTTCTACGACTTGGAACATGAGTGTTGTCCACTAGCATTTACAAGTCTCAGAAATAACCACTACATGAGCAGAAGTCTGCATCCCATAGTCAAAGATGAAACCGCCTTGTTAAACCAATTCGTCAGCATTCAGATGAGTGCTTTGCGGCAGTTCTGACAGCCCGAAAACTTCAAATCGACACCTGCTACCATATCGTTGGTTTGATAGTCGCTCATAACAGTCTCTAGAGAGGCAAAAACCCCGGTCGGCGTGAGATGAAGTTCTTCTATTAAAAAATTGAGTGGCGTAACAGTTCTTGAAGAGCAGAGTCAAGACCTTAGTGACTTACTCTCATCAACAGTTCTCTGTTTGCGTGTGAAGAATTGACAATTTAACGCGCATTCCGAATGGCAAAGTTGAGAAGCACTTTTTCATGACAGATTGATACTCTTGGAAGTTTTGTCAGTTCTTCGCAAGAGGCAGTACCCGTGAAAGATGAAATAAAAACTTTATTGGCACGAGTAGGACACGAACACCCGACACGCTTAGCAGCCAACGCTAACTAACCACTAAGCCACTTGATACTACGAAGTTCTTCTATAATGGCATCAAAACGTCACAGATGTCAATCAAAATTTTAGATAAGGCAATACGCCTTCATCATCATCAAAAGAGACACGATCTAACAGTCTGCACAACTACACTGAACTCTGATACATCGACGGCCTTCTAGACTGCCATAAATTCAAAAAAGGGCCAAATGAAGAATTACTCTTCCCAATTGCTTCTGCAATGAGGCAAGTAGACAATTAGGTAGAAGGGTTTGCTAGGTTCTCCAATAACTCATTTTTGTCGTTGTGTAAGGGGCAAAAGCTGGAACCTTGACACAAGCGAAAGAGAACGTTCCAATATGTTTCGACGAGAGGTCCCTATACATTCCTTAAATGATTTGCGGTTCCAACTACAGTGGTGGCAGCAATTTTGCCAAATACTTTTCGAGCCAAATACTTTTACAGAGCACCAACGATCTAGTCAGAGTCAGGAAGTTTAAGCTTCAACGACTTGACATGGCTTGGTTATGTCGAATTAGAGCGAATGCACACGGAAAGCCTTCGAAGCCGATTGCAACATGCTTGACCAAGAACCAGGTTCATGCTAAACAATTGTGCATTTTTGTATTCGTTCGCTATGATTTTTTTTGTTTTGTTATAAATCCATTGTTGGAACTAATTTTTTTTTTAAATGTTAGCGATTTTTTCTTATTCCTCATTCGAATTTGCAAAATTTCGCATCTTCGAAACTTGATTCCGTTAGTATTTTTTCATTCCAGACGAATTTATGTGCTGAACATTTTTTTTTGTGGTATGAATATGTAATCCACCCCTAAAATTTATCTACCACGCCCAGATATATGTATGAATAAACGAAGACAAGCTAAAGAAAAAAGACTAGTGATGGAGGTTCTTCTTCTAAACACGTTTCCTACTCATTATAATTTGCTTCGATGGACCGAAGAACTTGTTTAATTTTTTTTCTCTTTTTTCTGTTTTCTAACATATCCGTTCGAGTGTCCTTTTATTTCTGACAGAAGAACAACAAGCAACCAAAAAAAAAAAGCAAACTTAAAAATGTGTATTCAATGTTTTGGTTCCAACGACAAATCCCAAAATCTCTCTTTCTTCGTTATAGTCGTTGTTGGTCGTCTGGCATCAGCATCTTCGTTTGGTTTTTTTTTGGTTCTGATCTTGATGGACTATTGTAGCGGAACTTGATATTTCTTGACAAAATGAGCAAAAAATTCTAAGACCGTAAATTTCACATGAATTTTGTCGGTCCAGCGAGCTAAGCTTTGACCAAACAAAATGAAAGCAGGTAGACGTTGCTGGCTGTACCTATGTACCTATTTTTTTTTTTTTAAACATAAAATGGACGCAAAATGGCTTGCTTTATTTGTGTTGGTTACAGGAAATTAATCTTAGAACAACCATGTTGATCAAAATCGAGTCGAGAACGTCTTTTCTTTTATACTTGCTTCTCTTTGGGCGAATTAATGTCTTTTTTGTCTTTTTTTTGTAAAACTTAAATCCTGAACTAGCTTGACACAAATATTCAAATTTTGAAACGATCCAGACAGACATTTTTGTCTTTCAAAAAAAAAAAAAAAAAAAAACAGACAAGGTGTGCGAAAATCTCGAAGTTCCTGATTTATGTTCTTTAACTCATTTTTTTTTTTTTAACAATTAAAACAGGTTGACGATGACGATTGCGTCAACTTTAAAAAGAAGGATTGTTGCCGTTACAATGAAAGACAGAAAATTAGGTGAAAAAAAGAAGAAGGGAACAAAAAGGGTTGGAATCAATTTTCCCACACAGAGAAACAACGAATTCAGACCGGAAACAGGTTTAATTTGTTTTAAAATATGAAACTTTAATTGAAGAAAAGATTAACTTTCGTCGTCGGTTTTCGTACTATTCAAATATTTAAGCAAAAATTGACTCTGTTTTTATAATCAACGCGCACTCAAGGCTGGGAAGACAGAGTGTGGAAGAGAGTTTCACATTCACGTAGTACGGCTAACAAATGATTCTCTATACTTGAGAGTACGTCCGAAGTTGGGCTCGAGGATAATCTGATGGACATTCTTAAAAACGCGGGTATTACGGTTGAATTGTTTAGGGGGAGGAATGCAACTCGCTATTTCTCTAGAACACTTAACGTAGAAGTAACGATAAAACAGAGAGTGACACAAAACTTTATGACCGACGGTGGTCTAAAGAAGTGAATGAATCAGTGATGTCTCTATCGTTCTTACGGCTCTTCTTTGTATACCATCCAAGAGGCTTAAGTATGAAGCTGGAGCACCAGCCCAAAGATCCAGAGAGCCAGATCAGAGGGGGAGAAAAATGTCTTCCACTGTCTGAAGACACCCCAACATCGTGCAGCATTTTTGGCGACTCGCATATGTGCTCGTTCTTCAAAAGTTGGTCAGTGATGCACATACCGAGAATCTCGAGATGTTCGGTCTCATTGATGCAAGTGCCACTCATGGACAGTGGCAAGAGGGGTTTAGCTCTCTTCAACAATACCAGCCAGCATTGGATTAGCAAAGTATTAAACTACGCGGTCTCCATTGTACAATGCTGTTTAAGTCATATTTTGCCGTTGCAGTTCTACAAGAAAGCAATTGGGTGGAAAAGCCCTCACTCGAGCAAATAAGGTAAAACTGTACAACACACTCATCATCCCAGTCCTGCTGTATCGTGCGGAAGCATGGACCCTGACATAATCGGATGAAAGTGCCTTAGGCTGTTTCGAGAGGAAAGTTCTTCGGGTCATCTTTGGCCCCGTGTGCATTGAAGCGGAATGGCGAAGAAGATACAACAACAAGATCGAACTTTACGAGTTGTACAACGACATGGACCTAGCCAAAAGGGTCAATGTCCAGAGACTCAGATGGCTTGGTCATTTAGAGCGAATGGACACCAATGCTCCGGCCCGGAAAGCCTTCGACACCATTCCCAAGGGACGTAGGAGGATAGGAAGACCGCGACTCAGGTGCGAACTCAAGTGGAAGAGGACCTCAATCAACTTGGTGTGCAAAACTGAAGCCAGCTGGCTAGGGATCAACGAGCCCACTCGAATACCAGGCATTGACGGCCAAGTAGAAACAGTTCTGACTTGTTCCTTACCTCTGACCCTGATAAATATATAATAAGTGTATTTTCGCCTCTAGGCCGATCTGACCATTGTGTCATATCCGCAAATTTCTCGTGTCAAAAAATCTCCTAAGAGAACCGTTTGGCAGTACGAGAAAGCCGACTGGGACGGTCTCAATAATTTTTTCAGAATCTTTAACTGGTCACTGTGCTTCGCAACTATGTTATTTTCAAGGGGAAGTCACCCCGACGCACAACCCCCACCCTGGAGTACCAGGCACTTGATGTGACTCCAAGTGCAAGAGCCGGAAAAACCGCTCCAGCGCCGAGATCAGAAGAAAAATAACTTGCTAATCGCTGTTTCTTTGGGCTAAGAAAGCGATTGAGTGGAAAAGCCCTCCCTCGAGCAACTAAGGTAAAACTGTACAACACACTCATCATCCCAGTCCTGCTGTATGGTGCAGAAGCATGGACCCTGACAAAATCGGATGAAAGTGCCCTTTCATCCGCCCTTTAGGCTGTTTCGAGAGGAAAGTTCTTCGGGTCATCTTTGGCCACGTGTGCATTGAAGGGGAATGGCGAAGAAGATACAACAGCGAACTTTACGGGTTGTACAACGACATGGACCTAGCCAGAAGGGTCAAGATCCAGGGACTCAGATGGCTCGGTCATTTAGAGCTGATGGACACCAATGCTCCGGCCCGGAAAGACTTCGACACTATTCACCAGGTGGCGCACTCAAGTGGAAGAGGACCTCAATCAACTTGGAGTGCAAAACTGGAGACGACTAGCTAAGGACCGAGGTAGTTGGCGGAGACTGTTGATTGAGGCCCAAGTCCATAACGGACTCTAGCGCCACCTTAAGTAAGCAAGTAAGTTCTACATCCGAAGAGGAAGGATGTGAATCTGGAAACGAATATGGGAAGCCGAGGGTAGTATCGTCAGCGAAACAATTAATGAATATGAGAAAGAAGGTCGGAGACTAAACAGACCCCTGAGGGACACCAGCATTTATATTGTGGATTTCAGACTTGAAACCGTCCAATACAACTTGTATTGAACAGTTCGAAAGAAAGTTTCTAATCCAATGAAGAAGGGATTCATCGATTCTGAAGAGCAAGATGCCAGACTTTATCAAATGCCTTTGAAATATCAAGTGCAATAATCTTACTTTCTCCAAAACCATGTAAAAATTTGTTCTACTGTTCGGTGAAATAAACCAACAGTGGACCTGTTGCGTACTGCCGTCATTAAGAAGCTTCGGTCTTCGAGATATTACTTGAGCTGACAGTTAATCAGCGTTTCCATGACCTTAGAAAAGACGGGACGTAAGTGCAATCGGACGATAATTATAAAGAGAAGACTATTCGCTTTATTTTTTGGGATTTGCTGGACAAATGCTGTTTTCCAACTGCGCGGAACGAGCCCTGAATAGTAGAATAGTTGGAAAAGCTTACGCAAGAGTTTTGCCAGCATGAAAGAACAACTCTTCAGGATAATAGCAGGGATGCCATCCGGACCAGCAGATCTATATATTTTGAGATCTTCTAAGACTCTCGCCTCAGCACAAGTGCGAAAGAAGATTTGTCCCATGGAATCATTAACGTGCTCGAGAACTGGAGGAGTCATGACACTCTCTGGTAGAATTCGAGTCGAACTGCCTAACAAAGATTTTAGCTTTCGCGAGAGAGCTAAAAACTGGAGTGTCATTGTCAACGTTGGCTAGTCTCACGACCTAGCTGGGGTGGTCAATTTTTTGTCAAGACCTTGTTGATATAGTAATAATAATGTTGGTATTCATTTTATCGAAATTGATATGAAAGTTACGGTCCATGACTATATCTGAGCAATGCGCGTGCACACTGTTCATTACGATCGTAACGTTCGTTAAACCATTTCGAGGTTTGGATGAATTTCAACAGGTATAAGATGTTACTTAAGCTGCATGGATTTTTACAACAGAATTAAATAAAATTCGCAACCAGTTTTTGTCGGAAATGTGCATAAAGGAGCGAACCGTCGACAGCAAGAATAGGTTGATAAATGTCAAAACCTCATGCCTCCTTACATACGGAAATCGATAATTCGGCCAAAGTATATCCCTGGTCCTGTCCGTTGAAACACCACCGGTTAATCGCCGTTGAAAGCCGGAGGAAGCTCCGTTGATACATAAGGGAAAGCCCTAATGGACACACACATACGTTGTGCTCATCTTTAAATCATCACCAATTGGAGAAACACACGATGTTTCGACCCGTAAAGGAAGGATGCTGTCAACAATCGGCAACCATCATAACATTCCGCAACAAACATACCCTTATTATCAGTGGTATTCTCGACACAACGGGCACTTCTTTGTCTCACTGGCACGGGAACATTTTGTACTGAGCCTGTGGATTCAAATTTTTCACTAGACGCTCAATTGTTGATCTGGCAGGACGATTATGACGACCATAAATTGTACGTAGCGCTCTTAAAGTCTTGACCACTGACTCCGAATTTCGGTAGTAAATTTTAATAATTTCGACTAGTTGTTGGATCGAATACCTTTCCATGATGAAATGGCAAACCTTACTGAAGAGAAATGTCAATAGAGCGGGAATATGGCGTCGTTTGCTGTCCCTATCGGTCTACTTTTGTAGCGTCCCTATTGAAAAACCCTTTATTTCGAACCTCAAAATAGCTTCGGTAAGGCTTGTAGACAGTAATCTTGAACACATACAACGACAACGTGCATATTCTCGTATTGCTAGTCGAAAAACCTTCCAAAAGAAGTTTTTCAAATCAAAATTTTCAAGCTTAGACGGGATACTATACCCGTCTTACCCATTCTTTTTCACTCTTCCTATACTGCATTCAAAGTACCTTCACGTGTTGCTTTATTCCCTTTCAGCTTGAAACAATACTCGTGTAAATTTCGCAACCAATCTAAAATTAGTTCCGTGTTGCGTGCGAATTGCCAAATCCCCTATAACCTTTTGCTACATTCCATCTAGCCATTTCGCACTGACCGCACTAAAATTTATTTAGCTTTCTATTCAAAGAAACATAAACGCAAAGTTTTGCAATAAAAATTCCATTTGGATTATAATTTTTGTTTTCTTTCTTATAAATGTTGTGCTAAAACGAAATGTCTTCCTTTTCCTCTCCATCAACATCTCCAACTCCATGTTATTTTCCCTCTGTGCGTATTCGTTGTCGTTGTTCTGGTCGGTCGTCATCGTCATTAACCCTAAACTAAGCTCTCTTTTATATCAAAATAACTTCTTTCCGGATGATGTCATCCACCGTCATAGCACAAGCACAGCCATCATCAACCATCATCTATTTAAAACCGGGCGGCACTATGCAATAACAACGACTGATTCTTTTTTAAAGCAACCAAAATTCGTAGCTAAATTTTTGGAGATTTATTATACGTTTTCCCTAGCTGATCCCGCTCACCCCCTTAGAAAAATTATCAATCTTAAAAAAAATAATCCAGAAACTAAAAGACGATTCAATCCCACTTCTGAACCATTTGTCGTTACTTGTTAAATCCGTCGGTCGGTCGCTCGGTTGTTATGGTTTAAAACCTTAAAAAAAGATAGAAATATCTCGACGTTTCTAGTAGTTAATGGTTATAATTACTCACTTATCATCACACAATAGACCTGTATGCACTGTTGAGAGAGATTTTAATTAAAAAACAAAAAATCTTGTAGAAGGTTCGCAAAGTCCATTCCATAGAACGAAACCAAAAATCGCACAATCAGGCCCGAATCTAATCTTTCAAAATAATACAAAAACAAAAACCGAACTAGCCAGTTTTGTCGTTCCCTTTTTGCTCAGCCATCCGCTTCATTTAACCTCTCTACATTCTTCTCTTTGCAATGTGTTCGATTCTGTTCTGTCTTCTGTCCAGTCCACCTTTTTCGAGTCAGCAGCTTTTTTGAACTAAAAAATAATTCAAAAGAAAAAAAAAAAAATAATCTCAAATAGGTATATGGGATAATTTTGAGGTGGGCACGCAGACATTGACTCAGGGAAAAAAAGTAGTCTCACATTAATCCACAAAATAAAAGCTCTTTTGTTGTCACACTAGATACCTATTGCGTGATACTTGGAGAGACCAGAATTTCATCAAAAGCAGACGATAAAAGCTTTCTGTCCAATCTACTTTTTGACGAACATCTGTTTCGTCATCAATGCCATAAAATATACAATAATAACAGAGAATGAGAGTTAGCGAGAGACTGAGTTGATTTAAGGCAATACGAAACATCTGATAGATGTATCTGTATCTGTATTCTGTCTTTTTCTTAATCCATATACCTATAGCTACTCACTCTGTGAATGATTCTCAAACATGTATGAGTGTTGAGCTGTTTCAGCTGAAAAAAATCACTGTCTCACTCGGACATGGTTCTTATTTTATTTTGAAGAAATATGTTCCGCAATTTTTTGATAGCTGTTTATGTGTTGATTTCTTGTGCCGCCATTATTCTTGGACAGTGAATGAAAAATTATTTTAAGAAGCTAAGATGTGGTTATCATATTTTTGGTTGGATTGGGATAGATTTGTTTAGTAATTTGTCCTTTTTCTAATGTTTCTTAGAATCTGATCCATATGTAACCAATTTTCTTTTTCTTTCAGGTAAGATGATAATTCAGCTTCTTGGTGTTTGAATGTTTTTTTTTGTCAAGACATTGAGATTGTGTCAGGTAAGAAAGTAGCGTATTCTTGCTATACGACTTCATGCAAAAGAATTTTGTGTTTATTTCAAAATAGGTTGATGATATAATATATTATACAGGGTGATTCACGAGTGTTGTGCCAAAAAGCTAGAGCGTGTAGGTTGAGTTGAGACAAGAAAAA
Source organism: Sphaerophoria rueppellii (assembly GCA_920937365.1). Taxonomy (NCBI): domain Eukaryota; kingdom Metazoa; phylum Arthropoda; class Insecta; order Diptera; family Syrphidae; genus Sphaerophoria; species Sphaerophoria rueppellii. Next base: position 10,172,695 of record CAKKXW010000005.1, read on the forward strand.
AATCGTATGGGAGGGGGTCTACCCCCCTCCCCCCCCCCGTTTAGCCGGGAGGAGCAATTTTCTGAAAAATTGACTTATTTTATAAAAAAAAATATTAAAAATCAACGGCTTCAGTTACAACACCGTGTTATACCTTTTTGAAAAGCCAGACATATCTTCTTTCATTTGGTTGAAATTTGTCTTATTATGCCTGGGGGCCGTGGGCACCTGTCGGTGAAGGGTTCTACCTGTTAGGAGTCTAAGATGATTAAACCGCAATTTTTCTTGAATAAAAAAACAATAAACCGTAGCATAAGTGCATGTCCGCTAACTCTTCTCGAGATTATGAGTTTGACATTGTTATGTGTTGATGAGTCAATATTTCAATTGGAAATGGTTGTTTACTAAATATGCGATGCCTTTTATTCACCTTTAGGTCTTTTCGTTCAAGAAAAATTGCGGTTTAATCATCTTAGGCTCCTAACAGGTAGAACCCTTCACCGACAGGTGCCCACGGCCCACAGGCATAATAAGAAAAATTTCAGGTCAGTTTTCAGTGGTTATCAATGAACAAAATGATTAATCCAGGGAAAATCCACTACTTTTTTACTTTATTGAGGCCTCATAAAATTCCAATTACAGAACAAATATTAAAAGAAAGGTTAATGTGTCATAACAAATTAATAAAACTAAAAGTCGAGATGGGTAATAATAAAAACAAAGTTTTTCTTAGAGAAAAGTGGTCCTAGTCTTTTTTTTATTTCTCAAAAACGAAAAGACATTTTTGCATCCGGTTTTCAGTTTTCGACTAAAAATTAACAATGGCATTGAATTTTGAAAACAAAATTAGTACTTAATTACATAATATTTTGAAAAAACTTGGTTCAAAAATGATTTTTTTGTTTCTTTTTTTGAAAATTTTGAGTTTGAGAATTAATATTTTTTAAACTATTCGTTAAAACAATTTAATTTCAAAACAAAATGAAAGAAGATATTTCTGGCTTTTTAAAAAGGTACAACACGGTGTTGTAACTGAAGCCGTTGATTTTTAATATTTTTTTTTAATAAAATAAGTCAATTTTTCAGAAAATTGACCCTCCCGGCTAAACGGGGGGGGGGGGAATAGACCCCCCCTCCCATACGATTTTTTTTTGTCTCAACTCAACATACACGCTCTAGCTTTTTGGCACAACGCTCGTGAATCACCCTGTATTATATTGATCCTATAATCCTCATACTTAATAGCAAGACCATAACTTCCAACATGTTTCAATACCACCAGATCGGTAAATCGAAGTAACCCCGAAGTCCTTTTGCCTCTTTCATGAAACATGGTAGTAAATGACCTCCTCACATCACTCGAAGCAGAGGATTTCAAGGTGATTACCTATGCCGATGATGTTGCAATATCTGTATCTTGAAAACACCCACAAGTTCTACAAAATGCCTTAATAGCTTAGACGTCAATCCATATAAAACGAAACTAGTACTCTTTACACCCTTCATGGGCTAAGCCTTAACGTGGCGCAGCTGCTTACGGCGATGACTTCTATGAAGCTAAGAGCTATGTGATTGCAAAACTTGTTTTTGCAAAAAGGCCTCCCATGGTTGACAGGTCAAAGCAGAGTAGGCTGTTACTACTAATTACCCCAAAACGAAGGAGTGTTACCACCAAGGCACTGCCAACGAGGGACGGCAGCGAATCAACGGTGGCGTCCTCAATTCGAACACCTTAAGGATATACTTCGACTTATTTGAATCCCAGGCCGTAGAAGAAGCGATTTTTCCGGCTCTTGCGCTTGGAGTCAAATCAAGTGCCTGTAACTCCAGGTTTGGGGTTGTACTTCGGGGTGACGTAGAAAAGAATTTATTTGCGCACAACAACAGGCCTCTGAAACGAACGGATACACTGATGACGACCCAAGCAAATGTTTTAGATTTTCGGTTATGCACGTGGAATGTTAGGTCCCTTAATAGACCGCGTGCTGCCGAACAATTAGCGGAGACCCTGAACTGCTACAAAGCAGACATTACTGCTATCCAGGAGATGCGATTGGATGGAACGAGCAAAAGGAGGATGAGAAACTGCGACATTAACTATAGTGATTGTTACCGAGAGGAACAACAGTGACTCTTTGGATGCGGATTCGTCGTGGAGTCTTGAGCTTCAAATATGTAAGCGAACGCATCACGACAATCCGAATCAAGGCTAAATTCGGCAACATTAGCCTAATATGCACGCATGCCCCCACAGAGGAGAAAAAGGACGACACCAAAGACGAGTTCTACGAGCTCCTTGACAAAACGTACGAGCAATGTCCTAGTTATGACATTAAAATTGCCCTCGGCGATTTTAACGCAAGGCTATGGGAAAAGAGGACATCTTCGGTGGAACAGTGCCTACAACGGCCAGAAATATGGGAATGCTGCAAGAAAATTCGACGTCGGAAGGCTACAAACGCAAGAGATCCTTCTCTGATCGAGTGTCAAGTAACCTCTTAAGATGTCCTACTCCGCCAACATGAAGTATCGAAGACCAGTGGCAACATTGCCAGAAAGCAGTTAGAGATGCCGCCTCAGGCAGGCCCATGCAACCCAGCAGGAGGCATAGATACAGAACTGCGCTGCATAGAAGGATAAGAACTGCTCGTGAGCTCTACGAGCAAAACAGGAGGGAGGAACGCTGGCTACTTAGAAGAAAAAAGAACATGAGAAGTGTCAGATCGAGGATGTTGAGAGAGTCAACAGCAGGAATGAAGTTCGAAAGTTCTATAGGAAGGTAAAACAGAAGGCTCAAATCATCGAGTAAGAACCGATACCTGTAGGGATAAAGAAGGGAACATCATAGTAGAATCGCAGTCAATGCTGGGGATTTGGAAAGACCACTTTTGTAGATTCTATAACGGCGACGACAAACAAAATCCCACCGTCAGGCAGGAACCTTTCATCGCACACGATGATAGTCAACAATTTCGTGATCACGGCTGAAATCCAACAAGACCGTTAGAGCAGATGGTCTAACTGCCGAGCTTTTCAAAGCAGCAGGCGACGATCTAGATAGAAGCATGTACCAAATCATCTGTAAGATATGGTCGGAGGAATGCATGCACGATGAATAGGATCCTCAGGGAGATTCTCTAAACTGCGCCAACTACAGAGAATCCGTCTACTTAGCATCGCCTACAAGATCCTCTCTGCCGTTATATGTGAACGTTTGAAGCCTTTCGTCAACAATCTGATTGGTCCTTATCAATGTGGCTTCAGGGCAGGAAAGTCAACCCAACCATCGACCAAATTTTCACGTTGTGGCAGATCCTGGAAAAGACCTACGAAGTCCAAATCGATACCCACCACCTTTTCATCGATTTTAAGGCCGCGTATGACAGTATCTACAGAGACGAACTGTATAAAGCTATATAAATGAGAGAAAAACGAAATATATGCTGTCTTCGAGGAAGGACACCCGACACCGACGACTCGGACAGAATGTAACAAGTTTTTCACACGAAAAATAACACCAGTGCCAAGATCAGACGAAGAATAACTCTTGCTAATCGCTGTTACTTTGTTCTAAGAAAGCAATTGAGTGGAAAAGCCCTCTTTCGTGCAACTAAGATAAAATGTACTCATCATTCAGGTTCTGCTGTATGGTGCAGAAGCATGGACCTTGACAAAATCGGATGAAAGTGCCTAAGGCTGTTTCGAGAGGTAAGTTCTTCAGGTCGTCTTTGGCCCCGTGTGCATTGAAGGGGAATGGCGAAGAAGATATAACAGCGAACTTTACGAGTTGTACAACGCTATGGACCTATCCAGAAGGGTCAAGGTCCGGAGACATGGTTCGGTCATTCAGAGCGAATGGACACCAATGCTCCGGTGAGGAAAGCCTTCGACACTTTTCTCGGGGGAAGACCTATTTTGATAAAACCAGTGGTTTGGTAACGATTGGCATAAGATGCCTCTCAAATTTCATTAATGGTAAAAAATAGTTTGTTTAAGTTCATGGGTAACTCTCCCGCCATGAGTGGTATCACAATGGAATCTTGGGCCTCAGGGTCTTGTTGAAAATGAACACAACATGAAGAAAATTGTTTCATGTTCGATTAGCGACCTAAAACCAACAGTGCCTGGTGCGTTAGGCTTTCAACAACAAGCGGGCGAGTTTGCGGGCATAAAATTACAAGCGAATATAAGGATTCCCAGTTCACCCAGTTTGTCATTGACTCACTGTACATTACATTCGCTGAACCTCGGCAGTCAGCACCAATCCCATACAAAAAAAAAAAAAACAGACCAAACCAGCTCCCTTTTTAAACTTGAAACAAATCCATCTTTTCTATCGGACTCATTTCAATTCTATCCAACAAATAAGCAAATCTATCTTATTCGCTTCACCTTATTCTAGTTTCTAAAACGCATGACCGTCCATCTCGTTTAATTACATTTTCACAGTCAAAACAAAATTTGCAGATACTTCAAAAAAAAAAATGTTCTTCTAACTTGAATTATATTAACTCTCACAGTCACAACAAAACCAAAACACGAATAAAATTATCTCACAGATACATTTTCAAAAAGCAAAAGTTCAAAAACTCTCATCTCTCACTGACACTATTGCACAAGAAAATTGAGAAGTGAGAACCATGAAAAGAGAACTCGTGCGCTAGTATCGCTGTCGTCGTGTCGTCAATTTTTCACTGTGTTAATGTTAAATTTGTGAACTTTTTTAGTTCGAGTTTGTATTTCGTTACGTTCGGATGGGTGGTACATTGCGTGTCGCGGAGTCGCGACTTTGATACATATACATTTATAATATACATAAATTTTGTGTTTCTCAAAACAAGTAAAAAAAAAAAGCCTAAAAAACAAATAAAACGAATTGAATCTTCAAAACGCTGTCTTTTTTAGTTTTTATGTTGATTTCGGTTGTTATTTTCTTTTGGATTTTGAAAACTGGATTACGTTTGTGCTCTTCTCTCGAAAACTTCAAAATATCTGTTCTTGTAAGAAAAAGAAAAATTTAACAGAAATCAAAAAAAGAAACGAAAACCTTCATTTAGTCAAATACGTCATTGTCGTGTTTCGGACGTTTTCGCCTTTTCGTCTTTTCGCTATCATCGTCGTCGTCGTCGTTATTGCTGTCGTTGTCGATGTCGTCGCGTTTTATCTCTGGATTTGCAAAAAGGATAACAAAATACCACGTTGATAAAAACTTAATAAAATATATACAAATCTTAGATAAAACCAAAAAACAAAAATTAAAAATACCTCCACATTGATTTCGAGTCGAATTGTGTTTTTCGCTGAGTTTTCGCTGAAATTCGCTAACTTTTCGCTGAGTTCAAATTTAATCGAAATAATCACAACAACAAAATATACTATCAAGTGACTTAGAAAATTGGTTTCAACATTGCTCTATTGACAAGCAAACAACATACGAAAAAAAAGTGAGCGAAAAAAAGATATATCTCCAATTGGAAATGCATAAGAAGTGCTTCGAATTTGTTTTGTTTTAAGTTTTTTGTCGTTTTTTGATTGCGATGGAATTTAAATGAATTTTCGAATCTTGATTTATTTGTCATTGCATTTGTACCTTAAGAAGCTTTGATGTGTTTGATTTTTGCTAACAAAAATTATACCTAAGTCTTTCAGTCTAATGGAATCTAAAAAAAAAAAAAACATATACCGATCGATGGGTTGTTACGTATTTTTTTTTATTTCGCTGTCATTGCTTTTCTAGTGGAAACCGGCAACCTTCATCTCTTTTTAGCACACGGGCAATGAATTTCAAGGGAAAGAGATGATGAATTTTCTTCTTGAATTTATTTTATTCATTTCTCTGCGCTGTTTTTCTGGTGTGTGTCTATGTGTGTGTTTCTGTGCATGGATATAGAAAACAGAAATAAGAGAAAATATAATGAAACATTTAGCGGTGGTGTGGTGAAGGAAAATAGTGACGTAAACGCGTAGCTAAGCGAAAAAAAAAGAAAATGCATTTTTCATGTTCGTTTGGATTTTTTTTTATTTGTTTTTTGTTCTGTTAAACTTTTTCGACGAAAATGGCTATTCTGATAAAATGTCGGTTTTATTTGAATTTTTTAATGTGCAAAATAATTTAAACGCCCCATCCTGAGCTACTCTCTCAAAAACTGCAGCACATCGACGGATTTGAAAATATTCAAGTGCATATTTCTGACCTACCCTTTTTTAGTCAAGGAATTCTTAAAAGCCTTATATAACTTAATGCGTTTTTTTCCTTTCTGAAGGAGTGTCGGAATTCGGTTCTTTTGAAAATAATTTTGGGAGGAATTAATTTGAGATTTCTGATGTGATTTCTAAAAAGCTCTTAGATGATGCAGTTTTTTTTCATAATTCTTATTTCTATTTTTTTATTCTGTGGTCTTAGTGCTTAGAACGGATGTTTGTGTGTTTATTTTAAGATGGCACGTGCGGTTATTTAACTGCGGATGACGTCGCGAATATTGTGTGGCTCCTCGCTGGCACTCAAACTTGATATTGAAAATTTGCAATGCTAAATTCATTAAATGTTCTGACGGAAATAAAAAAAAAATAAACGTAAAATTAATTTTAATAGAAAAGTTTATTTTTTATTTTATTTTTTTCATTTATTTTTTTTTATTTATATTTTTAAATTTTTTTAGTTTTTTTTCTTAAAAATTGACTAAAAAACTAGAAATGAAAATGCAAGACTTCAAATTCGTTTAAATTCCAAAGCAATCCCTAAAATCCAATCGGATGTATTTCCAACTTTTTTTTATGTTTCAGTAAACAACAATAAATAAAATTGTAACAAATTTTTATTATTTAAAAATAAATTATTGAATTTTTAAATCAGGCGATGTGGCTGCGGGATGAAAATTTATAAATTTTATCTCTTTAAGTGAAGTTTACATTAAAAAAAGAAGTGAATAAAATTAAATAAATAAAAAAAAAATTGAAAAAAAAAGGAAAAAAATGATATTTATGTCTGAAACAGTGCCGTTGTTTATTCTCAAAACCCAATACCCCTCAATTAAAGATTTTAAGAAAGTTAAATAAATTAATTAGTCTACCTGTTATTTAAAAAAAAATACAAAGTTAAATAATCAAAGAAAAAAAAAATATTTAAACTACTCGTATACAAAAAAAATTAAAGTTATTAAAAAATATTCAAATTCAGTGCTCGATATAAACAAATTTAGTGCAAAAAATTAACCTTTTCGATTTATTCAATTCAAATTAAATACAATTCTCTTTAAAAACAATACTTATCTATAAATAAAAGAAATATTTACTGTCTAACAATAGACACACCACAAAAAATTAAAAACAAAAAAATTAAAAGTAAAAGTTGATGCGGATTTTCAAGGCTGAATAGAAAAAACAAACAAAATTATTAAGACAATTACATTGTCTTGGAAATCTCATTGTTTTTTGCGATTTGTTTGATTTATTTTTCGTCATCTTAGGGTTTAAAGAAGTGCCTCAAAATTTGGGATTGTTTTCCAGAGTTGGTAAGTGTCAAGGCTTAGGTGTATTGATGTGTTTGCACTTTTTTGTTTATCTTGATATTGAGGAAGGTTATCGAACAAACAGAAGAAAGAAGAAGGTGAAGGAACAATAAATCAAAGTTGACATAAATTTGCAATACGAATTAAAGCGTGTTTTTTTTACTAGAAATATAGAACTTCTAGTTGGCAACACTATCTTAACTGGCGGTCATTTTGGCAGCAATGAAGTGATTTTGGCAGTTTTATGTTTCCTTTGGTTTGGCATTTGAAGAATTGGAGCCATAAGATCACTAACTTACTTATGGTGACGCTACAGACCAGATCGGAGCAGGGCCTCATCCTACAAACTGCTCCAGCCAGCTTGGTCCCTAGCTAGCTGTCTCCAGTTTCGCACGCCAGGTTGGTTCAGGTCCTCTACCACCTGTGTGCTCCACCGGAGTCGTGGTCTTCCTCTTCTGCGACGTCCTTCCGGGTTGGATTCGAAGACTCTACGAGCCGAAGCATTATTTTCAATTCGCTCAGCATGACCCAACCATCTAAGTCGTTGGATCTTAACTTTCAGTCTAGGTCAGTGTCGCTCTACAGCTTGTACAGTTCTTGGTTGAATCTTCGTTTCCATTCTCCATTAATGCAGACAGGACCAAAAATCACTCGAAGAATTTTTCTCTCAAAGCAGCCCAAAACGTTTTCATCAGATGTTGTCATGGTCCATGTCTCTGCACCATACATGAGGACCGGGATGATGAGGATTTTGTAGAGTGTCACTTAAGTTGCTCGGGGGAAGACTCTACTACTCAATTGCCTTTTAAGTCCAAAGAAGAAGCGCATGGCAAGAGCGATTCTTCGTTTGATTTCAACGCTGGTGTTGTTGTCTGAGTTGATAGCGGATCCCAGGTAGACAAGGTCCTTAACTACCTCGAAGTAAAATCTGTCTATGTTGACGTTTGCTCCAAGACGTCGCTGTTGGTTGTCCTTTCTTGTCGACAGCATTAACTTGGTCTTGCCCTCGTTAACCGCTAGACCCATCTTCCTGGCCTCCGTCTCAAGGCTCACAAACGCTCCTCTGACATCACGCTGTGTTCTTCCAATTATGTCAATGTCGTCTGGTATCTAGAAGATTGTGCGGACTTTGAAAGATGTGACTGTGTGTTGGAGCCTTGCACAATCTTTTCAAGAATGATGTTGAAGAAATCGCATGACAACGCATCGCCTTGTCTAAAACCTTTTTTGACATCAAAAGCGTCCGTTAGGTTTTTTCCGACCATGATGGAACAGCGTGAGTTTTCCATTGTCATCTTACACAGACAGACGAGTTTTTCTGGAATGCCAAAACTTGACATAGCTCTATTTAATTGGTCTCTACAGACGCTGTCATACGCGGCCTTGAAATCGATGAAAAGGTGGTAGGTATCGATTTGAAGTTCCTGGGTCTTCTCCAAGATCTACCGTAGGGTGAATATTTGATCGATGGTGGAATTTCCGGGTCTGAAGCCACACTGATAAGGACCTATCAGGTTGTTGACGAAGGGCTTCAAACGTTCACACAGCATGGCAGACAAGATCTTATAGGCGATGTTAAGGAGACTTATACCTCTATAGTTGGTGCAGTTCAGGGGATCTCCTTTTTTTGAGGATCGGGCATACGATGCTGAGGTTCCATTCATCGGGCATGCTTTCCTCCGTTACCAGACCATCTCCGGCGGCTAACCGTCTGCTCGAGGGGCTATGTGATGGAATTGTTGGCCTTCTGCACCCAAATTGAATGGTTCTGTGTTGCTGACGGAGTTTTGCTCCTCATCGCCATTATACAGCTTGGAAACGTGGTCTTTCCATATCCTCAGCACTGACTGCGGTTCCACTAGGATGTTCCCATGATGGTCTCTACAGGCTTCAGTTCGGTATGTATAAGCCCTGGAGGTTTGTTTCACCTATTTGTAGAACTTTCGAACCTCGTTCCTGTTGTGACATCCGTCTATCTTCTCAATCGCGCGCTTTTTATCTTTCTGAAAAGCTTATGCTCCTCTCTCCTTTTCTGCTCGTAGAGCTCACGAGCTGCTCTTGTCCTTCTTTGCAACGCCGCTTTGTATGCCTCTTGTTTAGGTGCATGTGTTCGCCGGCACTCATCGTCAAACCAGGGGTTTCGTTGGGGTGGGCGTTTAAGCCCTACCAATTCAGAGGCGGCATCTCTGATGGCCGCTTAGCAGTGTTACCACTGGTTCTCTAAAATTACTAAACAAGGTTGTAACTAAATTCGTCGTTTCTACTCCTCGTAGACAAGCCTTACAGTGGGCAGTAGGTAGAAGGTTGTCCATACAACCTTGCAAAGAACCTGTGTCCCGGTTCTGAAACCAGAAGCTAATTGCTTCGACCTTTTAAAGAAACGCCGGGTGTTGTTCTTTGCCCGAGACTCTTTTAGATCTTTAAGCTGAGAAACTGCGGATGCTCTTTTCTTCCTTTGCAGAGTCTTTTTCTCATTTCTCCTTTTTGTTCGGTACTATTCTTGTGCTGCTCTTATATTCCGTTGCAGCATCTGGAAACTTGCATTTTCCGTCCTTTTCAATAACGCGCACTCATCATCATACCACGGGTTCTTTTTCGGGGGTGGCTCTATGGTGGTCTCGGGTACATTTTTTTTTTTTATTATTTTGCATATTGGTTCCACAAGGTGTTGACATCTGTGGTATTTGGGAGGACGGCGGAGAGTCGCTCACTCAGGCGCTCACTCTGGTCTCTGGCATTATCCGGAGTGCCAAGGAAACCGATGTTGAACTTCTTTCTTGGGGCCGCACGTGTTTTTTTGTCGTTTGATAGTCGAGCTCTAAACTTAGCCACTACCAGAAAGTAGTCAAAGTCGACATTTACTCCTCGGAAAGAAGATGTTGGATGCGTGCCTTGCGCCGATTAGCACATGGTCGATTTGGTTGGTGGTTCGACCACCACACAGGTTGCTGTGTAGATATTTCGTCTTGGAAACCTTGTGCTACTTTTAAACGTATTACGAGCTGCAGCAAAGTCGATTAGTCGGAAGCCGTTTCCTAAAACAGAAACGTGAATAGGCCTCCAAGATCGTCTGATTTGACGAGGGTTTACTATTTTCTATGAAGATTATTGAATTCGCTAGTCTACGCCACTATGCATGAACCCAAAACGGTTGACCACTTGAAGATCAACATTTCGAAGTTCTGTTCCTTTAAAAAAAAGCACCCTTCAGGAGCCCTTTAACTAGATGAAGTGAAAATTCAAAATCAAACTTCGCAGGTCGAATGTCTTACCTTGTTGTTTGTTCGTCACCGCAAAATAAATTCCTCTCTGCTGTTGATTCTCCCACACGAGAACCATATCCCTTCGTCTCAAGACACTTCCAAGTTCCAACTTCCAACATCAAAACAATAATTATAATTTCCTCTCCACGAGATATCTGTCTGTCTGAAGTCTAAACAAATAAACAATTTAAGACCAAGACCCAAAAAGATAAACTGATTTATTTGTTGACTCTTACTTTTGACAGTGTGTGACTATCAAAAATCATAATCACATGGTATTGACATTCACCACAAGCCCCAGCCCAAACACAAAAAAAATCTATTTACTTATTTCATTTCCTTTTTACCCTAGAGCCCTGATTGTCATGAGCACAACATGACATTGAAAACTAAAAACGAAAAATCATTACAAATAGGCACAGACCTCTGTAAATACCAATACTCTGTGACTATAGTTACATATTTATTCAGAGATATTGATTTCTAAAATAAATTTAAATTTTCCCAAATAGAATGTGTGGCAGTTAGAATTTGCAATTTCTGTGACGAACTGACTGACAGCTCCCTGCCACTTTTCCTGACACTCAACCGCCAACAAACTCAAACGTCTTCGTCGTCGTCGACAGCGAGTGGGCTTACTTATTAATTGAAATTTAAATTACAATTTTCAAACCAAGCAGAAATTTCATCCTTCCCAAAGACCAAGAAAAAAAAACTTCCTGAAATTTCGATAAAATTGTTGTTTATCCTTTTCAAAACGTTCTTGTGTAAACGTTCGTACTTATCGATGAAGCCAAAGGACAGAAATTATAAATCCTTGAACGGAGCAATATTTGTATTTATTTTTATCCTTTTTTTTTCTCATTTGCCATTTGTGTTCCTGTCGTTCCGCATGCGGCGACGACGACGGTCGGTGGTGGTGTAGGATGGGACGAGTAGAACAGCATATCAAAACCAGATGTCGGGTTAGAATGAAAAATCGAAAACTCGTTGAAAGGAACAACACCAACACGAACTAGAATGAGCGAGAGGGAGATAATATCCCAGACATAATAATCGTATTTTGTAAATCGAAGGATTTCCTTGTGTACCTTGAGCCTTCTATATAGCCGAAAGGCTATAATCACCAAACAAAAAGTAAACACTCATACAAACTTAAAATGAAGGTTTTAGAAGTGTGTGGGATAGGTATCCTGCCTGCAATAGACATGTTGTTTAATTTTTGTTTTGTTTGAGCGAAAAAAAAAGTTCTTTGCTGCGTAATTTTTGGCGATGTTTTGTTTGTGCCTTCCCTGATGGGCTGTGCGACAAAATTCACGTAGCCAACTGCGAATATACGAGTGAAAGGAATTAAATACAAAGAACTTGCTGATTTCATTGTATTCAACTAGACTGATTGCTTAAGAGCACAGTAATTTGATGATGTGCCGCAGGGTAACCACATGGGACCTGTTTTTTTGTTCAATTTCGATAGACACGAGCACGAGCGATAAGGAAAGGAAATGTAAAGAAACGTTTAAGTATTTATTAATTTCTTGATATGCCACAAGGGAGTCATTTAGGACCTGTTCTCTTATCACGCATGAAATTGATAATTTTGTTATTAAGTTTGGTTTTGGTTAACACATGATTAGACAATCAAACGAAACAAATATTTGTTTTGGCGATAAGGTTCAATAAAAGAAACCAAAACTGTTGGGAATGCGGTTTTAATATAATTTCCTTAAAATTAATTCATTAGAAAACCACTGTTGTTGAATTTTTGTACTCTTGAGTGACCTTTTGGGGAAATACCTGTGGTATACGAATGATTAATTACTTCTTGGGGTAGTGGTCGTTATTTTTGTGAACTTTATTTGGTGAAGGTACCTACCTACGGACAATGTGTCACCAAAAAGCACTTAGTAAAAAAATACATTATTCTTCGAGGCTTAATGCGATCGTTGAACTCAGTTTTTGGAATGACTTAAATGAGTCATTACACATTAACAAAATTCTTATTTATTTTTTTTTTTTTATAAAATAGTCGAACCAAAATAAAGGTATACCTAGAGTAACACATTCGTGGAGTTCGCCAAACTGCGTTTACTGACTTTCTTAGGTCCTTAGACCCATGGAGTCTGTATACGACATATCGGCTGAAACGACTTTCCAAGCAAGTCCTTAGCAGAGCAGATTCTATATATTTGAGCTCGCACTTGGAAAATGTTTTTTCTGGCCTATGAGTCGGAGGCATCATCGAGGTTCTTCCGACAAAGATGTCAAAACCTATTGACTACTTCGTCTTGGGTATATGAATAACTCTATTTAGGCCTTCAAGGATGTCGAAAAACCAACTTGAGTGCAGAAATTGATGATTGGATAATTCTAGTAAAGTTTCGATCAATATAATAATTGATTGATGACTTTTTCCAAAGACCTGTCCGAGTGAGGTCTCTAAAGTTGCTCGATACGATCCAAAATAATTTGCAATTTGGTGTTTCGAACAAGGCAGAAGGCATCGAAAGCCGAATCGTCCTCTCCCTCCAATTGTCGTCCGATTGCACTTACGTCCCTTCTTTCTAAGGTCATGGAAACGCTGATAAACTATCAGCTCAAGAAATATCTCGACGCCCGAAAGCTTCCTAATGACCGGCAGTACGGCTTTCGCAGCAACAGGTCTACTGGTGATTTGATGGTTTATCTCACCGAACAGTGGAACAAATCTTTACATAGTTTTGGAGAAAGTAAGATTGAAGCACTTGATATTTCAAAGGCATTTGATAAAGTCTGGCATCTTGCTTTTTATCGAAAATGCGTTGCTTCGGTATCGATGAATCCCTTCTTCGATGGATTAGAAACCTTTCAAGTTCTTGAAACCCACAATATAAATGCTAGTGTGCCCCAGGGCTCCGTTTTGTCTCCGACCCTCTTTCTCATTTTTATTAATGATCTCTTGTCTGTTACTTCTAATCCAATAAATTGTTTCGCTGACGATAGTACCCTAAGCTTCTCATATTCGTTTCCATATGATAAGCTCGTTAAACTCTGACTTAAACAGCATTGTCCAATGGGGATTTAAGATCCGCGTAGAGTTTCGTGCTTCGAAAACTCAATGCTGTCTTGTATCGTTGAAGTGAGATATACCCCCCTTGCCACTGTCCATGACTGGCACTTGCCTCAATGAGACCGAAAATCTCGAGATTCTCGGTATGTGCATCACTGACCACCTCTTGTAGAACGAGCTGTTATCTACAAAACCTATATGCGTCCAAAGCTTGAGTACAATTCACATATCTGGGCTGGTGATCCAGCAACTAACTTAAGCCTCTTGGATTGAATACAAAAAAGAGCTGTAGGAATGATTGCTGATAAAGAGATCACTGACCAATTCAGCCCTTTAGACCACTGTCGTATCGTAGGGTGTCTCTCCCTGTTCTATCGCTACTTTTATGGTAATTGCTCTAGTGAAATAGCCAGTTGCATTCCTCCCCTCAAACAATGCTGCCGTAATACTAACGCTTCTAGGAATGCCCATCAGTTTACCCTCGAGCCCAACTTCGGACGTACTCTCAAGTATAGAGAATCATTTTTTAGCGGTTCTACGCGAATGTGGAACTCTCTTGCACACTCTGTCCTTCCCAGTCATTACAATCTTCAAGAATTTAAGACCAATATACACCAACACCTCCTTTCCAACCCCTTCCTTCTTCCTAATGCACTCACTGTGTCTCTGGCAAAAAAAGTGTATACAAAATCCTTGAGTGGGTGCAAATTATATACAACAAAAAATATTGGTACGTCCTAGAACAAAGAACAAGCTACAAGACTCAACACATGCATTTAACGTCATCCTGGACTTTCTTCCGATTGACCTCTTTATTAAATATCAGATTTCCGCAGTATCTTGAGACTCAAAGAAATAGGCTGCTGGAAAACCAGATCCTACGGGCACTGCAACCAAACCAGCCTGATACCATCAGACATCCTATCTACAACCACCGATTACTGCATCCCTACCCTAAACACTTCAAAGAAGTTTAGAGTCTTGTTCCCGTCAAGAATCGACTGGGAGGAAGGCGATGTGACGGAAGATGTCGACACAACTATCTTCACGGATGGTTCAAAGATGAATGCGATGTAGGTGCAGGTGTCTTCAGTGAATCTCTTTCTTTCAAAAGCCAATAGACTTCCCGATTTTTCCAGTGTATTCCAGGCAGAATTGTTAGCGATAAGGGACGCTTGTATAGCCCTTAAAAATATCCACAGAACCAAAATGTAGTTATGCTAACAGACAGTCAGGCAGCTATTAAAGCCATTGATTCAGCTTTATCATCCTCTAAACTGGTCCAGCAATGCAGAGAGGCCCTCAAGGAACTCGATTTGAGCGTCACTCTAATCTGGATACCAGGGGCTATGAGGGAAATGAGAAGGCAGACGAGCTAGCTGGCAAGGATTACCCCTTCACAACTCATGGTAGTCAGAGTATATGCTCCTTTGGAGTTGTGAAGGGCTATATCCTGACAAAATACACATCAGAAGCAAATCATAGGTGGAATAGTTTAACTAGTTGCGTTATATCTAAGAAAATCTGGCCCGCCTATAACAAACCAAAATCAATCAAATAACTTTCCAAACCAAGACAGACATAGCCAGAATTGTTGCTACCTGCGGCAAAATTGAGTATACCATATAACTCCTTCTGTAGTGTCCGTAGCTTAGTGGTTAGGTGCGTTGGCTGTTCAGCCGAACGTCGTGGGTTCAAATCCTACTCGTGTCCATAGTTTTTATTTCAACTTTCACCGACACTGCCTATTGCGAAGAACTGACAAAACTTCCAAGAGTATCATCTGTCATGAAAAAGTGCTTCTCAACTTTGCCTTCGAATCGGCGTTAAATTGTAGGTCCCCTCAATTCGCTCCAGGGAATTGTTGATGAGAGTAAGCACTTAGGCCTTGGCTCTTCAAGAGCTGTCGCGCCACTCTATTTATTTATTTTATATAACTCGTTCTGCCTTGCTGTGAGGACCATGATGAAAAGGCCCGGCCTTGGCTTGGAAAAGAGCACTCCACTTAGGTAAAGAATTCTTCAACGGTATTGAGAATTTCTCACAATTCAAGATCAAATACATGGCGAAATATACATCGCTCCTAACCCATCCAAATCTTTTAAGAATCTCATGAGGTATGGTAACAAAACGGCGAACTCAGCGCTAATTGTGTCCTACACGGAAGTGGGACAGCCATTTCTACCTACCTACCCTAGAACAAAGAAAAGTGTTATTTCTACCTTCGATTTGGTCCACATTCGAACTGATTTAACTAGGATCTTTGTTTATTTTTAGAGCAACCACGGCGGAAACCACGCCCCTAAATAAACTATAATAGTGTTTTTTATCTCTTTCTAATATTCAACCGAAAGCCTATCAGAATAGAATTCCTAATTTCAACATCTTGCGACCATTTTGATGAAGTGGGTGGATACCACGCCCCTAAATGTAAATACATTTTTTCTTATTTTTTCCATGCCATTTAACCAAACTCTTACAAGAACTCCGAATGTTCGACATCCAATTAAAAAAAAAAAGTGGGCGGTTGCCACGCCCCCAAATGAAAAAATTTGTTCGAACACCCGAAAACCTACTTACAAATTTCAAGATTCTGCTATTGTTAGAAGTCCTTCATAATTTTGATGATCAGTCAGTGAGTCAATCACGGTTTTTTAAGTTTTTTACTATTCAAGGCTTCAGGGCTTTTTCCTCTAATCGATGGTACATCAGGAAAAAAATGTACATCGATGAAAAAATCCGTTCAATAAAATTTGAAAACATTACCAAGTTTCTGTGCTCGAGATCTTCTCATCGTTTTCATGAAACTGAAGTACTCATAACTCTCCAAGCCCCCACCCCATCGTTGTCTTATGCAATGCAAGTCAATGAGCATTAAGCAATTGAAAGCAAATCTCAAGTCTCATCTTCAAAAATCATTAAAACTGTATCGTGTTAGATTGATGTGTTTATGGTTGCTTTATTTCGACCAAAAATACACTTTTTATGATCCCCAAACCAAGCCCGGGAAAAAAACAAATCTGGGAACAGAATTTAGGTGCAATAAAACAATCAAAAAGTCACTTCGTTCATTGAAAGTGCGACAACGATGAGCGACACTGACGCCGAATGACAACAATGATGTGCTAACTGAATGACAAGAGAGTGTTAGGCCATAAACACAATCAGACAAAAAAATTATAAATTATGCAATAATTTTGTTTGTGGTCGCTTGTTTGGAACACGCATAATTTTGTATGTATCCTCTTTTCTGTCTTAATTATATTTTGCCATAAAACCGACGAAAACAAATGGTATTTAAAAATAGAAGCACAAATCGTGATTTTATGGAATGGTTTTTGTTTTTTTTTTGCAATTCTTTGACTCTTTTTGGTCAGTTGAGTTTTAATTCCATCAACACGTTTTCGTGTTTAGGCTAGCACAAGAGAAACAAAAAACTGAATGACGTAATGGTATCAAGAAATCAAGAAAAAGATAATTAATTGTCTATACATCGACCCGACCGCGACCGACCGACAACTGACCAAGTGATATGCATACAGAAATGTTGCGAAGTGAATTTTTTTTTTTGATGAATTGATACAAAATTACTTAATTTAATGAAGTTTTTGTATATTTTTTATGGTTGGTACAATTCTCATAAAACAGCGAATGTTGACTGTGGTTCGAGTCAGAGTTCATAACTGATCTAATTTATAATTATGTTTGGTTTTCAATAAAAGTCAATTTGTGAATTCGAAGTTGGAGGAATTTCTTTCCATAATTTGTTGTACCAATATCCGGTTTCGATTTATATTTTGTTGACTTTTTTTTTGGTGAAGATAAAGTTGACTTTCAAATTGAATAGACAAACTGGATCTAGAAGTCTATGAAAAGTTGTTTAATGTAGTTTTTGTTTATCGATCCAGATTCTTTGATTTTGAAATTGAAGAGAATGTAAAATTGTTGAAGAAGGTTTTAGTTTTTTATCTGAGCTTGAATTCGTAAAGGCAGACAGACTTTCAAAAATCATACAAACGCTCCAAATGTGATGGTTTCAGTGCTATTGCGCCCACATCTAGCAGTTACAGCCCTTTAACTATAATCTTCACCGTCGTAAAGGCAAGATAGCTCACCTCGACTGTATTAAACAATCTGAGGCCATGATACATTGCAGCTGAAAATCTAATGCTGCCCAATAACATACAAGAGATATTGAGCTCACACTGTGTTCTACTGTTTATTGTCCACATTCGCTTAGTACGGCTAAATAACGATTTTCTAAACTTAAAAGTACGTCCGAAGTACAAAGGCTCGAGAGCATTCCTGGAAGTGCGAGCTTCTATCTACTATCATCAGCGAAACAATTCATTGAATCGGATTATAGTTGCAGACAAGAAAGATGGTCGTAGGCAACACGGACCCCTGAGGCACACCAGGTAGGGTAGGTAGAAATGGCTGTCCTACTTGCGCATAGGACACAATTAGCGCTGAGTGCGCCGTTTTGATACCATACCTCGCGAAATTCTAAATGCAAAGCCATTTTGGTTATGAGTTGAAATCAATCTTTGATGTTGATCTGAGGTTCCGCATACCGTCGAGAATCTTTACCAAAGTAGAGCTCTTTTCCTAGCCAAGGTCTGACAATGTCAAGGAAAGACCGTTTCTTTTTCGTTATGGTTCTCACACCTACGGACATGTGATTATGTGGATCAATTTACCGCATGCTCCCCTATAGGCCAATACCCTGTATAAGTAGCAACAATCTGCTATACATACCTTGATTGATTAAATGATGATGGCGGCCAGATTTTCTAGATATAACGCAACTCGTTAAACTATTCCACCTATGATTTGCATCTGGTGTGTATTTGGTCAGGATAAAGCCCTTCACAACTCCAAAAGGAGCATATACTCTCACTGCCAGTGAGTTGTGAAGGGCTGATCCTTGCCTAGCTAGCTCATCTGCCTCTCATTTCCCATAGCCTATGGCCCGGTATCCAGATTAGAGTGACGCTCATATCAAGTTCCTTGAAGGCCTTTCTGCATTGCTGAACCAGTTTATGGGATGATAAAGCTGAATCAATGGCCTTAATATCTGCCTGACTATCTGTTAGTATAGCTACATATTGGTTCTGTCGGATATCTTTAAAAGGTATACAAGCTTCCCTTATCGCTAACAATTCATCCTGGAATACACTGGAAAAATCGGGAAGTCTAAAGGATTTTGAAATCTTAAGAGATTCAAAGAAGACACCTGCATCTACACCGCATTCCATCGTCGAACCATCTTTGAGATAGTTGTGTTGGAGTCTTCCGTCACATCGCCTTCCTCCCAGTCGATTCTTGACGGGAACAAGACTCTAAACTTCTTTGAGGTGTTAAGGGTAGGGATGCAGTAATCGGTGACTGTATAGATATGATGTCTGATGGTACCAGGCTGGTTTGGTTGCAGTGCCCGTAGGATCTGGTTTTTTCAGCAGCCTATTTCTTTGAGTCTCAAGATACTGCAGGACACCTGATATTTAATAAAGAAGTCAATCGGAAGAAGGTCCAGGATGACGTTAAGTGCATGTGTTGGACAGGACCTGATTGCCCTGATATCCTCTACGCAAGCATTTCTCTGCACCTTTGTAAGCTTATTTACTATGTAAGCTTTGGTGAGAGCAGGCCATCAAGCAATGGAACAATAAACAAGTATTGGTCTCACAACCGCTGTGTAAGTCCATTTTATCATTTTTGACTGGTGGCCCCACTTTTTGCCGAAGGTGTTAAGGCACACCAACCTTATTCCTTTGCGATGTTCTACGCCTACATCACAAACACTGTTGCAAAGTTAGCAGATCTTCAAAAATCTCTCCCCCAGCCAACTCGGTTCCTAGCTAGCTGTCTCCAGTTTTGCACTCCAAGTTGATTGAGGTCTTCTTCCACTTGAGTGCGCCACCTGAGTCGCGGTCTTTCTCTCCTTCTTCGTCCCTCGGGAATAGTGTCGAAGGCTTTCCGGGCCGGAGCATTGGTGTCCATTCGCTCTAAATGACCGAGCCATCTGAGTCTCTGGACCTTGACCCTTCTGGCTAGTTCCATGTCGTTGTACAACCCGTAAAGTTCGCTGTTATATCTTCTTCGCCATTCCCCTTCAATGCACACGGGGCCAAAGATGACCCGAAGATTACTTTCCTCTCGAAACAGCGTAAAACACATTCATCCGATTTTGTCCAGTTCCATTCTTCTGCACCATACAGCAGGACTGGGATGATGAGTGTGTTGTACAATTTTACCTTAGTTGCTCGAGAGAGGGCTTTTCCACTCAATTGCTTTCTTAGCCCAAAGAAACAGCGATTAGCAAGAGTTATTCTTCGTCTGATCTCGGCGCTGGTGTTATTGCCCGTGTTTATAGCGGAGCCTAGTAGACAAACTCCTCTACTACCTCGAAGTTGTATGCGTCTATTGTGACGTTCTGTCCGAGCCGTCAGTGTTGGGTATCCTTCCTCAAAGACAGCGTATACTTCTTTTTTCCCTCATTTACCGCTAAACCCATATTTGCCGCTTCGGTCTCAATTCTCACAAAGGCGCCATTGACATCACGCTGTGTGAAGTTGAACAGATTTTTGGAAGATAGTGCCTCTGGTGTTGACACTAGAGTACTGCACTATCTTCTCAAGAACAATGTTAAAGAAATCGCACGACATTGCATCGCCTTGTCTGAATCCTTTTTGACAACGAAAGATTCCGGTAGCTTGTTGCCAGCATTAATGGAGTAGCGTGAGTTCTATATCGTCATTTTGCACAAGCGAACGAGCTTGGCAGGGATACCAAAACTAGAGATAGCTTTTTACAGTTCGTCTCTGTAGATGCTGTCATACGGGGCCTTAAAATCGATGAAAAAATGGTGGTTATCGATTTGGAGTTCATAGGTCTTTTCCAGGATCTGCCGCAACGTGAAAATTTGGACTTTTCTGGCCTGAAGCCACATTGATAAGGACCAATCAGATTGTTGACGAAAGACTTCAAACGTTCACATATTACGGCAGAAAGGATCTTGTAGACGATGTTAAGTAGACTGATTCCTCTGTAGTTGGCGCAGTTTAGGGGATCTCCCTTTTTTTCAGGATTTTCAAATTAATGTCGCAATATTTCCCAGCGTTGTTCAAGCGTGTACACAACCATATTCGTTCAGCGGAAGGATAAAACTAATTTTCTGTCAAATCAGTCATGAGCTAAGTGTTGCCATTCCTTAGATAGCGGACTCTTTATAAACTAAACCTATAGATGTATTGCCCTAGCAGAACTATTAAAGCAGGCTGAGAATAGTATTCAGTGTTTTGTTGTTTATTTTTGCCGCAAGAATTGATTTTGTTGCCCAAATTGTTCTCGGAAACAAGCGCGGTTAGGTACACTACTTCTTTCCTTTTTTGAAAAAATAACCAGTATACGCCCTAGTGAACTTTCTCATTGAATCCTGTTTCAAAGTTCTTGGAGGACACTGACACTGTCCTAAAAAGATGAATTTCATTTCTTTACAGCTTTCAAATACGAAAAAAACTTTGTCCACTCTTCTAAAACGAGCTCTATCGAAATTAAATACCTCTAATTGACATCTTTGTTTTTCATGAAAACAAAAGCAATAAGTTCACTTGAATTACTCATCAAAATAGCTTTCTGATTTCATTACTTATCGCTCTAAAAAAGCTGTGTACCTTCTCTTCGGAACCATTCAAAACCTCATAAACAATTTTATTATTTTCCGTCTCCCTCTTTTATTCTCAGAAAAAAAGTCAAATCAAGTTTAGCTCCATTAAGCAAACATTAACCTCTCTGTAGGTCAAACAAAACTGTTACCTCCCACCCCCTCGAGTTCTCTCCAGGAACAGCATGAATGTGCAAATTTCTTGAGCAAAACTGAAGCTGCACTCTGCAAAAGCTGCAAAACAAAAGAAATTCCCCTCCTCGCTTGATTGAGGAAATATTTAACTTATTTGTTATTGTTTACAAATTTTTTTGATTTTTGAAATTTTGTTTGTTAAATGACAATTTGCCACGTTCTTCAACTGTCATTATTTTTTCGCCTGCGAGATTGAATCTAATGACCTCATAAATGACTATCAACCAGCGGAGAGAAAAGAAACCATTTTTAAATGCAAATCAGAGTTCTGAACAATTTTTTTGCGTTTTAGAATAAATTTCAAATGAAAATTTCGAATTTAAATAAAACAACAAGAATTCCTTTCTAAAATACTAGAAAAAAAAGACCAAACAAAAAAGTACAAAATTCAAACGAAAAACAAATTTATATCTGCTGCGAAGAAGTGAGCACGAACAAAAAAGCAAAAACAAAAAAATTAGATTGCACAAAAGTTTATTGCACTCAAGTTTTAGATAAAGCTTTTTCAAGGTCATCTCCCGAAATTTCCAAACCTAAGAAGTATCTGAGAGCGTCACACACACACAAACAATTACTGACACAACTGCCGTGGGTTGTCAAAAATTCGTTTCTTGATTTTTGTGTTTTTGTTATTAGAGCGCAACGTGACGATAACTAAGAGCATGGTCACCGGATCACTACAACGTATGGCATTGTCATCCAAAATTTCATCATCATGGTGGCCGTAATAGTAACACATTTCGGTTGCTTCTGTTTCTATTAAGATCGCGTACGGTATTTTGGATTTTATGCTGGTTTAAGGGCATTTTATGCCTTCATAAAAACAAATCAACCTCGAAATTAGCTATTGCCTATGTGAAGAGGGAAGTTCTTAGTTCTTATACACGTGTCAAGTACAAGGTGTACCAAAACCCTTGATGATTTCTTTTTATTGCATTCCACACCCATACATGCAGCAAATTAATTGGGAAGGGAGATAAGGTTCCTTTTGGTTAGTTCGAACTTCTTCTGAAATGTTGACCTTATTTTGAGTCACCCTGTACGAATTTCTGAAATTCATACATTGAGAATGGCTTGTGTTTTTTTCTGTTTTTGTGTGCATAACACCTGAAGCAATAACATACGAACAGTGTCATCAAATAATAAAATGTGTACTTCGTGATTTATTGCCCCATAAATGTGTCTACCCACCAAACACGCAGTCATTATAACTAGTCGGAGGGTTAGTTCGTTAGGCACATTTGTATTTTCAAATAATTGTAGAACTCACAAAGTCTTCAGTAGTGCTCGCTTCTAAGTGGAGTCACCTTGAAATACTGCACGTTACGAATGTTTTACTCGAATACAGAATCATTGGAGACAAATTTATTTATTTTTCTCTTCGGTGGTGGAAGGATCTTAGTCTGAGAAATTGCAGCCTTTCATCATAATCGGTCCTTCGCATGCACTCTCCAGTCGCCGAAATCAAGCGCTCTGGCATCCGCAGTCACTTGGTCTTTCTACCGTAGGTTCGGTCTTCCTTTCCGTCTCAAACTGGGGGCTGGGATGAGAAAAATTTATTGGCTGGAGCGTTGTCTTCCATTCGCTCGATGTGGCCGAGCCAATTTAGTCGTCTTTTCTTGGCCTTCTGGACTATATTCACATCTTGGTACAGCTCGTACAGTTCTCGGTTGAACCTTCTTCTCCATTCACCATCGGTCGCATACGGGACCGAAAATCCGTCGAAGAATTTTACTGGTAAAATCAAAGTTTTGTATAGCAGACACTTTGTCTTTCGAGTGAGGAGTTTTGAACCCAGTTGTTTTGCCAAACCGAAGCAGCAGCGGTTCGCTAGGGTAATTCTTCTTCGGATCTCCACTAAGGTGTCGTTTGTGGGATTGATGTTTGTTCCAAGGTAGGTGAACTCCTTAACTACCTCGAAATTGCTGCTACCAACAGTGACGTTTTGTCCTAGGCGGTGGACAGATGTGCTTTGTTTGTTGATAGCATGTACTTTGTTTTGTCCTCATTCACTTCAAGACCAACGAGTTTCGCCTGTTCTTCAATCGCTGTGAAGGCCTCAAGCACAGCTCTCTTGGATCGACCGATGATGTCAATGTCGTCCGCATAGCCTAGGAGCTGGGTGGACTTGTTGAAGATAGTGTTTTCCGTGCTCACACCTGCCTTGCGCACTATCTGCTCCAGGACTATGTTGAAGAAGTCACATGACAGCGCATCTCCTTGTCTAAACCCAGCGCATGTTGGAAACAGCTCGGATGTGCTGTTACCCATTTGCACACTGCACTTCGTAATGTTAAGCGTCATGCGGCACAGCTGGATCAGTTTGTTCGAGATCCTGAATTCAGACATCGGATCTTGGCAGTGGATGCTCTCATACGCAGCTTTAAAGTCGATGAAAGATGGTGGGTTTCAACTTGAAATTCGTTGGTCTTTTCCAGGATCTCAGTGTGAATATTTGGTATATCGTTGTTCTGCCTGGCCAAAAGCCACACTGGGACGTGCCGATTATTGTGTTGCAGAACGGTTTAAGACGCTCACACAGTACGTTGGATAGGATTTTGTATGCAACATTAAACAGGGATAAGCCGCAGTAGTTTTCGCATGACATAGGATTGCCTTTTTTGTAGATGGGCATATGGACCTTATCGACCAGTCAGTAGGCATACATTTTTGTTGATGACCTGGTGCATGCGGTTCATCAAAACACCTCCTCCATATTTAAAGAGCTCCGCAGGTATGCCATCCGACCCGGCGGACTTGTTATTTTTTTTAGCTTTTGGATGGCTATTTCTACCTCTTCTGATCTGGGTCTTCATTGACAGATCTTGCTTTTCTTTTGTCATTACCTCGCTCGACATTTTGCGCAGTTCGAAATGCTGCTAAAAGCATCTACAATTCCCTGTGCTTCGGGGACTAAGTTTCCTTCACTGTTTCGATGAGCCTGTGTTTCCGGTTCTGAAACCAGAAGCTAATTGATTCGACATTTTAAAGAAGCGCCCCTTGATGTTCTTGGCCCGAGACTCTTTTAGATCTTTGAGCTGAGAAACTGCGGATGCTCCTTTCTTCATCGCAGGGTCTGTTCTCATTTCTCCTTTTTGTTCAATACTCTGCTCTTGCTGCTCTTGTTCTCCGTTGCAGCAACTGAAAACGGTTGTGGAAATAAAGAACAAAAAAAACAGAATTAAATTAGTGCTCCTCTTTGCAGCGCAACTTCACGAATGTGCATACATTGAAAGGTATCCTTTTTCGATGAACAAAATCAAATCTTATCGTAATTCCTTAAAATCAATTAGGCTGATTTTTCATTGTTGATCGAGAAGGCGAGATATACTGCTTAAATCCTGGTTGAACCTCTCTTTGTCTCTTCGTGGTGGTTCCTGGCAATGATATTGTGGCTCTACAGAAAACATCTAAAACTTGCTGGCTTTTTTCACGGACAAAATTTTGTTTCTGGAATGTAGCCGGGGAATTGTTTTAATGCGTTTACGTGAAAAGGTCATTGTCTGGCATTTGCTAATGTTGAGTTCTAAACAATTTTTGGTACACCAGCTTGAGAAATTGTCGAGATCTGTTGGGAGGAGAGATATAAGTCAGAAATGATTTTCAAAAATTTCGTATCGTCAGCCTCCTGTTAATGTAAATTACAAGATAAAGAGTAGAGGGCCTTAATGACTACCTTGGGGTACACCAGAAGTGACTTGAATAGGATTGGAACATGAGGATCCAAACCGGAGAATATAGTGATAAGAGTGAGATCTAAACGAATGCTAGTAGCTCGTGGTTGAGTGGTTAGGGGCGTTGGCTGCTAAGCAGAAATTCGTGGGTTTGATTCCTACTTGTGATCATAAAGTTTTTATTTCATCTTTCTTGGGCACTGCCTCTTGCGAAGAACTGACAAAACTTGCAAGATATCAATCTGTCATGAAAAAGTGCTTCTCAACTTTGGCGCTCGGAATCGGCGTTATATTGTAGGTCCCCTTTATTCGCTCCAGGGAATTGTTGATGAGAGTAGTAAGTCACTTAGGCCTTGGCTCTTCAAGAGCTGTCGCGCCATTTCTAACGTTTACCATTTCACAATTATTGCTCTTCCTAAAAAATCGTTAGTAGGTACATAAGCAAAATTTAACTCAGATTGCAGATCTTATTGCAACAATTTGATTAAATCCAATTCCAGACCATTAAAAAGTTTCACTTGGTGTACAAAACAATTTTCTCTCCTCTCGAAAATCTTATAATCGTAGCTGAAAATAGATCACCTGAAACTGGTTTACTTTATATTCACTCGTATTCCTCTCCTCAATGTCAAGAATGATAACTAATCATGTGAAACGAAAAGAAGAATTAAAAAAATAAAAATAAAACTTGCGATAAACTTCGCATCAGTTGCTGCGTTAATAACAAAAACAACAACAACAAAATTCAAAAAAGAAATAAATCCAACTTGATTGCAATTCTCACAAAAACGACGACGACGACGACGGACGCACGATCACACAAGACACAAACAACAAGAAGGAAGAGAACCATTGCTTATATTATAATTGAATCTAATTATAGATTTCTGCTTCCATCTACATGCGAATGCGGAAAACACTTTCAGCAAAAAAGAAGTACACTTCGACAAAACAAAAAATCGACTTGACGACCAAACTGAAGACTAACCAAGAAGAGAACAGCATTACCATAAATCCAATCCAATCCATAAGAGATCGCTTAAAGATCAAAAATTCATCACTCTCGAGAATACCAAATCAGATTTCTACAACGGACATGAGCTATCGCTTAATTTCAAATTCAATTGCTAGAGATCATCATCATCACACCTCTTAGAGACCTTTTGGAACAATAAAATTACATCGAGCATACAAAAATTCAGGAATCAAGTCAAATTTAAATTACGAATGTTGTTAATAAATTGCTCAAGGTTTTGGGGTCATTGACGTTTAGCCGCTAAGAGAGCCGCTGTTGCTATTGCGCGCTGATCGTCGTCACTCAACGAGAACTCAACAAAAAAAAAAAAGTAAAACAGGAAAAATAATAACAACAATCAAAACTTGACGAAACTTACTTTGTGTTTCGTGCAAAATCCGGAACCAATACGATTGAACACAACAAATATCAAAAAAAAAAAAAAAAAAAAAATGAACGAGGCGAGAATACATGCTTTGAATCTTATGTCAGAGTGACAGACACTCTTCCAAATGCGAGTCATATATAAAAACATTGACATGGCATATTTATTTATTTAGTTGTAAGGAACGAAGTGAAAAATATCATTGCCATAATAAAGATAAGATATGCTTGTAATTGTACAAACACAGAAAATAGAATTCGAAATAGGGAACACTTTGGCTCTCCCTCTCTCTCTCTCTTTTGCAGTTTCTTGATAACATTTGACAGTTGGGGGTTCTCCCACATTGTCGTGTGGTGATTTCTGAAGGTGTTTTGGGCTGACCAGGTGTTGGCTTCTTGCTAAATTTTTACATTAAGCAACGGTGATCCCAGCATGAAATGTATGTTAATTATCAAATGAATCATAATTGATTCATGAAATGTGGATCTCGCTAGATTGAAGGCAATAATAAGAGGAAACATTTTGTATGTAGAAAAATAAATATCACGCCCGTGAATCACATCTGCTTCATAATTTTTTATCAATTCACAATTTCCATGAATTCTATTTGATTCAAAATTGTATGGTTTAAGTGCGTGTGCATTACAAAAAACTCAAAGTGACTCAAGTAGATAGCTTCGATATGCATGTGAATTCCATTTCTACTAAGCCAAACTGCCTTTACCAGAATACCATAAACTTCAAGTAAATGTCAAGGTTCTAGACGGTAAAAAGGTCGTGAATCATATCTGATTCAATCCGTGCATTGAAATAAATAGGACTTAAGAAGTATTTGAATAGCAACGTTGATCACTGTTTGATACTTTTCATAATATGAGTCATATATGATTCATGGGTGTTTATTACTTACTATCTTACGGTAGCTCTACAGTCTAGATCGGACCAGACCCTCACCCAACAAACTTCTCCAGCCAGCTCGGTCCCTAGCTAGCTGTCTCCAGGTTCGCACGCCAAATTGGTTCAGGTCCTCTACCACCTGTGTTCTCAACCTGAGTCGCGACGTCCTTCCGTGTTGGATTCGAAGACTCTACGAGCCGGAGCATTATTTTCCATTCGCTCAACATGACCCTACCACCTAAGTCGTTGGACCTTAACTTTTCTGGCTAGGTCAGTGTCGCTGTACAGCTCGTACAGTTCTTGGTTGAATCTTCGTCTCCATTCTCCATTAATGCAGACAGGACCAAAAATCACTCGAAGAATTTTTGACTCAAAGCAGCCCAAAACGTTTTCATCAGATGTTGTCATGGTCCATGTCTCTGCAGCATACATGAGGACCGGGATGATGAGGGTTTTATAGAGTGTCACTTTAGTTGCTCGGGAGAGGACCTTACTACTCAATTGCCTTCTAAGTCCAAAGAAGCAGCGATTGGCAAGAGTGATTCTTCGTTTGATTTCAGCGCTGGTGTTGTTGTCTGAGTTTATAGCGGATCCAGTGAAGACAAGGCCTTAACTACCTCGAAGTTAAATCTGTCTATGTTGACGTTTGCTCCAAGACATCGATGGTGGTAGTCCTTTCTGACGACAGCATTAACTTGGTCTTGCCCTCGTTAACCGCTAGACCCATCTGGCTGGCCTCCATCTCAAGACTCACAAACGCTCCACTGACATCACGATGTGTTCTTCCGATAATGTCAATGCCGTCTGCTTATCCTAGTAACTGGATGGACTTTTGAAAGACTGTGCCTCTGGTGTTGACATTGGAGCTTTGCACAATCTTTTCAAGAATGATGTTGAAGAAATCGCATGATAACGCATCGCCTTCCGTTAGATTTCTTCCGACCATGATGGAACAGCGTGAGTTTTCCATTGACATCTTACACAGACGGACGACTTTTTCTGGGATGCCAACACAAGACATTGCTCTATATAGTTGGCCTCTACAGACCCTGTCATACGCGGCCTTGAAATCGATGAAAAGGTGGTAGGTATCGATTTGAAGTTCCTGGGTCTTCTGCAAGATCTGCCGTTGGGTGAATATTTGATCGATGGTGGACTTTCCGGGTCTGAAGCTACACTGATAAGGATCTACCAGGTTGTTGACGAAGGGCTTCAAACGTTCACCCAGCACGGCAGACAAGATCTTATAGGCGATGTTAAGGAGACTTATACCTCTGTAGTTGGTGCAGTTTAGGGCATCTCCTCTTTTGAGGATCGGGCATACGATGCTGAGGTTCCATTCATCGGGCATGCTTTCCGCCGACCAAATTTTTGCAGATGAGCTGGTGCAGGCTCCTAACCAAATCATTTCCAGCTGCTTTGTACAGTTTGGCGGCTAGCCCGTCTGCTCTAGTGGCTTTGTTCGACCAAAGTTTAGATATCGCTATCTTCACTTCGTCCATGTTGCTTTGTTTATTATATTCTTTAAATAATTCAAATAAATTAGAATTTATTCTGCGACTATTGGGTCCTATCAGTTGGCGGAAAATGGGGACTGTTATCACTTCATATTACCCACTATCTGTTAATCAACATTTTTAATCGTGAATCATATCTGATTCATTCGGAGTATATAATGAAATAAATAGGACTCTAGAGGGATTTGAACTGACTTCAATTGAAACGTTCAACATATTTCGATAGTTTTCGCAATATGAGTCATATTTGATTCATAGACGCTTAAGAAAACAGAGTACTGCGACAGCTCTTGAAGAGTCAAAGCCTAAGTGACTTACCTTCATCAACAATTGTCTGAGTGCGTGTGAAGAATTGAGGGGACCTACAATTTAACGCCGATTCCGAACGTCAAAGATGAGAAGCACTTTTTCATGACAGATTGATACTCTTGGAAGTTTTGTCAGTTCTTGGCAAGAGGCAGTGCCCGTGAAAGATGGAATACAAACTTTATGGGCACATGCAGGACTCGAACCATCGACGTTCTGCTTAGCAGCCAACGCACCTAACCATTAAGCCACGGGCAGTTGCTCGATGCTTTATCGTATGAATAAATTAATGAATGAGTATTTGTTGTGCGCTTTTTGGATCCGATCAGTTGGTGGATTCGCTTATCGAGACCATTTATTACTTTTTTGAAATAAGGACTGGTATCCCTGTTCATATAAACCCCTTGGCTTCTTTTATTTGCTATTTTTTCTTTCACTGAAAAAGTTCCCCTCAAATCAATCTGCTTTGCGTCTTCCTGCGATGAGAGTCTTGGTTAAGACACTGAGTCTTGAAAAGACCTGCAACTGACTGTACGAAACTTTGTCATCGAGGACTTTTGATTTTTATAAGACCTCCATTATACGGGAATCTCTAGCCTTGGATTACTGTTGCATCTTTCTCGTTTTATTTCTGAGGAGCTTTGGTGCTATTACTGGTTGAAGAAGCCATATTGGTGTCTTGTCTTCTTATAGATGTTGGGTCTGGGTGATGTTCTCCTTTGAAAAAAATATGATTAAGTTATCTTTTTGCTGTCCCGTTGTTGAAGGTGATTGCTGCAGAAATAAAACAAAAAAACGCTGGAAACAGGATAGCTTCATCTTCACCTCTGGTGTGATTTTTTGTTCAGGACAGTGGACTCATAGAAAAGACTAGGCTTTTATTGATTAGCTCTCTAGTTTTATTCTGCTCGCTCTTCTTTGTGTCAATTTGAGAAGCGTCTGACAATACAGTGCAATTCTCTGTGCTTCTGAACATACGTTCCCTTCTTCATTTCCAAGAGCCTGTGTACCTCTATACCTGTTACAGGACCAGAGCCTTCCATCGTGAAGTTAGAAGGAAATCGATAGAACTGTTCAGATGAAGACTTTACACGATCAAACTGATTGTGTCCTTGGAACTATTGTAACAAAAAAACATATAAATCTCTAAGATTTGACTTCATTTAACGTAATGTGTAATAATTTATTAATACATCGTTTTCTTTTTCTTTCCAGGTGAGTTCACATTGCTGTTGAATTTGTTTAACTATTAAAAGACATGTCTAGAGCTTAAGGTAATTTAAAATTGAGATCAATGCCACAAATCTGGTCACCCCAAAATGCAATACACAATTCCATACATTATCATTATTTTCATTTAACATTTCATTTTATTCTCCATTGCTCTGTATAGGTGCCTACCTACTTCTTAAATTATTTATTTTTAATTCATATCATTTCGTTCCTTCTTCCGCTTAAAAGTTTAAACAACACACACACACACACAATCACTGCCTCACTCATTTACACTCAATCTTATGCAGCCCAGAGCACGTTAAGCAGAGGTAACACATTTGCTTTTAGTGCCATTTGTGTAATAATATTTGTTAGTTTATTTTTCATACAATTTTGTGTTTTTATTTTTTATTTAGTTGTTAATTTTCTGCTTTTTAAGAGAATGTGTCATTTGTGTGATTTGGAGTGAGAGCGTGTTAAATGAATTTTTTTTTCGTTGCGTTGTGTGTGTCGCTGTTTTTGTGTGATGGAATTTTTGTGCACACCGCATTACTTATAGCAGAGCAAAAGCGAGTATAAGTAGGTATTTGTGTTGTGTGTATGTTTGTGGTAAGGGCATCGGGATTAGTTGAAGTGGAATGCACTCGGTAAAAATATTTTTTTTTGTCCATCCATTCGCCGACTTACGATGATTTTTATTTAACAAAAACAAGAGCGAAAAACGACAAAGAAGGCAAAAACACATTCCAGATGGGGGAATTCCTCAGAGTGTTGATGAAATTCTTTCGGGATGAGGAATTTTAAAAGGAATTAAGGGGAAAGTGACGATGGAGATTAAAAAAAAAAATTTAATTTTGAAGGATTAAATAAATAAAATCAATTAAAACGTCGAGTTTATGGGTGTTGATAAGTTTGGCGTTGGGCGCCAGTGAATGGTTTCTTATCGTCGACGTATTTTGAATAACATTGTGGTTTCCGATTTTATTTAATTAAGCTAATTAGACCAGTGGTATTGATATGGTGTTAAGAGCGTGATTGTTGGGCGCCATTTAAATCTGTTTAATGAGCCGAGACAATTGCGAGAAGTTTAAAAGGTTTTAAGGTAAAAAATCACCAATTTAAAACGAAACACTAATTGAAGCAATAGTTGTTTGGTTTGGGTCTCTTTTGAAATTTTGGAATTTTGATTATGCTCTGCACTAGGCTTTTATTAAGTGTAACAAGGACAAAATCGCATTAAGTGTCTTGCAAGTTTGTCAGAAAGAACCTTAAATTTTTTTTCTCATCTGACAGCAATAAAATAAGCAAATATATAAACATCAACAAAATCAAGAAGTATGTACGCATCCACAACAGAACACACACAAATGAGAGATAAAAGATGATAAAATGAGAATCTAGTATCTACCTCAACTGTATACTCGTTTCTTTAACATTCGCGTTGATTAATCCAATGAAACTGACCTCAGATATTTATTTTCTGGTTTTGTACACTCTGTATGCTTGAATTGGGTCTACCAGCAAACACTTTTTGAGCACCCCAATGATCTCTGTCTCCTGCTATGAATCTTGCAGCAAAGGATTCCTCTAACCGGTTCATCTTCGCTTCGGACGCTACAAAAGTTTTCTAAAATAAAACAAAAACGGTTTTGGATATCAATGAAATTCTTTATTCCTGTGGAAGTACATTTGATGCCATTATGTATGGAACTCGATTTCTTTTGCATGGCCACCACGGGCACGCTTGCAGAAGTCCAGACGCTGAACCCAATTTTCGACGGTTTTCAAGCATAAATCGGCCGATACTGCTGCAATTTCACGTTCGATATTCGTACGAAGTTCATCAATCGTCGCTGGCTTGTTGGCATAAACCATAGATTTGACGTAGCCCCACAGGAAATAGTCTAACGGCGTTAAATCGCATGAACGAGGCGGCCAATTCACAGGTCCATTTCTGGAGATAATGCGCTCATCGAACTTCGTTCTCAATAATTCGATTGTTTGGCCCGCTGTGTGACATGTGGCACCGTCCTGTTGAAACCACATATCGTCCAAGTCCATATCATCCAATTCATTCCAAAAATAATCGGTTAGCATTGAGCGGTAGCGATTCCCATTCACAGTAACGTGCCGGTCTTGATCATCACGGAAGAAGTACGGCCCAATGACACCACCAGCATGTAAACCGCACCAAACAGTGATTTTTTCGGGATGTAATGGTGCCTCGTGAAGCACATGTGGATTGCTGCCTGACCAATAACGCATATTTTGCTTATTGACGAAGCCATCCAGCCAGAAATGAGCCTCATCGCTGAAGATGATTTTTCGATGAAAATCCGGATCATTTTCAAGTTGTTGCTCAGCCCAATTCACGAACATACGACGCTTCTGGTGATCAAGCGGCTTCAGTTCTTGCGTCAATTTGATCTTGTAAGGATGTAGGCCAAGATCTTTTCGCGAAATTCGCCACAACGACGTCACAGAGATGCCCAACGCTTGAGAACGACGTGTGAGAGACTGATTTGGGTCTTCCGCAATTGATGCGCTAGCGGCAGCAATATTCTCGACACTACGGGCACTTCTTTGTCTCACTGGCACGGGAACATTTTGTACTGAGCCTGTGGATTCAAATTTTTCCACTAGACGCTCAATTGTTGATCTGGCAGGACGATTATGACGACCATAAATTGTACGTAGCGCTCTTAAAGTGTTGACCACTGACTCCGAATTTCGGTAGTAAATTTTAATAATTTCGACTCGTTGTTGGATCCATGATGAAATGGCAAACCTTACTGAAGAAAATGTCAAGAGAGCGGGAAAAAATATGGCGTCGTTTGCTGTCCCTATCGGTCTACTTTTGTAGCGTCCCTATTGAAAAAACCCTTTACAAGCTAGGTCTAGCTAACGGAATATACTAAGCTTAATTTTTTTAACGTTTTGATATGGTAATGTCGCCGTGACTATATCGTCCCGGAATCGTCTTCCTTCACATTCGGAGCCACTATTTTCCGTTAGAATTTCGAACGTGGCGAAGAGTTCCAAGTGCGTAACCAGTCCGGAGCCGAGTGAGTAGAATCGTCTACAGTTTAGTAGTACAGTATAGTAGTTTGGCTTTCTTCTTCCATATTGTAATGGGCTGCTAATAATGCAAGTGTCCGTGGCTTAGTGGATTAGGTGCGTTGGCTGCTAAGCAGAACGTCGTGGGTTCGAATCCTACTCGTGTCCATAAGTTTTTATTTCAACTTTCACCGACACTGCCTATTGCGAAGAACTGACAAAACTTCAATCACAAGTATCAATCTGTCATGAAAAAGTGCTTCTGAACTTTAACATTCGGAATCGTCGTTAAATTGTAGGTCCCCTCAATTCCTCACATGCACTCAGAGAATTGTTGATGAGAGTAAGCCACTTAGGCCTTGGCTCTACAAGAGGTGTCGCGCATCTTTTCTTTGTTTTTGCTACACTCAGGTATAAAAGATTCCACTACTCGTACTCCTAGCTTAGTTATTTCCTCTCATGCTCGGTACCTTAGAACATTCATTGATTTCGCGATTTAGATAGTCTCCACATAGGAATAGTCTCGGGTACTTTAGACAAAGTTGTTTTGATCCTATCTAGCGAAATGTCGCTTAAAAAACACTTATTGCATAGAAGACCTTAGTGTTCAAGTGAAAAAGAGTCTATCGCTTCGTCTATTCTGCATGAAATAGGCCAGTTTCCGTGGCATTATCTGACTTGAGTCTTTTGAAAGTGAACAGTACCGACGTGGGCTTAAAATCGATTTTCTGACAAGTCGCATAGGTTGTTTGTGAGTCAATAGGTAAGCTTACCATCTCCGTTTTCAGGATAATTTTGACTTGTGATGTACCGAATGGCGATGACGGGCAAAACTCCCTAAGCAATACAGAAACCATTCAATTTGGGTGCAGAAGGCCAACAATTCCACCCACCCGACATGGACGAAGTGAAGATAGCGATATCTTAACTTAGATCGAACAAAGCTGCTGGAGCAGACGGGCTAAGCCGCCGAACTGTACAAAGCAACTGGAGATGATTTGGTCATGAGCAATTTGGCGGAGGCAAGCATCGCCCGACGAATGAAATCTCAGCATCGTATGCCCGATTCTCAAGAAAGGAGATCTCCAGAACTGCACCAGCTACAGAGGTATAAGTGTCCTTAACATCGCCTACAAGATGTTGTCTGCCGTGCTGTGTGAACGTTTTAAGCCCTTCGTCAACATCCTTATCAGTGTGGCCTTCAGACCCGAAGGTTTACCATCGATCAAATATTCACCCTACGGCATATCTTGAGAAGACTCAGTAACTTCAAATGCGATACCTACCACCTTTTCATCGATTTCAAGGCCGCGTATGACAGCGTCTTAGAGCTATATAGAGATGCTTGGCATCCAGAAAACTCGTCGTGTAAGATTACAATGGAAAACTCACGCTGTTCCATCATGGTCGGTAAAAACCTAACGGACGTTTTTGATGTCAAAAAAGGTTTTAGACAAGGCGATGCGCTGTCATGAGATTTCTTCAACACCATTCTTGAAAAGATTGTGCAAAGCTCCAACGTCAATACCAGAGGCACAATCTTTCAAAAGTGCGTCCAGCTACTAGGATACCCAGACGACATTGGCATAATTGGAAGAATACAGCATGATGTCAGTGAAGCGTTTGTGAGTCTTGAGACAGAGGCCAGGAAGATGGGTCTAGCAGTTAACAATTCCAAGAGCAAGTTAATGCTGTCAACAAGAAAGAACAACCAACATCGACGTCTTGGAGCAGACGTCAACATAGATGGATTTAACTTCGAGGTAGTTAAGGACTTTTTCTAACTGGGATCAACTTTAAACTCAGACGACAACACCAGCGCTGAAATCAAACGAAGAATCACTCTTGCCAATCGCTGCTTCTTTGGACTTAGAAGGTAATTGAGTAGTAAAGTCCTGTCCCAAGCATCTAAAGTGACACTCTGCAAAAAAAGCCTAATCATCCTGGTCTCAATGTATGGTGTAGAGACATGGACCGTGATAACATCTGAAGAAAACGTTGGGGCTGCTTTGAGAGAAAAATTCTTTGATTGATTTTTGGTCCTGTCTGCATTAATGGAGTATGGAGACGAAGATTCAACCAAGAACTGTACGAGCTGTACAGCGACACTGACCTAGCCAGAAAAGTTAAGGTCCAACGACTTAGATGGTTGGGTCATGTAGAGCGAATGGAAAATAATGCTCCGGCTCGTAGAGTCTTCAAATCCAACCCGGAAGGACGTCGCAGAAGAGAAAGACCGCGACTCAGGTGGAACACACAGGTGGTAGAGGACCTGAACCAACTTGGCGTGCGAAACTGGAGACAGCTAGCTAGGGACCGAGCTGGCTGGAGATGTTTGTTGGGTGAGCCCCTGGTCCGACCTGGACTGTAGCGCCACCATAAGTAAGTAAGTAAGTTACCTATACAATTAAGCGTCAATGAATCATATATGACTCATTATGAAAACCATAAAAATGTGTTCAACGTTCCTATTGAAATAAATTCAAATAGCTCCTACATCTGACTTATTTCAACTCGCCGAATGAATCAGATATTATTCACGATACAAAAATGATGGAGAAAAGATGATTTGGTCTAGAATTTTGATATTTCCCGATTATTTGATGATGTTTTAATTGGTTTCAAATTCAACGTACACGTGCATGTTGTAGTTATCTCACTTCGAGTTTCTAGAAATGCACAAGCTACTGAAACCGTAATGTTCTTGTATCAAATTTGATTCAAAAGCACTTCCAACTTACTAAAAATGTATGAATCAAATGTGATTCACCTGACGTGATGCTGATTATTTTCTACATAGAAATGTAGATATTTTAACATAGAACATTGTATTGCCTTGATTCACATATTTTAATGAATCAATCATTCTTATGTTTCCAATGCGTCTGCATTCAATTTTTCATGCAGAAAAAAAAACGCTCCTATCCACTGACCCCGAGTGTTGCTGTAGTAAAATATTTTCTATCTGTTCATTTGTATGGTTTCACTGCACATATATAATTTTGCTGGCATTATTATTGTCTTTCCGAGAATATTATGTTTTTTTTTTATTATTTTTATTAAGTTTTGCGGTTAACTAAAAAAAAAAGAATAAAAATCGAAATACTCATTTTCTATTTGAATAATAAGCACGCCTTGGTATTGAGTACTAACTCATTACTCTGATAGTTTTATTGCTTGCTTCTTTTATGTGTTTATTTTTTTTTTTACGATTCAATAAATTGACCTTAATACCTTCTGCCCACAATGCTGCCAATTATCAGCACTTTTCGCCTTATTCGATTTTAGTTGTTATTTAATTGCAGTGAGCAGGTATATTTGCATATTTATTTATTTAAGTTTGTTTTTTTTATCATTTTATTTTATTTATTTTAATTTATATTCCATCAATGACAAAATAAACCAAAAAGAAAATTAAACTCGACGACCGACCGACGGGGACGCACGGCGAGGACGACAGCGACAACGACAACATTGACAGTTTCACATTTACGCAAAATAAAGAACAAGGGAGACACTTGAAAATAAGTCGTGCGTGTTGCGTTCATGTACGTTCTGGTTGTGGTGCTAATTGACATTTTAATTTCGCACGTGTTTGCCAAAACAAAAAAAAAAAAAATATAAAAAGAAGTAATAAAAGAAAATAAGGGTTTTTTTGGGACAAAAAAAATAAATAAACTGTTTAACTGCGAAGGGGTTGTAAGAAGTTTTTGTTTGTCATATTAATTGGATACTTTTCAAGGGCTACTTTTTCCACTTTTGTATTTGAAAGTGAATTGGGTGTTAAATCATCAAACTGATAAGATCGCGCAGCGACACTAACGACAAGTAACCGGGGCTAAAGTTTTGTTTGATTTATAATAGTTCGCGTTTAATTTGCATTTATATGATCCAACTAATTGATTGTTTTGTTTGTTTATTTCCTTTTATTTTTCTCTTTTTTATGGGGGTGTGTTCTTGATAGAGATTCTGCTGAAAGATAGTTGATGTAAATGTCATAAAACAAAAAATATGGGAGTAATAAAATGTTAATTAGATGTCATATCTGTTTTCTTTCACGTGGGAGTTAATTTTCGGTTTCTTATTTCATCAATTAATTATTATTTAACCACAAAAGAGCTATTTACTTACTTACTAACTTATGGTGGTGCTACAGTCCAGGTCGGACCAGGGGCTCACCCAACAAACTTCTCCAGCCAGCTCGATCCCTAGCTAGCTGTCTCCAGTTTCGCACGCCAAGTTGGTTCAGGTCCTCTACCACCTGTGTGCTCCACCAATGGCGCGGTCTTCCTCTTCTGCGACATCCTTCTGTGTTGGATTCGAAGACTCTACGAGCCAGGGCATTGTTTTCCATTCGCTCCGAACCATCTAAGTCGTTGGAACTTAACTTTTCTGGGTAGGTCAGTGTCGCTGTACAGCTCGTACAGTTCTTGGTTGAATCTTCGTCTCCATTCTCCATTAATGCAGACAGGACCAAAAATCACTCGAAGAATTTTTCTCTCAGAGCAGCCCAAAGCGTTTTCATCAGATGTTGTCATGGTCCATGTCTCTGCACCATACATGAGGACCGGGATGATGGGGGTTTGTAGAGTGTCACTTTAGTTGCTCGGGAGAGGACTTTACTACTCAATTGCCTTCTAAGTCCAAAGAAGCAGCGATGGCAAGAGTGATTCTTCGTTTGATTTCAGCGCTGGTGTTGTTGTCTGAGTTGATAGCGGATCCCAGGTAGACAAAGTCCTTAACTACCTCGAAGTTAAATCTGTCTATGTTGACGTTTGCTCCAAGATGTCGATGTTGGTAGTCCTTTCTTGTCGACAGCATTAACTTGGTCTTGCCCTCGTTAACCGCTAGACCCATCTTCCTGGCCTCCGTCTCAAGACTCACAAACGCTCCACTGACATCACGCTGTGTTCTTCCAATTATGTCAATGTCGTCTGCGTATCCTAGTAGCTGGACGGACTTTTGAAAGATTGTGCCTCTGGTGTTGACGTTGGAGCTTTGCACAATCTTTTCAAGAATGATGTGAAGAAATCGCATGACACGCATCGCCTTGTCTAAAACCTTTTTGACATCAAATGCGTCCGTTAGGTTTTTTCCGACCATGATGGAACAGCGAGAGTTTTCCATTGTCATCTTACACAGACGAACGAGTTTTTCTGGAATGCCAAAACTAGACATTGCTCTATATTATTGGTCTCTATAGACGCTGTCATACGCGGCCTTGAAATCGATGAAAAGGTGGTAGGTATCGATTTGAAGTTCCTGGGTCTTCTGCAAGATCTGCCGTAGGGTGAATATTTGATCGATGGTGGACTTTCCGGGTCTGAAGCCACACTGATAAGGACCTATCAGGTTGTTGACGAAGGGCTTCAAACGTTCACACAGCACGGCAGACAACATCTTATAGGCGATGTTAAGGAGACTTAACCTCTGTAGTTGGTGCAGTTCAGTTGATCTCCTTTTTTGAGGAACGGTTATACGATGCTGAGGTTCCATTCATCGGGCATGCTTTC
This sequence comes from Sphaerophoria rueppellii, assembly GCA_920937365.1. Classification (NCBI taxonomy): domain Eukaryota; kingdom Metazoa; phylum Arthropoda; class Insecta; order Diptera; family Syrphidae; genus Sphaerophoria; species Sphaerophoria rueppellii. Next base: position 10,211,931 of record CAKKXW010000005.1, read on the forward strand.
CTCCGATAAAATTTTGCAGCTAGCTCGTCTGCTCCAGCGGCTTAGTTAGACTTAAGTTTAGATATCGCTATCTTCACTTCGTCAAGGTCGGGTGGGTGGAATTGTTGGCCTGCTGCACCCGAATTGAATGGTTCTGTATTGCTGACGGAGTTTGGTCGTCACCGCCATTAAACAGCTTGGAAAAGTGGTCTTTCCTTATCCTCAGCACTGACTACAGTTCCACGAGGATGTTCCCTTGATGGTCTCTACACGCTTCAGTTCGGGGTGTATAAGCCCTTCCTGTTGTGACATCCTCTATCTCCTCGATCGCTCGCTTCTCATGCCCCTTTTTTATCTTTCTGAAAAGCTTATGCTCCTCTCTCCTTTTCTGCTCGTAGAGCTCACGAGCTGCTCGTGTTCTTCTTCGCAGCGCCGCCTTGTATGCCTCTTGTTTAGCTGCATGTGCTCGCCGACACTCATTGTCAAACCAGGGGTTTGGTTGTGGTGGCCGTGTAAACCCTAGCTTTTCAAAGACGGCATCTCTGATGGCTGCTTTGCAGTGTTGCCACTGGTTCTCTACATTTTGTGGACTTCTGAGGAAATTTTCGGAGACACGATCGGAAAAGGATCTAGCAATCTCTTGCGATTGAAGCCGTTTGACGTCGAATTTCCTCCTAGCATTTTCGCGTGTTGGCCTTGATCGGGATATCCGCATTCGTACCTTGGCTACAACAAGGTAGTGTCCGAGTCGATGTTGGCACCTCGGAATGCGAATCTTGCATGCTAGAGAAGTGTCGTGCGTCGATCGCAATGTGATCAATGTGGTTGACGGTTGATTGGTCAGGAGATTTCCATGTTTCCTTGTGGATATCGAGATTTGGGAAACGTGTATTTGCTTCTATTACGTCTCGCCGCCCAGCGAAGTCTATAAGCCTATATCCGTTATCGGAGGTGGTGTCGTAGTAGGCTATGTCGTCCGATTATTCCACCAAAGATTTTTTCTCTACCCAGCTTAGCATTAAAATCTCCAAGGACAATTTTACTGTCAAAGCTAGGACATTGCTCATAGGTCTTGTCGAAGAGCTCGTAGAACCTGTCTTTGGTGTCTTCATCCTTTTCCGCTGTGGGGACGTGAGCGCAGATGAGGCTGATGTTGGTAAATTTATTCTTAATACGGATTGTCGTGATTCGTTCATTCACTGAATTGAAACTCAAGACCTTCTTCCTGAGTCGCGTCGCAACTACAAATCCACATCCAAATTACGCTGATTTTGTTCCCGGTTGCAGTCGCTACACGTGGATCTCACAGTTCTTCATTTTTCGTAGGACCAGACCACCTCACGCATTCCTTGGATGGTGATTATATCTGCCTTATAGCAGTCAAGGGCTTCCGCTAGTTCTTCGGCTGCACGTGGTCTGTTGAGGAATCTAACATTCCAAGTGCAAAACCGAAATTCGATGTCCTTACATATCGTTTGCGTGGGTCGTCATCATTAATTCCGTCCGTATCTGAGCCTTGTTGGCGTTTCGGAACAATGTCTTCTTTATGTGGCCGGGCAGTCACCCCAACGCACGACCCCCAACCTGGAGGGCCAGGTCTTTAGTTTAACTCTAAGACGAAGAGCCGGCCACATCGCTCCTTATAGGCCTGGGCTGCGATTATGTCGTAGTAGCCTATAAGGTTTCACTAAGTAGTTCATCCTGACTGGAACTGTAGACGCCACAGTTGATTCCATCTGGAAGTTCTTCGCTGTCGCCTGTTGAAAAGGAAGCATGCCTTAGTGGACGCGTACCTCTCCCCACTCTCTCTCTCTATTGCTGCGCCAACATCTTCCCACTGGAGTTGAAACCCAATCTTCGGTTGAGGTACTGGGCACCCGATGTTCACCACGGGGAGGTGGAAATTAGGAGTTGATAGATAGAGCTTTCTGTGAACGCACAGAGCTACATAAAGCAAAATAGAAACATCAAAGAAACGTCAAAGTCAAACATTTATTAATTAAAATCTTCAAAAATCGAACACACTTCATAAAAATTGAAGAAAATGGAAATTTCACTTGACAGACAATTTCCTTACGTAAATTAACAAAAAAATAAAACACTCAATGAGGAAAGAAAACATTAAAAGCATTTTTCTAATTTTCTCTTCTTTTTTTTCTCGTATAATTCGCTTTTGCACACAACATCCAATCCATTGGCAAGGCCTCATTAAATGGCATTTTTATTGTATGATTATTATTTTGCATAGCATTTTTCTTGTTAATAATTTTAATTTTTTTTTTCATTTTCTCTTCGTAATGGTTGAAGAAAAATAACTCATAAATTCACTTCATGGAAAGATAAAAATATCATAAATAAGATAATTTGAAGTTGTGGATGTTGTTGTAGTTTTATGGCTCATTTATTAAGATATTTCTTGTAAAATAGAAAATGGGGTTCTAGATGTATTTTTGTGTTTGATAATAAAAATTAGGGAAAACATCAATATGGTAACCGAGCCGAGTTGTAAAGATTGATGAGGAAAAACGTCACAATGACTTTTGTTTGATATCATACGGAAATTGATTGGTTAGGAAGACCAGAAGATGAAAGTCCTTTGAAGACGTAGAAGCTGTATTTACCCAATTATGCCAAATTTATGATTAATGGTCTTAAGTCTTGTGTATTCTCTGTAGTACCTAATCGGAAGCTACGAACGGTCTCAGTTAGTAGCAAGAAGATCATCTCAAAGAGAAGAAAAAACTGTTGGATGAAGTTAGAAAAATAAACATATTGGAGACGGCTGTCTCTTGTAACAAAAGCTTGTCGTTTTTTCTTCCGTCGTTGCTGTTTCAACATTTTTCTGGCAATAAAAATGAGAATTCGGTGAGGGATCGTATTTTTTTTTATAATTATTTTGACCACAATATTAATACATTTCAAGTCAATGATTACCTCTTGTGGAATGAGCACATATCTGATGTCGCCAAAAATGTCGCAAGATATTCAGCGCTGCTGCTCCAGCAACATCCTGTACGCCTCTTGAGCATTTAAAATAGTTTGCGACGGAAAAATCGTCAAATCATTTACGACCGTGGAACACCTTCGTAACGTTTCTTGTCTATCCCCTATTTACCGTTACTTTTACAGTCAATACCCCAGTGAAAAAGATAGTTGCATTCCTCCCCTTAAACAATTCAGCCATTAGTTCACTCAGAGATTCATATTTTAGCGTTACTCCGCGAATGTGGAACTTTCTTCCATACCATGTCTTCCCCAATGATTGAATTCAATGGATATTTATACCCTTTTCATGCCAGAGACACAGTGAGTACATTAGGAAGAAGGGAAGGGGTTGGACAGGAGGTGTCGGTGTGCATTTGTCTTAAATTCCTGAGCATTGCAATGATTGGGAAAGACAGAGTGTGGAAGAGAGTTCCACGTTCGCGTAGTACGGCTAAAGAACGATTTTCTATACTTAACAGTACGTCCGAAGTTGGGCTCGAGAGTAAACTGATGGACATTCCTAGAAACGCGAGTATTAAGGGCAAATTGTATGAGCGGAGGAATGCAACTGGCTATTTCACTAGAGCAATTACCGAAAAAGTAGCGATAGAACACGCTACGTTACGACGGTGTTCTAAAGAGGTGAATGCGTCAGTGATCTATCTATCACGATTCATTCTTACTGCTCTTTTTTGTATTCCCACCAAGAGGGTTAAGTAAGTAGCTGGAGCACCAGCCCAGTGATGTGAGTTGTACTCAAGCTTTGGACGGATATTGGTTTTATAGCCAGATCAGACGGGGAGAACAATTTCTTGCACCTTCTTAAGAAACCGAAATATCTTGAGGCATTTTTGGCGACATCGCGTATGTGCTCAATCCACGAGATTTGGTCAGTGATGCACATACCGAGAATTTCGAGATGTTCCGTCCCATTGAGGCAAAAGCCACTCTCAAGACAGCATTGAATTTTCGAACCATTAAACTCTACGCGGTTTTTAAATCCCCATTGTACAATGCTGTTTAAGTCAGAGTCTAATGAGCTTAACATATTTTGCCGTTGCAGTTCCACACCCGAAGAGGAGGGTTGTGAGTCTGGAAACGAATATGAGAAGCTAAGGGTACTATCGTCAGGGAAACAATTTATTGGATTAGAAGTAACAGACAAGAGATCACTAATAAAAATGAGAAAGATGTTCGGAGTCAAAACGGAGCCCTGGGGGACACCAGCATTTATATTGTGGGTTTCGGACAGAACGGTTCGAAACAAAGTTTCAAATCCAACGAAGAAGGGATTCATCGAAACCGAAGGCACGCATTTTCGATAAAAGAGCAAGATGCCAGACTTTATCAAATGCCTTTGAAATATCAAGTGCTACAATCTTACTTTCTCCAAAACGATGTAAAGATTTGTTCCACTATTCGGTGAGATAAAACATCAGATCACCAGTGGACCTGTTGCTGCGAAAGCCGTGCTGCCAGTCATTAAGGAGCTTTCAGTCTTCGAGATATTTCTTGAGCTGATAGTTTATCTGACGGAATCTGTGTCCCTTTATATTTCTACTCTTACCTTCAAGTTGAGTGTCTTCTATTGTTGACAACAGTTTGCACTGGTCATGGTGGATTGTTTTGTATTTTTGAAAACTGTTCGAACCTCATTTCAGATATGGCTTTTTATTTTGAGAAGAAAATCTTCATTTTTCTGCACGAAGAAGCCTCCCAACCCAACAAAACGCTAACGCTTCCACTGATTTCTAACTAAGAGGTTATTGGATCTTCTTGTGGTAGCTTCGATCGGGATATTTCCAGTCGTTATTGCTCTAACAATGTAGCAGTCTGAATGTGCAGGCATCATATGTTTTGTCCTGTAGCACGTTGGACTTGTCTACCACATGAAAGTGATGTTGGCAAACTAAGCCTTTGTGCGTGTTCTCATAAGGTTCATTCAAAGGCTCATTCAAAGGGTTAAAACTCAAGACTTACTGCGTCATTCTAGTCTCAACTTCAATTCACTTCACACAAATAGACTTTGCTTTTGATGCAGAGAGCGATCATCTGACGCACGGTCTGCAACGTGGAGGGCCAGATCGATAGTTAAACTACAATGAAAGCAAGCCGACTAAGAGATGTGGGCCATGTTTACTTAGGCTAAAAACACACCGAAACGGACAAAACGTTTTTTGTCTTACGACAAAAAATCGTGTCTTTGTGTCCATTGCTCTTATGAGGCAACACACCCCGAAAAAGACACGACACGACAAAAATTCTTGTCCGCTCGACACGACACGACAAAAAGTCTTGTCCGCTCGTCGGTTGCAGTAAGTACATGGGGTTGTACAGGAGGGAGCAAAACACACCGAAGAAGACAAAAAGTCCGGGACAAAATGTCAGCACCTAAAACTGTCTTATGAAGTAACATACACCAAAATGAACAAGACAAATAAATCGAAAAAGAAAAAAAACGCGTGTGAGTTGTATAGGTGTATAGGAGCAACACACAAATGTGTTGACAAAAACAGACATTGGTGTCTTCGTTGGCCTCGGTATTGGGTTAAAAATACGACACAACGTCTTGTGTCGAAAGACAAAAAGACGTTTTGTCCGCTTCGGTGTATTTTTAGCCTTACATAAATCTAACTTAAAAATAAATTATGTATTTTAACTCAAAACCGTTCTCCGATAACCCTTAACAAAGTTCAAACTCGACCGCTAAGCTCTTCTAATTCTAACTTAATTCAGAAATCCCTCTGGTGCCCTTGCTTAAATGCAACATACTAACACTGTCTGTCTCTGTGCTTACTCCAACATGGCTTCATGTTCAAGAAGGTTTTTATGTGCGATTGCTTTTCCTATCCAAGGATTACATTTTTGACTAAATCAGATTGTCTTTTCTGGTTTCCTTTAAACAGCAAGAAACAAAACTTTGTAACAAAATACAATCTAAATGCCTTCAATTCTCATCATCTTCGAAAGTTATATCTATTTCATCCTTGCATTGCATTATCTTTTCCAACGACTCAATTTGCTTGAATATAAAGATCTGTTGCGGCAAACGCTAATATCCATACATCGAACACGCTTACATACACAACTTAATGTTGCAGATAACTCATTTTAAAATTTCACCGTTAGTATAATGGTTCAACTTCTATTTTGTATTCACACAGAATTTCAGAGAAAAGCACAAACCCATTTAGAAAAAACAGTAAACCAGACAGAAAAACTAAAAGAAATAATGAAGGTGCTAATTCACTCTCCTGAGGTAGTCCAGTAATAATCAGTGTTACCGCTTGTGGAATTCTTGGATTTGTCTTCATATCTTAAGATAAAACTCAAACAACTTATCTCTTACTTTTGAGTTATTTTCCCTTTTTTGTCGTAGTCTTGATATAATCGACAGCCTCAAGAGAACGTTTTAATGACTAAGAACCAGATGAAATCCGATTCAATTCAGTCTTCGACAATCAGAATCGTTTAATTTCAGTCAAAAATCTTGAAAATTAGCATTTTAAATGCTTTTAGTACAAGTTTAGTACTTTTTTGTACTAAAACAGTCTAAAACAGTTTTAATTCTATCGAAAAGTCAGCGACTAACAACATCTGCATACCATAAGATACCGGCCCATCAGCACAGTCGTGTTTTTCATTCTTATTTACCTCCATCTAATGCTAAAGATATATCTTCAAAGATTACTTAAGAAAAGAATGAAGTCTTCCTCAGGTTCCCTTTTTTTCCAACTGACGCGACGATGAGATAGATGGCGGACATATCAGGCGATGCTCTCCACAAAATGTGCGCTCAAAATCTGCAAACATTGTTGTTGTGTTGAATATAATAATCGGTATAAATTGGAGGCAAAATAGAACCGCTAGGTATTTAGCGTTATTCTGCGATCATTCTATACATTACGTATGTTGTTTAGGTACCTATTCCTATTCCTTCATTCGGTTTTGCGGCGGATGTTGTGTGTGCTACTCCTTATCCCCCGCACAAGCTCTCTATCTTGAGAAGCGAAAGCGAGCTATACGGAAAAGAACGTATGCTGCAAATTGTTGGACAAAGTATGTACATATGTGTCGAGAGAAAAAAAAATAACAACAAACTTTGATAGCAACAGCAGCAAGAGCGTGCATTTTTAATGGCAGCAGCGGGCTACAGTATACAATCATCGTGATGTGACGGTGAAGATAGTAGAAAACGGTTCTGCCGTTTTTTATTTTATTTTTTTTTAGAACGATGTGCATACTAAGCGACTCATTACAGCAGGTCTGCGCTTAAGCGCAATATTTTCGTCTCTTTTTTATGCAAGCAAATTGTTGGAGTTTTTTTTCAACGGTACACACGCACGAATCATCAGCCAGCAGTAGCGTAGCGCAGTACCGCATGCGGTTGTGTAGGGTTTGTTTTTTTTATTATTATTTTGAGGCAAAATGAATATATGCATGACACTCGCGATGAATACAAAATAATTTTTTTGTACACAAATTTCATTTTGAAATAAATTTTTGCTGGTTGCCAACAATCAACGTGTCGACTCAAACCCAACCAACCAACTGACTGACATTCGTGTACCAACAATTGGCAAATTGTTTAAAATTACAAAAACAATAAAGTTGTGCAATTGACTATAATATTAAGTTTTGTTTGTTTGTTTCGTTTTTAATAGAGCACTGGTAGTCGTCCTACAGGTGGGTTTTGTTTTTCTAGAAAAATGTAATCATATGCAGTTGGTTTTTTCGATTTGAAGAGAAATCCACACCCTCTTCGACGTGAAATAAATTTATAACAATGGAACGAATGAACACAAAACTGTGGCGTTATGAATTTCGGTGAGAATCGATTTGGGATTGAAGATTGGTGAAAGTTTGGAAAACTAGCTCAACGGGAGAAGGTTTTTTCCTCATTGGAGAATGTTTGAAATGCCAATTTGGCTCAGGTCTTGATGAATTCATTCGAAGGCAGGATTTCAAAATTGATTTAGAGCAGCAGAATTATTTTATTTCATTCAAACATTTTGAAAAAAGGCAAACTAAAGTGCATTTAGTACAAATTTAGTACTTTTTGTACTAAAAAAAATCTAAAACATCTTAAACGGAACGCTTTTCTATCAATTTGGTGTTGATGCCTGCACCTACTCTAGTATTCATTTTAGAACCATCGGTGTAGATGGTAATGATTGAGTCATTAGTGAAAGGCACACTATTTTCACATTTTAGTCTATTGGGGAAGCTAGTTGTAAACGATTTGTTGAAATCTAAGTAAGGTGTCATATAATCTGTGCAGATATTGTTATCTACGTATTTCGTAAGCATAGCTGCGTGACAGCGTGATTTCAATGGCGCCTTTGTGAGAATTGAGACAAAAGCGGCAAAAATGGGTTTAGCGTTAAATGAGGGAAAAACGAGGAAGGACACCCAACACCGACGCCTCGGGCAGAACGTCACAATAGACGCATATAACTTCGAGGTAGTTCAGGAGTTTGTCTACCTAGGCTCCGCTATAAACACGGGCAATAAAACCAGCGCCGAGATCAGACGAAGAATAACTCTTGCTAACCGCTGTTTCCTTGGGCTAAGAAAGCAATTGAGAGGAAAAGCCCTCTCTCGAGCAACTAAGGTAAAGCTGTACAACACCCTCATCATCCCAGTCCTGCTGTATTATGGACCTAGACAAAATCGGATGAAAGTGCCTAAGGCTGTTTCGAAGGGAAAGTTCTTCGGGTCATCTTTGGCCCCTTGTGCATTGAAGGGGAATGACGAAGTCAATGTAACAGCAAACTGCACGGGTTGTACAACGACATGGACCTAGCCAGAAGGGTCAAAGTCAAGAGACTCAGATGGCTCGGTCATTAAGATCGAATGGACACGGTCCGGAAAGTCTTCGACACTATCCTCTGGGGATGTAGAAAGAGAGGAAGACTGCGACTCAGGTGGCACACAAGTGGAAGAGGACCTCAACACAACTTGGAGTGCAAAACTGGGGACAGCTAGCTAGGGACCGACCTGGCTAGGCCTGGCTGAGACTGTTGATTGAGGCCCAAGTCCACAACGGACTGTAGCGCCACCTTACTTAAGGCGCTACAGTCCGTTGTGGACTTGGGCCTCAATCAACAGTCTCCGCCAGCTAGCTCGGTCCTTAGCTAGTCGTCTTCAGTTTTGCACTCCAAGTAGATTGAGGTCCTCTTCCACTTGAGGTCTTCCTCAACTCCTACGTCCCTCGGGAATAGTGTCGAAGGCTTTCTGTGCTGTGCTTTCCGCCCGTTCCACCAAAGATGACCTCTTTTCCCAGCTTTGCGTTAAAATCGCCGAGGACAATTTAAAAGTCATAACTAAGACATTGCTCGTATGTTTTGTCAAGGAGCTTGTAGAACTCGTCTTTGGTGTCGTCCTTTTTCTCTTCTGTGGGAGCATGCGCACATATTAGGCTAATGTTGCCGAATTTAGCCTTGATTCGGATTGTCATTCGGATTCGCTCACGCATTTGAAGCTCAAGACTGTTTGTCTGAGTCTGCTTCCCACGACGAATCCGCATCCAAATAGTCGCTGTTGTTGCTCTCGGTAACAATCCATCCAATCGCATCTCCGGGATAGCAGTAATGTCTGCTTTGTAGCAGTTGAGGCTCACCGTTAACTGTTCGGCAGCACGCGGTCTGTTAAGGGACCTAACATACCACGTGCATATCCGAAAATCGTTGTCCTTTGTACATTTGCTTGGGTCGTCATCAGTGTATCCGTCCTTTTCCGAGGCCTGTTGTTGCTTCGCAACTAAGATTTTTTCTACGTGGTCGGGAAGTCACCCCAACGCACAACACATAACCTGGAGTACCAGGCACTTGATGTGACTCCAAGTGCAAGAGCCGGAAAAACCGCTCCTTTTACGGCCTGAGCTTTAAAGAAGTCGAAGTCGCCCGTAAAGGTGTTCACCAAGTAGTTCGGCCTAACTGGAACTGGGGACGCCACCGTTGATTCCAAAGACGAAATTCATTCGCTGCCGTCCCTCGGTGGGAGTGCCTTGGTGGAAACACTCCTTCGTTGTGGGGTAATTGATAGTAACAGCCTACTCCGCTTCGACCTGTCGACCATGGGAGGCCCTTCTGCGGAATCAAGTTTCGCGATCGCATATCTCTAAGCTTCATAGTAGTAGTTACCGTAAAGCGCTTCGCCACGTCAAGGCTTACCCCGTGGAGGGAAGTGCCACCTTTAGTGAGTAATTTTAGAACTGCTGTGTCCTGCGTTGATCAGCTAACCTCCCCGCCTGATAAAAGTGAAAAACTTCAGCTAGCGAAAGTCCTCTGAAGAAGGCAAAGACTGTTCCATCCACCAGACCACCATTTTCTTGGATCCACAAGGAGTGGTTCACATCGCCTTTTTCGAGAAGGCTAAAATATCATTGGGCCGATTCGACTTCGAAGAAAAAAAAAGTAGGGTTACAGGTACTAACAGGATCATCCTCGTTTTTTTTTTTGACAACTTGCTTTGGCCATAGCTGGGTTTCACGTTTCCACCAAATAGGAAAAATATTTCAAGTGTCGCTTTTGAAAATGCTTCCTTGAATGCTTAACCCACTTCCAAAACAACAGTCACTTCAACTAAAAACTTCCAGACCAATCTTTCGCCAAAATATTACCATAGCCGCCTACAACTTATCGAGATTAAAAGAAAGCCATGTTTAAGACTCCTTATCCCACTCACAACACCAAAAAAATCACCCAACTTAAATTGTTAAATTTCACAATCAAGCATTCATGCAGGTACCTTTCCTCTACTTAACCAGCACCAAAAATGACGAACAAATAAATACTCAAAATCAAAAACTGTGTATTAACATCGATAAAAGCGATTACTCGTTGACGTCTTAACAATAAACGAGGTCAGGTTTACTAAATAAATAAAATTGCTCAGCTTGGTTCGCCAAAAAAAACGCAAAACAAACATTTAAAAGTAAGAAAGTACTCAAAAACATAAATCGCGTTGGCGGAGTTCCTTCAATTGAAAAAAAAAAACAACAGTAAAAATAATTACAATACATTATGTGTGAATTCACTTCAATTAATCATCAGTAAATATTACGTAGATCTGCGAATCTTTGAAAAATTTCTCTTCCCAATCGGCGACAACGCACGTTGTTTGACACACTTGGCGGCCAGGGATGAAGTAGAAAGAATTTAGATGAATCGTTTGGCGTGTGTGCCATGGCAAGGCTCACTTACTCAATTCAAAACTCAACTAACGATACAGACAGACTTGAGGAAGTCGGACGCTGTCGCCAGCGTCATCAATTCATGTTATCGCATGTTTGTTGGATTCGAGTGTGTGTGCAAAATTTATAACTGTAAACAAATAAACACGAAAAAAAAAATACAATATTCATAAAAGAAATGAAGAATTTGAACAACAAAATAAGAGAACATTAAGAAAAATGACGATGACGATTTGTAATTACTTTGATCTCTGTTGTCTTGGGTTGGCTGTGTTGTGCTGTTTGCTAATCTTCCAGGCGTCTGTTATCGCTACGACTGCATTTTTTCTGTCTTTTGTGGTTTCTTTTTATTCTTTAATAGACGGGCCTTGTTGTTTTTAGTAAAATTAAGCTTAAAAGATGGAAAAGATACTTTTGTATCTCAAGGATACATTTGTATCTATTGAAGAAAATATGAGTTTTACAAGTTTTATAAGAAAAATAATCAGTTTGAACATGTAAAGGTGATATTTTCAGTCAAGATACATTTGTATCTTTGAAATATTTTTGTATCTTTTGACTAAAACATGATTTTTCATTTGAAAATAAAAACTTTTCAAATAGTTTTGGTCGTTATCTTGAAAAAACCACCGCCTATTTCCTCCTTGATAAATGCATTCACTAAAACTTAAAATGTTCCGTCCCATTTGTGCTTAAATTCATTTGAATTCAATGCGATATGAACGAAAGAAATGAGTTATTTTGAGTACCAAATACAAAAGTACATACAATTTATCTACAAAATAGGCATAATTTTCCTTTCTCGATTATTTGTACTGTGTAGTTGCTGCTGTTATTGCATTTTTACTTGGACATTATGATGTGCACCATCATTGCAATTGTATTGCATTTAATTTGATGTATATATCGTTTTTTTAATCTGTTGCCTTGCTTCTTGTCATTGGATGAGCTGTTTGCTGTAGTTGCACATAATCACAACAGCAACAACAGGGAGTTACTCATATTATTATAGAAATTTTGTTCGTATATTTGCGGTGGTTTTTAAAGGTGCAAATAAAATAGCAAAAGAAACTTGCATTCATGGTCGACATCGTCATCGACATCGAAATCAACATCTACATTGCCATCGTTTTCGTTGTTCGTCGTTTGTCGTTTGTCGACTTGTTGTAATTTTGCCGGTAAATTGATGTTGAATTTTTATATTTAAGTTGTTTCGTTTTATCTTGTGTGCGCCATCAGATGAAGAAAAATAAATATACAAAATGTCAGATAAACGCAAGCGTGTCTTGGTTATTTCTTTGATTTTTCTTGTATTTAATTCATGTTGCAAATAAATATTTTGCAATTTTGTGCGCAGTCAGCTGTGACGAATGAATGCCAAGTTTATCTCTTTTTCGTTGCCACATATGAAGCTCGTAGATGTATTGATACGTCAAATTGGTGTGTAAATAAGTGTGGATTGTTGGCAAATTAAAGAAAAGAAGACATTACAAATTACATGTTAGGATCAACAATTGGCGAATTATCTTTAAATGTACTAAAACAAGCATTAGAAGAGGGTATTTAAGTGTTTTAAACAAAAAACAAAAAAATGATTGAAAAAGCTTTCAAAATGTGTTTTAGTACTAAATTTGTACTAAAAAATGGGTGTTTGTCGTACTAAAACTAAAATCGTACTTCGTTGTAGTGATCTCGATTTTTGTACTAAAAATGTACTAAATGTGTTCTAAAGATGTACTAAGTGCCTACTTTTTCGTCGAGAGAAAATCTTCTTTGATTACTTCTACTCCTACCTCCTACCTACTTCGTTGTAGTGATCTCGATTTTTGTACTAAAAATGTACTAAATGTGTTCTAAAGATGTACTAAGTGCCTACTTTTTCGTCGAGAGAAAATCTTCTTTGATTACTTCTACTCCTACCGCCACTACTATTAGTGATGAGCCCTACCGTCTACAAGCACCAGCTTGTTAGTTGCCTTTATTTTCTGTGACGGTTGCTTGGGATTTGAATATCATCCATGTAACATTTCCTGAAGTCTTAGGGCAAAGGAAAGTTAACTTTGGTTGAAACCAAGACATGATATATTGAGAATAACGCTTATAAGAGGGTACTAAAGTGGCCTTATCGTTTAGGAAAAATCTGTCCCATGAAACATATGAAAAGGTAGGAAAAAACCACCCTGGTGGACCACTGAAATAGGCAACTTAAGAAAAGAAACTAGAAGACTTTTCAATGTCGCCAAAAGAACTAGAAAAGAAACTGATTGGGAACTTTAAAAGAACAGTCAACGTTTGTTTAAGGTCGAAACGCAACGAACAAAACGTAGCTCATGGATGGCCTTCTGCAACGAAATAGAAAGTACAAATGAATCGACAAAACTCAGGAAAATTCTGACCAAAGATTCAGTCACTCTAGGATCTCTCAAATATCCTACAGGCAGCTGGACTGAATCCTGTAGCGAAACCCTTGAGCTCCTTGTGAAATCTCATTTTCTTAGCTGCGTAGCTGATATCCGTAGTCCAGAAACAGAGTCTCATACAGAACCCCTTGTACCATTGGATATTATGACGGAAGAAAGGATAAAATGGGCACATTCACTCCTTTTCCCTAAACAAATCCCTTAGTCCAGACGGAATCTTCTATATGATGCTTCAGAAGAGCATAAACCTCATCATCCCACACCTAGCTAGCATTTTCTATGATAGCCTTAAATTGGGGTATGTTCCCTATCGTGGCGTTGGTAAAGGTAGTTTTCATCCAAAAACTTTAGACCCATTAGTCTAACATCGTTTATTTTGAAAACACCTTGAAACCGGACTGTTTATCGGACGCTCAACATGCCTACATTAAAGGAAAAACCGTTGAAACAGCATTGCAACAGTGTTGTCAGCGTCATAAAGAAATCACTTAATGACAAGGAATATACCCTTGCAACGTTCTTGGATGTTGAGGTCTTCAATAGCGTGAAGAACGAAACAGTGAAGCAAGTCTTGGAAAACCACAAAGTCGAAATGGCAATAATACAGTGGACAATGTGTGTGTCTCAAAAAGAGACAAATCAACTCTGAGCTAGCGGAGGAAAGAGTGCGAGTAACCACATCCAAGGGTACCCCACAGTGTGGAGTTCTCTCACCGCTACTCTGGGGTCTGAACACCAAAGAAAGATTCAAAAAGGCATGGCATCGATTGGTTTTTACTCCTGCAATAGAATTTTCAGGAAAACCTGGGGATCAAACCCTTAAATTATCAGATGGATGTATTCGGCAATAATTAGACCAATACTACTAACCTTTCTTTGGTAATTTGATTTGGTGGAAAGCTTTAGAAAAGAGTGCAGACCTGAAAACTTTGACAAAAGGCCAAAAATTTGCGTGCACATTCATTACGGGATTATGAGATCCACTCCAACTGCGGTTCTGGAAGTTATACTCAATGTAATACCCCTAGACCTCTTTGCTCAAAAACCTGCGGCTAAAAGTGCCTTGAGCCTTAGTCAATCAAAAGCTTGTTTCATGCTGTCGCAAAGAGCTTAAAGTTCTTGGCACACAGCATAACATTAGACTCTGCTGGGTCCCAGGCCACAGCGATATACCAGGCAACGAGAAAACCGATGAATTAGCAAGATTAGGGTTAACGCTTGACGTAAGCAAAGCTCAGCTAGTTAGCACCCTACCTGTTATTTAAAACAGGAAATCTCAAGAAGAATAACTATCAAGGGTCGATCAAAGTTGGAACCTTCTTGACACCTGCAGCACTACAAGAAAAATCTGGCCCTCTTTTAACAAACAAAAAACGGAAAGAATTATGAAGCTACACAAGGGATCACTTCGATCTCTTGTAAGCATAATTACCGGACATAATCTGTTAGGTTATCATATGAACAAAATGAGAATCAGTTCAGATGGTCTATACAGACGAAGAGGTGCATGAAGACACTTCGCACTTTCTGTGTCACTGTCCCGCACTCTCCCACCAAAGGAAGAAATTGCTCGGCAACTATTTCTTCGGGGATTTAGAAGAACTCTCTAGTACACCAGGTACTAACATTCTGAACTTCGTCAAAGCCTCTAAATGGCTTGATTAACTGAACACAGGTTTTCCTTATTAGTTTGAATAGCTATACTCACGGGGATCACAATGGATCTGTATTGATCTAAGTGTGACGGTAACGATATCAACTATCAGCCCCTTAATCTAACTTAAAGTGGGCTTTTGGGTTCTAAAAAAAATTTAAGTTTTTAGAACAATTGTACTAAATTAGTACTAAAATTGTACTAAAACTAGAACAAAATAGATTTTTTAATAAAACTTAAAATTTATTTATTTTTCTATTTTTAGTACACTTTTAGTACTAATTTAGTACAATTGTTCTAAAAACGTTAATTTTTTTTTACAAAATCCTTCTCAACTAAATAAATCGATTTGAATCTAGATGCCAATGTTTTCAATACTTAGCAATCTTTATCTTTTATCTTTTTCACCACAATTTCCACTTCTGAGACAAATGTAATGTAAAAGAAAAAAGTTCCAACAGCGACAAAAAGACATGAAGTCATGTAAGTTATGACGCAAACTTCTTATGAAAGTCTGAGTACATATAAAATGGCACCTGTTTTCAAAACCAAGAAACAAGAATATTACTCCATCACCACAAAAAAAAAAAAGAATAAAAATAAAAACTCCTTGTTAGGCACAAACCTTAGCCACTTTAATTGCTGTCATTTAAAAAAGACTTGATAGTGAATATCACACAGCAAAAAAAAAGCAAAGTGTGACCACTGTTGACTCTTTTAATTACAAAGGTATTCCTCTCAAAGTCAACCTCAACATGTGTTTTATTGCTTTGAGTACCTTGCAATTAAAAATTTATAAAATAAAAAAAGAATTACAAAACACACCATCGTTTAATTGCCCATGTTGAAAGTGAAGACTTGAAATATAAAAAAATAATCACAGAACAAACAGAAGATAAAAAACCAACCTTCACGGTAAACCAAACAGGCACTAAGAATCATTACATGCTCGCTGAAACGATGAGAAAAATTGTCAAACCGAAAGGAAAGCACAGCGTCAACATCAAAGGATTTCATCTTCAACTTCTCTGAATTCTCGTATATGAACATTCGTACATCTTTTTTTTTTCCTGTGTGAGAACTATTTTTCCTTAAAAGCAAAAATGACAACGGAAAATGCGAAAAAATCCCATTTGGCACACACAGCAGCAGCAACAGCATCTCATCTTCCTTATTTTTATGTTTAGGGCCTTTAAATGGCGCATCAAAGAACAAGCAAACTGTCAAGCGTGTGGGAGAATATCCCCAGCTCTTGGCTTACTTCCTCGTAGTTTTGCTTTTTTTTTCTTGTGTTTTAGGTGTATGTGATGGGAAATGGATGTCATCTTTTGTTTTAGTGAGATAGAATCCGACTTGAATGAGATACACAAGTGGAATGAATGTATCTTTCGTTGTGATGAAAGTAATTTTCAGCTCGTGCAATGAGCTTCGTCGACTTCCAATTAAATCTTCAAAAACTGGAAAAGGCAACACAAAAAGGAAAAACAAAAAAACCGAAAAATTGAATCAAAGTGCACTCAACGTGTGACGTCGGGATGCGGCTGCTTGTCGATAAAAGGCTTAGAACCCAAAACACACGCCGCCAATCGCTTGGAGAGAGAGAAAAAAAAAACAACGAAAAACGTCGAAATTAATTTTCACAGATGGGTACATTTTTCGGGGGACAAATAATAATTCTTTCCGTCGTCGTCGCGTCGGTCGTCTTCGACGATCATCGTTGTCTCCTTCAGACAAAAAAAAAACGAAGAAAAAGATTGTTTGGAAGTAACCGCCTTAGGGGTCTCATCATCATCTTCTCAAATACACCACATCCATCTATCCATTTATCTATGCTTCCATATACATAATATTTACTTAGGCTAATGTACCTATGACTTTATATGAACATCACATCATTTTCGTACACGTCTTGATGTGTGTTTGGCAGGCAAAATCTATAAGAGGAGAGAGATACGTCATCTTCGTCAAGGGAACACATAATATGTATAATGTTGTCAATGATGATGATGATGATGATGGCGGGCGGCAATATTCCGCATGTCATTTGATATTTTAATTTATGAATTTTTTGTCTGTTCGTTACTTGGCTGTCCAATGTTTATTTAATTTTTTGAATTTTTTTTGTCAAACTAAACGGGGGTTATGGAAAATTATAATACATACGGAATTTTTGTTGATTTTATTCTGAACACAGACTTTTTGTTTGAATTTTCAGGTGGCTGGTGTTACAGCGACCACGGAGCGGCCTTCTGCTCCACAAGCGCCTCCGCAGGGCCCATCATCGCTGCAGCTAACAGATGAGCCCCACATGTCAATTGTTGCAGCCGAAAATGCAGGGTAAGATATCAGTACTAAAATTAATTAATCTAAAGAAATAAAAATGCTTAAGTACAATTTGACTGGGGAGTTTTGCGAGAAATATAAAATTGTATATTTAGTTTTGAAACAACCAAGTTTTCATATCATTTTTCTTAAAATAATGTTAGATTTTGCTCCGAATTGTACACTTTACCTTGTAACCGAAGCTGAGCTTGTACTAAAAGCAAGTACTAAGGATATCAAACTTTACTGTCTTTGCCTAGTTTCAGTGAATATAAATTAATTCACTCATCGTAAAAAAGTATTAGATTCTTAGGTCTTACTTATTTACTTATACTGGCGCACGCCATCTACACACAGTTGGCTCGGGACATCCTTCCGGGTTGGATTCGAAGACTACGAGCCGCAGAATTGTTTTCCATTCGCTCAACATGTCCGAACCATCTAAATCGTTGGACCTTAACTTTTCTGACTAGGTCGGTGTCGCTGAACAGCTCGTACAGTTCTTGGTTGAATCTTCGTCTCCATTCTCCATTAATGCACACAGGACTAAAACTCACTCGAAGAATTTTTCTCTCAAAGCAGCCCAAAGCGTTTTCATCAGATGTTGTCATGGTCCATGTTTCTGCACCATACATGAGGACCGGGATGATGAGGGTTTTGTAGAGTGTCACTTTAGTTGCTTGGGAGAGGACTTTACTACTCAATTACCTTCTAAGTCCAAAGGAGCAGGTAAGCAACGGGCAAGAGTGATTCTTCGTTTGATTTCAGCGCTGGTGTTGTTGTCTGAGTTGATAGCGGATCCCAGGTAGACAAAGTCCTTAACTACCTCGAAGTTAAATCTGTCGACCTTTGCTCCAAGACGTCGATGTTGGTAGTTCTTTCTTGTCGACAGCATTAACTTGGTCTTGCCCTCGTTAACCGCTGGACCCATCTTCCTGGCTTCTTCCTTGTGTCTCTGGTCTCAAGACCCACAAACGCTCCACTGACATCACGCTGTGTTCTTCCAATTATGTCAATGTCGTCTGCGTATCCTAGTAGCTGGACGGACTTTTGAAAGATTGTGCCTCTGGTGTTGACATTGGAGCTTAGCACAATCTTTTCAAGAATGATGTTGAAGAAATCGCATGACAACGCATCGCCTTGTCTAAAACCTTTTTTGACATCAAAACGTCCGTTAGGTTTTTTTCGACCATGTTGGAAAAGCGTGAGTTTTCCATTGTTATCTTACACAGACGGATGAGTTTTTCTGAGATGGCAAAACAAGACATTGTTCTATTTATATAGTTGGTCTCTATAGACGCTGTCATACGCGGCCTTGAAAACGATAAAAAGGTGGTAGGTATCGATTTGAAGTTCCTGGGTCTTCTCCAAGATCTGCCGTACGGTGAATATTTGATCTGTGGTGGACTTTCCGGGTCTGAAGCCACACTGATAAGAACCTCAGGTTTTCAGGTTGTTGACGAAGGGCTTCAAACGTTCACACAGCACGACAGACAAGATCTTAAAAGGCGATGTTATGGAGACTCATACCTCTGTAGTTGGTGCAGTTCAGGGGATCTCCTTTATTGAGGTTCGGGCATACGATGCTGAGGTTCCATTCATCGGGCATGCTTTCCTCCGGCCAAATTTTGCAGATGAGGTGGTGCATGCTCCTTACCAGATCATCTGCAGCTGCTATGTACAGTTCGGCGGCTAGCCCGTCTGCTCCAGCGGCTTTGTTCGACTAAAGTTAAAATATCGCTATATTCAATTCGTCAAGGTTGGGTCTGTTGAATTGTTGGCCTGCTGCACCCATATTGAATGGTTCTGTATTGCTGACGGAGTTTTGTCGTCATCGCCATTATACAGCTTGGAAAAGTGGTCTTTCCATATCCTCAGCATTGACTGCGGGTTCTCATACGATGTTCCCATGATGGTCTCTACAGGCTTCAGTTCGGGGTGTATAAGCCTTGGCGGTTTTGTTTCACCTTTTTGTAGAACTTTCGAACCTCGTTCCTGTTGTGATATCCCTCTATCTCCTCGATCGCGCGCTACTCATGCTCTATTTTTGTTCTTTCTGAAAAATGTATGCTCCTCTCTCCTTTTCTGCTCGTAGACCTCACGATCTGCTCGTGTCCTTCTTTGCAGCGCCGCTTTGTATGCCTCTTGTTTAGCTGCATGTGCTCGCCGGCACTCATCGTCAAACCAGGAGTTTCTGTTGTGGGGGCCATGTAAACCCTAGCACTTCTTCAGAGGCGGCATCTCTGCTGGCTGCTTGGCGGTGCTGCCATTGGATCGGAGAAGGAAGCCGTTTGACGTCGTATTTCCTCCTAGCATTTTCGCGTGTTGGCCTTGATCGGGATATCCGCATTCGTACCTTGGGTACAACATGGTAGTGGATCGAGTCGATGTTGGCACATCGGAATGCGCGGACATCTTGCATGCTAGAGGAGTGTCGTTCGTCGATCGCAATGTGATCAATCTGGTTGACGGTTGATTGGTCAGGAGATTTCCATGTTCCCTTGTGGATATCGAGATGTAGGAAACGCGTACTTGCTACCATTACGTCTCGCCCCGCAGCGAAGTCGACTAGCCTTAATCCGTTATCGGAGGTGGTGTCGTGTAGGCTATGTCGTCCGATCATTCCACCAAAGATTTCTTCTCTACCCAGCTAAGCATTAAAATCTCCATGGACGATTTTAATGTCATAGCTAGGGCATTGCTCATAGGTCTTGTCGAGGTGCTCGTAGAACCTGTCTTTGGTGTCATTCATGAGCGTTAGCGCAGATGAGGCTGATGTTGGTGAATTTAGCCAAGATACGGATTCTAGTGATGCGCTCATTCACTGAGTTGAAATTCTTAGTTCGATGTACTAAAAAAGTACTAATCGTGTACTAAAATAGAACAAGAAATGAGTTTAATTAAGGTGGATTTCATTAAAAAAAAAAAGTATTATCCGAGTCGACCTTCCTGCAACTGCAATGACTAGGTTTATTGCTCTGAGTTGATATGAAAACAAAATTGCTCAGATATTTTGTAGAACCTTCTTTAAAAGCAGGACTTTTGTCAATACTCATGCATCATATCACAGGTTCTCCTTTATTCATATTCACTTCCTCTCACGGTGCCATAACGAGCTGTTGACGTTTAGCCTTAGCTTTCTCTCAGGAGCTTAGATATCGCATCACCCTTCTCTGTTGTCAATCAAGCTGTGAAATTTTTCGACTTGTCGCTTTCAGCAGATTTTTAAAGTGAAATACGCGATTCCATGTTTTTTTCAATTCATTTAAAAGCAGCTTGGTTGCCACTTCGAATATTTGAAGTTTGCTGAGATTCTGCCAATTAAACAGCGTACTAATCATGTCCATCAAGTTAGCACTACCACTTTAGAATTTACAAAAAGTAATAATGCAATTAATTGTCGTGAATTTGTCGTAAATTTGTCGTGAAACAAAAAAATTTGTCGCGTACTTATTTTAAAAGTTAGCCCCTGGTAGTGCTAACTTGATGCAA
This sequence comes from Sphaerophoria rueppellii, assembly GCA_920937365.1. NCBI lineage: Eukaryota > Metazoa > Arthropoda > Insecta > Diptera > Syrphidae > Sphaerophoria > Sphaerophoria rueppellii. The sequence goes on from CAKKXW010000005.1 coordinate 10,232,980, forward strand.
AAGTTAGCACTACCACCCCAGATTAGCTTAATTGGACATCCAAACCGAAAACTAAGTATGCAGATAATTGTCGTGATTTTGTCGCTGGTAAGTAGTGAAACAAAAAAAATTCCAAAAATTTATTTGGAATTTTTGGAATTTTTTTTAAAAATGACCCCTGGTAGTGCTAACTTGATGCGAAAGTTAGCACTACCACCCCAGATGAGCTTAACTGGACATCCAAACCGAAAACTAAGTATGCAGATAATTGTCGTGATTTTGTCGCTGGTAAGTAGCGAAACAAAAAAAAAATTCCAAAAATTTATTTGGAGTTTTTGGAATTTTTTTTCTTAAAATGACACCTGGTAGTGCTAACACATGGTAATATTTAGTGATTGCAGTCAAGGGCCGACTGCTTCTTATCCAAAGGCGCGACAAAATTGTTTATGGCATTTCTGGCAAGAAGGCGTCTTACGACAAATGTTGGCATAAAATTTATTTCAAAAAAGTATTTAGGGAAAAAAATTTCATATGGTAGTGCTAGGTTAGGAAATTTTCGAAAATCATCCCATATTCATAAACTAAGGGCGCGACAAATTTTTTTAATCAATATTTTGATTTATCTTTTCGATATTTATTGTATTATAACAAAATTTATTGTAGTGTTGGGCAATTATCTGCATACTTAGTTTTCGGTTTGGATGTCCAGTTAAGCTAATCGGGGGTGGTAGTGCTAACTTTCGCATCAAGTTAGCACTACATACCAGGGGCCATTTAAAAGAAAAAATTCGAAAAAATTCCAAATAAATTTTTGGAATTTTTTTTTGTTTCACTACTTACCAGCGACAAAATCACGACAATTATCTGCATACTTAGTTTTCGGTTTAGATGTCCAATTAAGCTAATCTGGGGTGGTAGTGCTAACTTTCGCATCAAGTTAGCACTACCAGGGGTCATTAAAAAAAAAAAAAAAATCCAAAAATTCCAAATAAATTTTTGGAATTTTTTTTGTTTCACTACTTACCAGCGACAAAATCACGACAATTATCTGCATACTTAGTTTTCGGTTTGGATGTCCAATTAAGCTAATCTGGGGTGGTAGTGCTAACTTTCGCATCAAGTTAGCACTACCAGGGGCTAACTTTTAAAATAAGTACGCGACAAATTTTTTTGTTTCACGACAAATTTACGACAAATTCACGACAATTAATTGCATAATTACTTTTTGTAAATTCTAAAGTGGTAGTGCTAACTTGATGGGCATGTACTAATCCTGGGAAAACTTTTCGAAGGAAAGCCAGTTATAAGGAAGTTTCTGCTTCCTCGCTGTACCGAGGATGTTTCCCTGTCTCCGGGATTGATTTTGACAAATTCCTAATTGCTTTTTTCATGGATTTTGTAAGGTTTCTCGTTGAAAATCTTCCATTTAAGTAGTTAACAGCCAGGCAACCATCGATTGGCTTTTACTGACATATTCAAAAAGCAAATATAACCTTTTGGACATTTTTAGTACATTTTTAGAACACTTTTTAAAAGATGTAGGCATAAGGCAAATGTATCCTTATTTTTTGCGTCGAATCGAATCTCACTCCTTACTGCTTATTTTTTGTTCTTGAATAAGCAAGTAAATGCTTGTCAAAACACCGAGTTTTCGCTGTACTAAAATTTTGTATTCAAATATCAACCAATTAGAAATGGTAAAAAGACTCTCTTTTCTTACTTATTCCCTGCTTGGACTACATAGACGCAATAAAAACTGTGTATTGATTGAACTTTTTTGTATAGTGTACTAAATCAGTACTAAACTACCTTTGGATTGCTTGTAGAACTGTTTAACTTAAACAGAATATGTGCATTCAGTTTTCTCTATTTCAAATCACAAGAAATTCCAATTCTCATTAATTGCTTGAAATTTAGTACAGTCCAGATTCCAGTGCCAATAACAGCCAATTCACCGATTTACCAGAATAATCGCAACGCCACAAAAAAGCAGAAGTTATCTGTTTTTTCTATATTTAAATATGCCATGTTGACTTTCATTGATTGAACTTGCCCCCAAAATCGAGACCTGCTAAAACATTATTTCTTAGAGGGGAGAAAGTGAATCAAACTATTTTCCCTTTTCTCTGTCCCTAAAGTTTTCAAGAACATCAACAAACCCAAGTCACTTGACATCACCGTCAAAACACTTGACTTCCCCAAAATTATTTTTTTCCAAAGTCATTTCCAATTTCTACCTCAATACAAAAAAAAAAAAAACTTATCTCAACAACACCGACCACAACACAAACTTTTCCATGCAGTTATATTATTTTCGCTTCTCTCTATTTCCATATTTTGATGTCAAGTTTGTGCCGCAGATATTTAAAAATATCAAGCCCCAAACTAAAACGAGGGGACCTTTATTGTGCAAAGCTGAAGCCGCTTCTACGCTATTTACCTTCTCTTTTTTTACATGGCAAAATAGACGAAACAAAAAAGAAGAAAAAACAACAACTACAGTGACGACTGCGACGAACGACGACGACAAACCAAACCAACTTTTGCCTAATGAGATTGAAACGTGCGCCCACTTTTTTATATTTTTTTGGCTTGTTTTTTTTTCTGCTCTGCAAAAAAAGACAAACTTCTAAACAAAAAAAAAATCCAGACTTGCCATAGACAGAAGAGCAAACTATCAACATGGATGCGGTGGTTCCGTTTTGTGCTGCTCCCATTTTACTCTCTCTTGATTTTTAGAGGGTAGTATCTCCCCTTAAATAGGTTTTCACTGGTCTGCCTTAAACTTGACGCGACCATATCAAATTATAATTTTTTTCTAAATTCGCAGATTGTTAAAAATAACCACTGTGTACTAAAAAAAGTACTAAAAAAGTACTAAACTCATTTTCTGAAGGTTTTTTTTAATGAAGACAAATATGGCTGCCTTTTGTACCTGCCATTTCGTGAGAGAGTGTGTCAAAATAAGACACACAAATAATAAAACACATCACACATACCGTTGAATCGATGGCCGTCTTCGTTATCGTCTTCGGATAGCTGTGTTTGTGAGCAACAGTAAGCAACGACTCTGGAGAAAAAGCTTTTTTCATCATACATACCTCGTCTTCTTCTTCTTCTTCTTCTTGTCTTCTTTGCTGTTTATTTTTATTTCAAAGTATTTGCAGGAAATTAATGTTTTGTTTGGGTTTTTAAAGAAGACGACACATAAAAAGACTACCTTACCTTACCTTTTTGGTTGAATTACTTTTTTGGCAGTTTTTGAATAGATTTTTGTGTGTTCCTGTTCCTCTTCCTCTCTTTTGAGATTCTTGAGAGTGGGTTGTGTTTGTATTGAAGATTTTGACGTACATCTGACGTTTCTATGAAATATTTAAAATTTATAATTTAATGTGGTATTATGCTTGTTGATGCAATCTAATGGTCTTATTATAGATTCTTGTTTTTTTTTTTTGCTTTCATTTGCATGGCATAATCTTAATGAGTTCAAACGAATGATTTTAATTTTCGAATGAGAGAGAATGGGAATGGACGGAATGTGTCTTTAGAATTTTATTCATGCAAAATTTTGTCCGATTAGGACAACAAAAGAATTAAATTAGTGTGACACGTGTCGTGAAATTCATTAATTATGTCATCTGAATATAATTTCGATTCATAGAAGCGTTCAAAGAAAATAAGGTCAAAGGAATTTCGATTGAAGCAAGTTTCTATAGCAATTTGGTGTGTTCAATTATCCTTTCTCAAACTAAGTATTGAAATTAATAACAAACAGATTTTCATCCACCACAAAATCAACTACGTACAACACTATCGGGTTTTCCAATGACAACTTGAAATTTAAATCGTGAAGTCACCCTGTGAGCTTACTAAGTAATCTCGAAATTTTTACCACGAAAAAATACGAGAATGACCAACGTCTGCAAAATATATAATTTTCTACCGGAACTCGGAGTCCGTGATGCAACTTTAAGAGCGTTAACTCCAATTTTCGGTCGTAGTTCTCGCCCTATTAGACAGTCCTTAACAAGTTAAGTGCAAACTTTTGAATCTACATAATCGTTGTGTAGCTGCAAATGAGTCTTGTTGATTCAGCGACTATCTTCTCTGGAGTGGTACCAGGCAGTTGGTCCTGGTGGTTGTGGCCCAAATACGCTTATACCAGCCAGTAGGTATGATTGTTGATTACCACACTGGCTTTGGTGACGTCTGAAATCAGGGAGTAGAAATACATTTAGATTACGTTTTACTAGTATGCATGACCTTGGGTACGTAGTATCCAGGAGTTCTCAATCCTCGAACAAGGTATTTCACAATCCAGGGCTCTTGGATGAGAACGACATCTTCCACAGTTTTTGACAGACGGAAAAGAACGGAGGCCGTACTATTTGCATTATTTTGGCTACAACTAGGCAGATCAACCTCCACAAATGTTTTATCCAGCTCATGCAGATCAGACGAAGAGGAACCTAAAAGTTCATCTTCTTCCTCACTGTGGAGAACTTTTCGACAATTGAGTCATCAGTCTCCATTAGAGATAATCTTTTGATATTTGCGGAAGAAGACTGTGTTGCGACAGAAGAGGGCCCAGGCAGGCACATCATCCTCCACATCCAAGGATAAGAAGGTGATAGAAGCATTGGGACCCCTACGTCTTGCAACACAGCTTCTAAAGAGGGTTTTGGAGGCTCGCACGAATCGTCTACCTCATCTTTTTTAAAGACTCGGAGCGTAATCGTTTCGAACCCGTATCTAATCACACCTTTGTTTCGCGCCAGAAAAGGCGCAGAGTTCTTATTGATTACGATAATTGCACTTCGATAAAGGCCCTTCAGCTCCTCCATTTCCGCGATCTTCCAGTAGTGACAAGAGATGTCCGGGTTGCTAAGCCTAATCATCTCATCGATGTCTTCCAAACATGAAGGTTCCATTGGGATCCATGCACGAGCTCGGGGCCTGCAAGGAATGTCTTGCTTAACAACAACCTCGAGTCTTGCGCCTGGCCAAACTTTGCCCACCATGCTGACAGCGTTACAAACGATGAGTTTGACATGACATTGATGCCCACCCCCATCGCTTGTTACAGGTGGTGGACCCGGATGCTCTCACATTACTAGGAAGCCAGCGGAAAGCCTCAGTTTCACCATCTGCCAACGGTCAGAGGTAATCGTGCCATCGATATTACTTCTATCAATGAACGCAATTACGATTTTGTTTTGCTCTTTGAGTACTTCACTAAATGGTTTAGTGAGAGTTGCCCTTGACGGGACGGGAATAGACTCCTCCCAGAGACCTTGTCGCTTTGACGTGCAGTCGCAGCTGGTCTTTGCTTTGGCTAAAATGGATTTAGCCCACTCAATCTTACAGTTATGGATGAAATTACTTCCATCCTCCAATGTTGCACCAGGGGATTTCAGAATTCTTATCTCATAACGACGTTGTTTATATGAGATCCTAAGTGGATGGCGGTTTTCGTAGTGGAGGCAGGATCATTATTCACGACGCTGCTAACAAAACGGAGACTACCACTAAGAAGAGCCTGGAGAGGTTTACTATCTTTAGCAGTGGAAGGATCATTTTTCACGAACTTTCCACTACCGACCTGTGGCGCTGTCGCCGAGCATACATCCTATACCGCAGTAGAAGATGGGCAGTGGCTAGGCACAATCCCGACGACGTTGCCGCCCGTTGTAGATGAAGTACCGGTCTTAATCTGAGGTTTTTTTTTTGTGTCTTTGTTTGCCATAGAGTTCCCACGAGTAAACGAAAGTAAAGGGGGGGGGAAGGTCCATCTGCGCAGAGATTCGCATACACAGACAAGGCTAGTTTATCCGGAGGTCGCCTGGCCTCTGGATACTCCGTTAATGACATCTATTTTTAATAATTGGGCCCTCAGACTGGCTGATCATCGGCACAGGTGGTATAACACTTTAGATCCAGCCCAATTTCGAAGTTGAGGGGGGATTATGTTTAGGAGTGGGAGGGACGAACAGCAATTAAGCCAGGAAGGAAACTAGGTATCGACAGACCAGACCGTGATAAACGTGATAAAATGGGACATCAGCCAGTATAATAGCACAAAGCCGACAAGGAGGGGATAGGGATTGGGAAGGAGCGGGACGAACGACCTATGCTTTCAAGCCTCTTCTCGAGAAATAATTCCCGAGAATCATTGACCCTACTCATCTTCTTCAACTCAAGTAGAAGCTACAAATGGTAAATCATACATGATTTATGGTAAAAAAGATGAATCATATATGATTCATGACTACAAATGATGAATCATATATGATTCATGGTTAAAAATATGAATCATATATGACTCATGAATACAAATTATGAATCATATATGATTCATGGCTACAAATGACGAATCAAATATGATTCATGCTTATAAATGATGAATCATAGATTTTTCAGTTTTACAAATGATCCATGTGTCATGCTAAAATAATGTTTCAGGATATCGTTATCGTCTAACACTCGAGAATTCGTTGTGTGAATTCCGGTGTCAGTGAGACAACGAGCTGAACTAACTGTCGAAAACATCGTTGCCGTTCAGGCGTTCGAAGCAAACGATGCAAATTCGTGAATTCAATGGCGTTCTCAAAACTTGGCAACACTTGAACCACATAATCCCGTAATTTGGGTACCTGTAGATCTGGGTTCACACCCAAACAAGATCAAGTGACTCAAGAATTGAAGCCAATAGATCATTTGAAGTGACCTAAGTTCGATGTTCGATTTATAGACTTTTGACACTTTTTAAAAGCAAAGTGGTTTGAAAATGTGCACCTGTCAGAAGAAGGCATCCAAATAGAGGTCTTTAAGTTTTCTTTCAACCACTAAAACCGAATATTTTTATCGCCGCAAAAAAAAAAAATGGCAACGGTATAAAATTGACACGGGATTTCGAACTTACTTAACTCTTCTTTTTATTCCCTCTTTAACGCCCTAATTTGACTCCACATAAAATATCTCTTCAAATTTAAAATAAACACTTTTTCGGCTTCATCATTTGCTTTAAACTCCTTCCTCGATGTTACACTTTCAACACTAAAGTTTGCATCATTGAAATCACATCACAAGACTTCCTTCTGCCTGACCCCCTCTACTCAAAAATATACCTCGATGATACCAGAGAAAAGCATATGGTGGTCCATCAATACGATATTCATTGAAATTGCACGATTTCTGTGTTCCCAAAATGAATATTTAAATATTTACTTAACAATGCAAATTCTCTCCATCATCCTGGCGCGATGTTGGTTAAATGAAATTTTTATTACAAAAGATACACCAGCAGTAGGCAGCCACCAGCCAGTGCAGTGCATGAATTTTCTGTTAGCTTTGCAGTTTTGTTTGTTAATTTCCAATTCCGAAATTAGGGTATGAATGTGAGGTGTTTCTTAACAAAAAAAAAATTGTTTCCTTTGTTATTTAGTTTTCTGTTAGTTTTTTTTTTTTCTATTTTGTAATTATTAGCCTGACTCATCGCAAGCATTTGCATATCAAACATTTGGTTTGCATGAACATCTGCAAAGCTTAGAAAAGGTAAATTAAGCTTTTGTTCATTTTTTCACATTTTCTTTTTTTTTTGCTAACATGAAAATGTTGGTCTTCCCACAAGCACACCTGGGCGTCTATTTCATAAATTTCTTATGAGGAAAACAAGAATATGAGAGCAAAGACAACAAAAAGAACAGCAAAGCCAACAAAACTTAAGTTCAAAATACAAAGAAAATTTTACACAAAATTACTCACAAATTTCAGTTAGTTGAAGTTGGTTTACGAAAAAACAAAAACAAAGTACTTGGACCTGGTTTTTAATTTCGTTTCGTGTCGTATGAAATGTTGTTTGAAGTGTGTGTCACATTTAAAAGGTTTTTTTTTAGCGACGATAATGATGATTCAGTGGAACGGACAATGACCTCCTTATCGAGCGAGATACATTTCTTGTTTTGTTGAAATTGATTATCGTGAAACAATAGAATGCAATTAGTAACAAAAACATGGATGTATTGAAAATTCGATTGAAGTTGCATTAGAAGTGCCATTTTTTTTTTTATAATATGCACGCACTCAAGGGGTTTTTGTCCCCTTTTTGTGCAAAAGCATAACGGAGAGGGTTAAGGATGAGGTGTCGGTTAACATTGGTCTTGAATTTCTGAACACTGCAGTGCCTGGAGAAGACAAAGTGTGAAAGAGAGTTCCACATTCGCGTAGTACGGCTAAAGAACGGTTCTCTATACTTAAGCATTCCACCGAAGTTGGGCTCGAGTAGGGTAAACTGATGGGCATTCCTGGAAGCGCGGGTATTACGTTTGAATTGTTTAAGGGGTGGAATGCAACTGGCTATTTCATTAGAGGAAATACTGTAGAAGTAACGGTAAATCAATTAAAGACAAGAAACGTTACGACGGTGTTCCAATGAAGTGAATGAGTGATGTCTCTGTCATCAGTCATTCTTGCTGCTCTATTTTGTATACCATCCAAGAGGCTTAAATATGTAGCTGGAGCACCAGGCCAAAGATGGGAATTTCACTCAAGCTTTGAACGAATAGAAGTCTTATAGATAATAGCCAGATCAGGCGGGGCGACAATTTTCTTGCACCGTCTTTAGAAACCCAAACATCTTGCGCCATTTTTGGCAAGATCGTGTATGTGCTCGGACCACATGAGGTGGTCAATGATACACATACCGAAAATCTTGAGATGTTCGTTTTCACAGATGCAAGTGCCACTCATGGAAAGTGACAAGGGAGGTAGGTTAGGTTAGGTTAGACCTCAAGGGTCCATTGTGATACCACTAATGAGGTTACTCATGGGAGAGTAATGAACTTAAACAAACCATTTTGTGCTTTTAATGAAGTTAGAGAGACATTTTGTGTCGATCGTTGCGAGTTCACTGGTATTATCGAAGAAGGGATTACCGAGATAATTATTCCTTCTATTGGAGAGTGCCGGACAAGTGCACACAAGGTGTTGGATTGTTTCCTCCTCCTCCTCGTCCATGCAGCTTCTACAGAAGTCGTTTGCGTAGACCCCAAGCCTCAAAGCATGTCTGCCTATGAGACAGTGTCCTGTTATGACTCCAATTGTACAGCTTAGGGAAATCAGACCGTTTCAGGTGAAAGCTTGGCCATATTTGTATGGTTGCTAGGCAGGTGGTACCCTGTGACCATCTAGCAATTATTGCTGATTCTAGAGCATATTGTTTGAGAAGATATTTCCATGAAGCAAGTGAAGTTCCTAGGCAAGGGAGGTATATCTCGGCTTAACGATACAAGACAGCAGTTCCAGTTTCCGAATATGAAACAATGAATTGGATTAGAAGTTACAGACAAGAGATCATTTATGAAAATGAGAAAGAGGGTCGGAGACAAAACGGAGCCCTGGGGCATACCAGCATTTATTTTGTGGGTTTCAGACTTGAACCCGTCCAAAACAACTTGAATAGAAGAGTTCGAAAGAAAGTTTCTAATCCAACGAAGGAGGGACTCATCAAAACCGAAAGCAGGCTCTCGATAAAAGCGCCTGGTGCCAAACTCTATCAAATGACTGGACTGAGTTTGATTGATTTTTGGTCTGTCGAAAATAATTTCAAATCGCTAACAGAATGCAATGTTAGCTCAAAAAGACCATGTTTATCATAAGGTGGATACTGAAGATGGAAGGTTTATTGGATCGTATGTATGCAGATGTCTTGTTGGGGTTCCGTAGCCTACCTATTTCTGATTTGTTTGAATCATACAATTTGGAGTTCAGGTATATTCTTGCCAGAAATGATATCGATAAACTCAGGAAATAACGCAAAAAAAATTAGTCAAGTCAAGTGCTCAAAACAATTAAAAAAAAACAATGAATCAAATATGATACATGGCAAAAAAGTAAAATCATATTATTCATGGCTACAGATGATAAATCAGGTGTGTTTCATGGCTACAAATAGTGAAGCATATATAATTCATGGCTACAAATGGTGAATCATATATGATTCATGGCAACATATGATGAATCTAAGCTATTACCATTACCAACAAGCCTCTTCTCACTTTTCTACTCTTAGCAACACTCTTTATCAGGAATATCTCTGTAAAATGGAATCCTCTCTCATATCGGAACCTAAAAGTTTCTTTCAATTCATCAACACTAAGAGGAAATCAGATGGCGTTCCGTCCTCCCTCAACTTCCTTGGCACCTCTTCCTCTGACCCCAAAGTTATTGCAAACCTTTTTTCCTCTTTCTTTTCTCAGTCCTACTCTGATCCCACTCACATGCCTGATCTTCTTTACCATCGGTTGCCCCCGAATGCCCCTCAATCTTCTCTAACATCTATCTGTATTGATCATCATTCTGTATTCAATAAACTTTCTTTTCTAAAAGATGACTTTTCACCAGGGCCAGACGGAATCCCTGCTATAATTCTAAAAAAATGCGCTCGTACACTAAATGTCCCTCTCGCTAATTTGTTTCAGCTCTCTCTCACACAAGCCTGTTTTCCGTCCATATGGAAAGACTCCTTTATTTTCCCAATTTTCAAAAAAGGTTCTAAGAGCGAGGTTTCTAACTATCGTCCGATTGCCAAATTATCGTCTATCCCAAAGCTTTTTGAAAGTGTTGTTTATGACTCCCTCTATTTTCATTCAAAATCAATTGTTTCACCTCATCAACATGGTTTCCTTAAAGGTCGTTCAACGACGACTAACCTTGTTCAGTTTGTCTCTTCAACGCTGATTGCACTTGAACAGGGTAATGAAGTTGATGTCATCACGACTGATTTCAGTAAGGCTTTTGATAAGATCAGCCACCAAATCATTCTCATCAAACTTAAAACGTATGGATTTCCATCGCTTTTTATTCAATGGGTGAAGTCTTATTTAGAAAACCGTATCTACAGGGTCACTTTTAGATGCGCAGTTTCCGAGCCCATCTTCGCAACTTCGGGCGTTCCTCAGGGTAGTCATCTTGGACCACTCCTTTTTGTACTTGCCATTAATGATGTTGTAAACACAATTTCCTTTTCTGACCTCTCCATCTACGCTGACGATATTAAAATCATTAAAACAATATCTTGTCCTCTGGATTCCCTTCTGCTCCAACATGACTTAAATATCTTTTTTAATTGGTGTGAGAAAAACTTTTTGGATCTTAACATCAGCAAATGCCAAGTAATGCTTTTCTCTCGTAAGCGTATGTCCTCACATCCTCGTTTTTACCATTTCTCTAACACTCCTATTCCTATTGTTTCCTCTATCCGTGACCTTGGTGTTATTTGTGATAGGGAATTGAACTTCCAGTCCCACATCGATAACATTGTTAGTAAGGCTAACTCCACTCTTGGATTTATCAAACGATGGTCGAAAGAATTTGCAAGTCCATATGTTACAAAGTCCCTGTACATTACTTTTGTCAGACCTATCCTAGAATATGCAAGTCAAAGTTGGTCCCCTTTTCAAGTAACTCAGTCACAGAGAATCGAATCAGTACAACGACGATTTCTTAGGTTCGCATTACGTGGTCTTCCCTGGTCTGACCCTATTATCCTTCCGCCTTATAATAACCGCCTTCAACTTTTAAATCTACAAACCCTTGCCAAACGCCGCGATGTCGCCGACATATTATTCATACACCAAGTTGCCACTGGTGCTATTGACTCGTCCCTTCTACTTGATCTTATATACATAAACACAAACCCACGTAACCTCAGATCTGTTCCTTTTTTCCGTCTTTCTTCCCACCGCACCAACTACGGCCATTTCAACCCTATAAATAGAATGTTACGTTTAGCCAACTCCGTTCAATCTGAACTGGATTTCTCACGTAACATATCTTTCATAAAAACATCGCTTTATAATTCCTTAGATTAATTCCTCTCCCGACCTAAACTCCATTTTCCTTCCTTATTTTTCATTTTAATTCCCTTTTTTGTAAATATGTACATAAAACTTTTGAATGTAAATTAGTATTAAGAAATGCTTGCTAATAAGCTTAATAATAAATAATAATAAATAAATAAAATCATATATGATTCATGGCAACATATGATGAATCACATGCGATTTATGCTTAAAAATGATGAATCATATATTATTCATTTTGAAAAATGATGAATCATATATAAGTCATATTTACAAAATATGAATCATGCTTTAAAATGATGAATCGTATAAGATTCATGCTTACAAATTATGAAAAATACATGATTCATGAGTACAAATAATGATTGACATTACTAAATGCACGATTTATACTTTAAAGTAATGAATCATATATGATTCGCAAGTGGCCATGGCTCAGAGGATAGAGTAGTTGATCGCTAAGCCTAACGCTACGCGTTCAAGCCCCAGATTCGGCAGCACTCTTTTTCTACAAAAATCCCCAGTTTATCTGAGGCCACCTGTGCGATGATATGAGACAATTAAAATCTGTGTCTCTTCCTCTGTGCCATGTAGGTTTATGTTATGTATTCTTCCTTTCCATGTGTCTATCTGTCTATCTCTCTGTTGTATTAGTTTCTTGTTCTGTCCCAGCCGAAGGCCTCAGTCGCCAGTGCTGCTATGTGTCTGTAGTTCGTTATATTCATGTGCGAAGTACTGTGAAATGTCAATATATGATACATATGTCATATATGATTCATGGTTACAAATGATGAATCCCATGTGATTCATTTTTAAGAAATTATGAATCATATATGATACATATGGATGATTATTCATGCTACAATGATGGTAAAGGTTATCATTGCAATCTAACATCATAATCATTTGTGATTCATTGTTGTGTGTATGTGAAAAACTATCAGTCGGCGACACACCACTATCACTATAAATTTGGCAGATCATAGAAACGCAAAAGGTATCAATTGATTCATGTAATCTCGTTTTGTTATCTTATATTCTACTGTAAAAAATGAAGTTGGGAGGTTTCAGGCTTTTCGTTCATAGAATTTCGGTTTCAAATGATGAGTTTTAAAATGCCCATCAAGTTAGCACTACCACTTTAGAATTTTCAAAAAGTAATTATGCAATAAATTGTCGTGAATTTGTCGTAAATTTGTCGTGAAACAAAAAAATTTGTCGCGTACTTATTTTAAAAGTTAGCCCCTGGTAGTGCTAACTTGATGCGAAAGTTAGCACTACCACCCCAGATTAGCTTAACTGGTCATCCAAACCGAAAACTAAGTATGCAGATAATTGTCGTGATTTTGTCGCTGGTAAGTAGCGAAACAAAAAAAAATCCAAAAATTTATTTGGAATTTTTGGAATATTTTTTAAAAATGACCCCTGGTAGTGCTAACTTGATGCGAAAGTTAGCACTACCACCCCAGATTAGCTTAACTGGACATCCAAACCGAAAACTAAGTATGCAGATAATTGTCGTGATTTTGTCGCTGGTAAAAAGCGAAACAAAAAAAATTCCAAAAATTTATTTGGAATTTTTGGATTTTTTTTTTTTTAATGACCCCTGGTAGCACTACCACCCCAGATTAGCTAAACTGGACATCCAAACCGAAAACTAAGTATGCAGATAATTGTCGTGATTTTGTCGCTGGTAAGAAGCGAAACAAAAAAAAATCAATATTTTGATTTATCTTTTCGATAATTATTGTATAATAACAAAATTTATTGTAGTGTTGGGCAAAAAGTTGGAAAAATTGAAAATTTGGAAAAATTTCCCTAACACGTGGTAATATTTAGTGACTGTAGTCAAGGGCCGACTGCTTCTTATCTAAAGGCGCGACAAAATTGTTTATGGCATTTCTGGCAAGAAGGCGTCTTACGACAAATGTTGGCATCAAATTTATTTCAAAAAAGTATTTAGGGAAAAAAATTTCATATGGTAGTGCTAGGTTAGGAAATTTTCGAAAATCATCCCATATTCATAAACTAAGGGCGCGACAAATTTTTTTAATCAATATTTTGATTTATCTTTTCGATATTTATTGTATTATAACAAAATTTATTGTAGTGTTGGGCAATTATCTGCATACTTAGTTTTCGGTTTGGATGTCCAGTTTAGCTAATCTGGGGTGGTAGTGCTACCAGGGGTCATTAAAAAAAAAAAAATCCAAAAATTCCAAATAAATTTTTGGAATTTTTTTTGTTTCGCTTTTTACCAGCGACAAAATCACGACAATTATCTGCATACTTAGTTTTCGGTTTGGATGTACAGTTTAGCTAATCTGGGGTGGTAGTGCTAACTTTCGCATCAAGTTAGCACTACCAGGGGTCATTTTTAAAAAAAATTCCAAAAATTCCAAATAAATTTTTGGATTTTTTTTTGTTTCGCTACTTACCAGCGACAAAATCACGACAATTATCTGCATACTTAGTTTTCGGTTTGGATGTCCAGTTAAGCTAATCTGGGGTGGTAGTGCTAACTTTCGCATCAAGTTAGCACTACCAGGAGTCATTTAAAAAAACAAAATTCCAAAAATTCCAAATAAATTTTTGGATTTTTTTTTGTTTCGCTACTTACCAGCGACAAAATCACGACAATTATCTGCATACTTAGTTTTCGGTTTGGATGTCCAGTTTAGCTAATCTGGGGTGGTAGTGCTACCAGGGGTCATTAAAAAAAAAAATTCCAAAAATTCCAAATAAATTTTTGGAATTTTTTTTGTTTCGCTACTTACCAGCGACAAAATCACGACAATTATCTGCATACTTAGTTTTCGGTTTGGATGTCCAGTTAAGCTAATCTGGGGTGGTAGTGCTAACTTTCGCATCAAGTTAGCACTACCAGGGGTCATTTTTAAAAAATATTCCAAAAATTCCAAATAAATTTTTGGATTTTTTTTTGTTTCGCTACTTACCAGCGACAAAATCACGACAATTATCTGCATACTTAGTTTTCGGTTTGGATGACCAGTTAAGCTAATCTGGGGTGGTAGTGCTAACTTTCGCATCAAGTTAGCACTACCAGGGGCTAACTTTTAAAATAAGTACGCGACAAATTTTTTTGTTTCACGACAAATTCACGACAATTTATTGCATAATTACTTTTTGAAAATTCTAAAGTGGTAGTGCTAACTTGATGGGCATAGTTTTAAACCTTATTCATTAATTTCGGATCATATGTGATTCATGGATTCAAGAAATAGTGTCCGAAATAGATTTCATGAATCAAATTCGATTCATTGTGAAGGACGATTGTTTGCGATAAATCAATGGAAGATATTGGATTCAGTGCAAATCATTTCCTGTGAGTAATATTTTATTTAACTTCAGAACGTGTCACACCTAGCTGATGCCAGTCTCTCCTTCGACTAATTGAATATTTTTTTCTTTGAGGGACTCTCTCAATAGCCCCTCCTCAAATCAGGCTTGCCAGATTGGGCTATTTATCGGAAATTGGGCTATCTTTTTCTAAAATTGCCGACAACAATTTTGGTATGACAGCCCAATCCTAATTGGGCTATAAATAGCCCAAATCTAATCTTGGGCGATATTTTTTCATTCAAATAAATCATATGTATAAATAAATCACTTTTCTCTCTCTAAACATAGCCTTAAAGTAGTCCGACATTCGCTATTTAAGTCCGACTGTATGCCTTAATGAAAATCGTCCAAATTTTAAGGATCTGTTCTTGGAGATAATTCCAAAAAACAAAAAAACTGTGGCAAATATTCAAAGTTTGGAAGAACAGTGGAATAAGCTCCCTCTATTTGATTGGAGTCCGTATTTTCCCTCCAAATATCCAACGAATTACCAATGTAATGACAATGATCATGAGGATGACAGTGACGATGATTCTGATGAGGATATTGCCCTTATAGACTGATTTTCAACAATTAAATATTTAATTAAATATTTATGTTTAATGTGATAATTTTGTTAACTCTTCTTAATTAAATGAACTTATTTATTTTGTTTTTCTTTGTTTTTTTTTTTTTTTAATAAAAATGTATTTTTGGTTGTTCTTAAAATTAAAATAAATTGTGAAGTTATCAGAAATGTTTTTTTTTTTTTTTAATTGGTATTGGGCTACTATTTGGGCAATTTTTTTCGGCTCCGATTTTGGGCTACAATTTTTTTCAAATTGGGCTCTTGAACTAGTTCAGGACCTGGCAACCCTGCCTCAAATGAGGAAAAAAACTACTGTAAGGAAAACTTCAGGTTCAAGGACCCAAAAACCAACCACCATAGTTCTCCTGACGTGTTTGTCTGACCTGCCTTATCGTGTCTACCAGGAATTATTCATCAACAGCAATAAACAACCTTCGACTTAATTTCACTTTATGAAAAGAACAAAGAAATAGTTCATCTAAACGTCAAATAAAAAAGAAACATTTTTAATCGAAAAAAAAAGAACAGTAGTGTCGTTTATGATAAAATGAAAAGAAAAGCAAGTTAAATCTCATATTTGTTCGAAAGAGAGTCTTAATTATAGTTAAACTCCCCCACTGTATAGCCCTGATGGGAACGTCTATGACGACCACCCAGTCACCAAGAAGTTGAAAAAAACTGAAATTACTTAAATTTACACACCATTAAGTGATAATTAACTTAATAAATAGTGCACCATATACCATCACTCCATCAGTCTGCTATACGATGTGTTTGTGTGTGTTTTGCATTAAGTGAGTCACGAGCATTACCTTCACCAAGTTGCAACAGGCAACAGGAACATGCAAATGGTATTTGAAAGAGAAAAAATAGTTGATGCTGATGATGTTTACAAACTTCTTGTGGTTTTAATTTACTAATGCTTCAAATTTTTCTATGACGTTCTAGTTCTAGTGCTGCCACTTCATTTTTTGTATGTGACAATTCTACTGGCTGAAGTATAATTTCTTTTCGTCACTGCTCACACGCAACTATACACACACAGACACTAGTGAAACTAACCGAAATGTAAACACAAATCACTTTAGCACTTTTTAATTCTAAGAACAAACTCAGCCACACCGCTCGCTACCCACCACAAAGAAGCTCTAGCAGCCATTTTTTTATAGAAAATAAAGAGAAGAGAAAAGAACTTCCTTTTCGAAATTGTGTTTGTTTTCAAGCAAAATGCAATTACAAAATTTAATTGTCTAAGTAATGAGTTGCAATTTAATTGCTTTTGCATTTTAGTACATAGTTAAATTTAAAATGGAGTTTATGATGGCTAAGTGAGAGGACAAAGGACAGAGAATGAGAAAAAACTGGATGTGTGAGTCAAGGAAGTGCTGCACGATGAGCGCATTTTAATTTGGTTTTAATCATTAACTCTGTACAAATGAGAATGACGTTTTCAAAATTGACAACAAATGCATAATGACGTGGTTATAATGATGAACACTAAATTAATTAGCATTTTAATGCTCGATTTATGTGTCATGAAATTGTGGTCTAGATTCGAATTCCGGCTTTCGTAATAAAATCAAAGAAATTCAAATTTTTAAAAGCAAAGCATACTTTCACTCTAATTTTCGAGTCTTTGTTGATGGTTTCGGTGTTCGGTCTGTTGCTCTCCGAATGACGAAAACAAGCCTAGAAGAATTTTCAATTTCCGGATTATTGCAAAACAGATGCCTTAATTTTGGCCGCTTTCCTACAAACCAGAGGTCTTCTACATCCATCTCTTGAATACAACAATAAATAACTGTGTTAACCCCAACGGTTGATCAAAATGGTAGCGTCACCACGTCACAATCATCATCATTGTCAGCCTCATCAATGTAGTGTTCCATCACTCCCGATAATTTTCGAACGCAATGTTATTTCGTTCCCCAAGGCTTGGGTCCTGATCTACGACACCCTTGCAAGTGCAAATTTGGCTTGCTGGATTGTCTCACGCCATGTTTCGTACATGTTAACAGTCTTCCGGCATTTCTTCCTGTTCCCAGAAGTGCACGTTAACTTCATGCATTAGATGGTGAACTATTGATCTTCGCTCAGCTTATCTCGTGTGACATTGGCACTTGCTACCATGAAGCTTCTTTTCTTCTTTTCATATTGTTCTGTTAGCTACATTCCTGCGTCCAGCAGACTCTATTACCATTCATTATCAAGCCAATCCCTCCGATCTCTGCGATTTTATCAAGCTCGAAAACCAGCCAAAGCGCATGACATGCGCTGGGTTTTGCACCGGCTGCCGTGTTGATTTAAGAAGCGGATACATTGTGTCTTCTGGTAGCAATCAACCCCTTGAACCCTAGCAATATAAGTCGATGTTGGTATCGCGATGTTGGCCGCGGTCGACCAACACGTGATTTATTTGGATGTGAGTAACTCCATCAGGCAATACCTGGATGTCTCTTCTCGACTTAATATGCTTCGCGAGCCTCAGAAAAATCAATTTTGTTTGTTAACGTGGTCCGTAAGAAAACAACAATTTTGACTGACAACCACAGGGTCCGACTGGAATACCAATAAAAAGACCTTTTTACAAAATTGTAGTTCTTTTAATAAAACGGACTGCAAAGTCATGGTTTGATTCAAGCTGTAAAATGGTTATCAGAGAAAAAGAAGTAAAGTTCCGGCGTTTTAGAGCCAACCCAACTGAGGAAAACCGGAACAAGTTTAAACAAGCCGGGAAGGCCTGCAATGCCCATATTCGGCGGACCAAATTCTTACATGACCAAAACTTACGGCAAAAAATACTGCAATGTCCCAAAGGCAGTAAGAATTGTTGGTCATTTGTAAAAAATATGAAGAATTCTTCTTCTTCCTCGGTTCCTACGCTCGTTGACAATGACACTCCAGTTGTTAGCTCGCGCGCGAAAGCTAACGTTTTTGCTAGGCAGTTCGCCGCCAACTCTTCGCTGCCTGAGAGTGTCATGACTCCGCCTGCTCTTGAGAACGTCAATGATTCCATGCGACAAATCTTCTTGCGCACTCATGCTGTGGCAAGAGTCCTAAAGGATCTCAACAAACATAAATCCGCTGGTGCGGATAGTATCCCCGCTATTATTCTGAAGAAGTTTTCTTCCACGCTGGCAAAACTCTTGCGTAAGCTTTTCCATCTATCCTACTCTTCTGGGCTCGTTCCGAGCAGTTGGAAAACAGCATTTGTCCAGCCAATCCCAAAAAAAGGCGAATCGTCTTCTCCCTCCAATTATCGTTCGATTGCACTTACGTCCCTTCTTTCTAAGGTCATGGAAATGCTGATAAACTATCAGCTCAAGAAATATCTCGAAGACCGAAAGCTTCTTAATGACTGGCAATACGGCTTTCGCAGCAACAGGTCCATTGGTGATTTGATGGTCTATCTCACCGAACAGTGGAACAAATCTTTACATCGTTTTGGAGAAAGTAAGATTGTTGCACTTGTTATTCAAA
Source organism: Sphaerophoria rueppellii (assembly GCA_920937365.1). Taxonomy (NCBI): domain Eukaryota; kingdom Metazoa; phylum Arthropoda; class Insecta; order Diptera; family Syrphidae; genus Sphaerophoria; species Sphaerophoria rueppellii. Next base: position 10,252,231 of record CAKKXW010000005.1, read on the forward strand.
GGCATTTGATAAAGTCTGGAATCTTGTTCTTTTATCGAAAATGCGTGCCTTCGGTATCGACGAATCCCTTCTTCGTTGGATTAGAAACTTTCTTTTGAATCGTTCCATACAAGTAATATTGGACGGTATCAAGTCTGAAACCCACAATATAAATGCTAACCGTTGAATACAAAATGTACTAGACGGATTCAAGTCTGAAACCCACAGTATAAATGCTGGTGTGCCCCAGATCTCCGTTTTGTCTCCGACCCTCTTTCTCATTTTTATTAATGATCTCTTGTCTGTTACTTCTAATCCAATAAATTGTTTCGCTGACGATAGTACCCTTAGCTTCTCATATTCGTTCCCCGATTCACATCCCTCCTCTTCGGATGTGGAACTGCAACGGCAAAATATGATAAGCTCATTAAACTCTGACTTAAACAGCATTGTACAATGGGGAATTACAAAAAAGAGCTGTAAGAATGATTGGTGATAGAGAGATCACTGACGCATACACCTCTTTAGACCACCGTCGTAACGTAGCGTGTCTCTCCTTGTTCTATCGCTACTTTTACGGTAATTGCTCTAGTGAAATAGCCAGTTGCATTCCTCCCCTCAAACAATTCGCCCGTAATTCTCGCGCTTCTAGGAATGCTCATCAGTTTACCCTTGAGCCCAACTTCGGACGTACTCTCAATTATAGGGAATCCTTTTTTAGCCGTACTACTCGCATGTGGAACTCTCTTCCACACTCTGTCCTTCCCAGTCATTGCAATGTTCAAAAATTTAAGACCAATGTACACTGACACCTCCTTTCCAACCACTTCCATTCATCCTAATGCACTCACTGTGCCTCTGGCATAAAAAGGGTATTAAAAATCCCTTGAGTGAGTGCAAATTATATAAAAAAAAAAAAATTGCTTCCCAATGTTTTTCAGGCGTTAAACAACTCATTTTTTTCCTTCCTACCCAAAAAAACAAGGATGGCAAAAGTGCTGTCAATCCATCGAAAATATCAAAGATTCGGCCAGGCTTAGTAGGGTTTTGAGACTTCTCGCCATACAAATCTCCAGGCCCTGATAGAATACAGCCTATAATGGTGCAAAATCCTCTTGAATGAATATGTAGTACCGTGGCTTGAGAGTATCTTTAAAGGTTGCCTCTTACTAAAACCATGTCCCTATGTCTTGGAGACAGGTAAAAGTGGTTTTCTCACCTAAAATTGGTAAAAGAGGGCATGAATCTGCTAAAGATTACAGACTTATAAGTCTTTCATCCTATCTACTGAAAACCCTGGAGAGAATCGTAGAATCTCATAAGGAGCAGTCTGAGTAGTTGTCCCCTATCTAAGTCACAACATGCCTACATGAGGGGCAGATCTACAGAAACAGAGACTGGCCTTCATGAGGTAGTGAAAACGATGGAAACCAAGATCATGTAGGCATGATGTGACTTAGATAGGAATATACTTTAGCTACCTTCTTAGACGTGGAAGGAGCTTTCAATAACGTCCTAACTGAATCCATCGCAAAATCACTTGCAGACTTTGGTGATGAGGATTGAGGACTACATCAAAAGGTGGATAATATCCATGCTAAGTAAAAGGAGGATTCAATCAAAGTTAGAACATTCAATGTGTACCAAATATGCCAGTAGAGGAACACCCCAAGAAGGTGTACTGTCTCCTCTGTCTTTTATGGCTTCTGGTCATGAACAACATTCTTGTGAAAATCGAGGGTAGGGGAGCAAAAGCGGTTGCGTACGCCGATGATTTGGTCATTCTAGTTTTAGGAAAATTTCCAAGCGTGATTAGCGAAATCACTAATATGGCTTTGAAGAAAGTAAGCACCTGGGCTGCGAGCTGTGGACTAGGTGTTAAGAACAACAAAACCGAGTTGATGCTTTTCACCACCAAAATCAAAGTACCATCCTTCACTCTACCTCGGTTAAACGGTCAATCATTAACACTGTCTTCCAGTGCCAAATATCTGGGCGTAATACTAGACACCAAATTAACCTGGAAGCTTAACATCGAAGAACGGGTGAGAAAGGCGTGCGTGGCCTTCTACGCCTGCAACAAAACCTTCAGTAAAAAGTAGGGCCTTCAGTCAAAAATGATCAAGTGGACGTACACAGCGGTTGTTAGACCGATACTTGTTTACGGATCCATTGTGTGGTGGCCCGCTCTCAGCAAAGCTTACATATAGTAAGCAAGCCTACAAAGGTGGAGAGAAATGCTTGCGTGGGGATATCAGAGGGCAATCAGGTCCTGCCCAACAGATGCACTTAACGTCATCCTGGACCTTCTTCGGATTGACCTCTTAATTAAATATCAGGTGTCCTGCAGTATCTTGAGACTCAAAGAATAGACTGCTAGAAAACCAGATCCTACGGGCACTACAACCAAACCAGCCTGATACCATCAGACATCCTATCCACAATCACCGATTACTGCATCCCTACCCTAAACACCTCAAAGAAGTTTAGAGTCTTGCTCCCGTCAAGAATCGACTGGGAGGAAGGCGATGTGACGGAAGACTTCGACAAAACTATCTCCACGAATGGTTAAAAGATGGAATGCGGTGTAGGTGCAGGTGTCTTCTATAGACTTCCCGATTTTGCCAGTGTATTCCAGGCAGAATTGTTAGCGATAAGGGAAGCTTGTATAGCCCTTAAAAATATCCGACAGAACCAAAATGTAGCTATACTAACAGACAGTCAGGCAGCTATTAAAGCCATTGATTCAGCTTTATCATCCTCTAAACTGGTCCAGCAATGCAAAGAGGCCCTCAAGGAACTCGATTTGAGCGTCACTCTAATCTGGATACGGGCCATAGGGGCTATGAGGGAAATGAGAAGGCAGATGAGCTAGCTAGGCAAGGATCAGCCCTTCACAACTCATTGGCAGTGAGACTATATGCTCCTCTTGAGTTGTGAAGGGCTATATCTGACCAAATACACATCAGAAGCAAATCATAGGTGGAATAGTTTAACGAGTTGCGTTTTATCTAGGAAAATCTGGCCCGCACACTAATATTAATTTCCAAACCAAGGCATGACATAGCCAGGATTTTTGCTACCTGCACAGGTGCATTGGCACATAGGGGAGCATGCGGCAAAATTGGGTATACGTAGACCACATAACTCCTTCTGCCGTAGCTGTGAGGACCAGAATGAAAAGGAATCGGTCCCACACATTCTCGGCTATTGCCAGACCTTGGCTAGGAAAAGAGCACACCACTTAGGTAAAGAATTCTTCAACGGTTTTGAGGAACTCTCAGAATACAAGATCAAAGACATGGTCTCATACCTCAATAACACAAATTGGCTTAAGCGCCCCCCCCCCCCCTTATCTCTTATAAATTAGATGGCACTCTGAGACAAAAGGCCGTGGTGTAGGGAGATTAATACTAAAGAGTTTTTCAATAGGGACGCTACAAAAGATTTCTTAAATAAAACAAAAACGGTTTTGGATATCAATGAAATTCTTTATTCCTGTGGAAGTACATTTGATGCCATTATGTATGCACGCTTGCAGAAGTCCAGACGCTGAACCCAATTTTCGACGGTTTTCAAGCATAGATCGGCCGATACTGCTGCAATTTCACGTTCGATATTCGTACGAAGTTCATCAATCGTCGCTGGCTTGTTGGCATAAACCATAGATTTGAAGAAGCCCCACAGGAAATAGTCTAACGGCGTTAAATCGCATCAACCAATTCACAGGTCCATTTCTGGAGATAATGCGCTCATCGAACTTCGTTCTCAATAATTCGATTGTTTGACCCGCTGTGTGACATGTGGCACCGTGTTGAAACCACATATCGTCCAATCCATATCATCCAATTCATTCCACCACCAGCATGTAAACCACACCAAACAGTGATTTTTTCGGGATGTAATTGTGCCTCGTGAAGCACATGTGGATTGCTGCCTGACCAATAACACATATTTTGCTTATTGACGAAGCCATCCAGCCAAAAATGAGCCTCATCGCGGAAGATGATTTTTCGATGAAAATCCGGATCATTTTTAAGTTGTTGCTCAGCCCAATTCCCGAACATACGGCGCTTCTGGTGATCAAGCGGCTTCAGTTCTTGCGTCAATTTGATCTTGTAAGGATGTAGGCCAAGATCTTTTCGCGAAATTCGCCACAACGACGTCTCAGAGATGCCTAACGCTTGAGAACGACGTGTGAGAGACTCATTTGGGTCTTCCGCAATTGATGCGCTAGCGGTAGCAATATTCTCGATACGCACTTCTTTGTCTCACTGGCATGGGAACAGTTTGTACTGAGCCTGTGGATTCAAATTTTTCCACTAGACGCTCAATTGTTGATCTGGCAGGACGATTATGACGACCATAAATTGTACGTAGCGCTCTTAAAGTGTTGACCACTGACACCGAATTTCGGTAGTAAATTTTAATAATTTTGACTCGTTATTGGATCGTATACCTTTCCATGATGAAATGGCAAACCTTACTGAAGAGAAATGTCAAGAGAGCGGGAAAAAATATGGCGTCGTTTGCTGTCCCTATCGGTCTACTTTTGTAGGGTCCCTATTGAAAAACCCTTTATATTATGTACGTGCGAAATATACATCCTTCCTCACCCATCCAAATGTTTTTAGAATCTCATGAGGTATGGTATCAAAACGGCGCACTCAGCGCTAATTGTGTCCTACACGATAGTGGGACAGCCATTTCTACCAACCTACTTCCCTTCCTATGAACACTTCAAGCTTGAAACAGCTGTCAAAATTGAAGCAGCGTAGAATTTCAAGTTGGCGAATGCTTTTCGTAACTCTACTCTTCATTTTCCACAAACGCACCATGAAATTGCAAAGCATTGCCAAACATCAGCACTTTTAAGCCATAAGGTAAACATAACTCATAAATCTAACTTCCCAACAACTGACTCATTTGTCAGTCTTAAAAAAAAGCCTCAACAAACCAAGGCTCTACAATAATGCCTACAAAACACTTTTCAAGCTCATTTACCAGCCATTTCGCCATAAATCCATCCACAATTTGGGCTGCCTAAATTTTTTCGTTGCTCTCTTACGTAAGGTCTCTCAATAAATTACACTTAACTACTTTTCCACTTTGCTTTTGATTTGTTTGGGGGAGAGCTGCTTCAACCTTCAAATATACCCTTTTTCAATTCACAACGAAAAAAGAAATCAAGTTTGAAATGAAAACTTTATAACAATGCTGGTAACTTATGAGTCTTGTGGTTGAAATCGAGAAACAACAATGAAAACAACTTCAGCAACACCGCACCAAAAACCTCAACCTTTAAAAGCATAGAAATCATAAATCGAGAAAGTGAAAGTGAACCATGTCTAGGCCTAGTTTCTTATCTGTTTCATATTTTCTAGTCTCCCGCCGCCACCCTCCCCATGTGAGTATCAGCAATTCAAGATGAGTTTGGAATCGTATCAACATCAAACTTGACTGGCTTGAGTCTTCATTTCATCTCGACAAGCCGGCTTTTTGAGTAGGTGACTGGTGGCTAAATAGCTTTAGTTTATGAGGCGGCAAAAGCCTAAAGTGAAAGCTGGAGCTTCTTAATGTCTTCTTAGAGTTTTCTAATGACTCAATACAACCGAACCAAACAAAAACTCACACAAAATCCTTTTGTTTTTCAAGGAAGCTCGTTTATGTTTTGATTAGTGTGCGCTTAAGTACCATTCCCATAATCATGGGTAATTAAATGTCAGCTTGAACAAAATATTATTTCAGTGCCCGCAAAATGAACAACAAAACGAAATGCAACCTCTGGTGAATTTCATGGAGGTTACTATCATCCTCATCTGCTCAGAAGCCCATCAAACAGCAATATGAAATTGCTTTTGCAGAAATGACTCGATTCAACTTGTAGCATCATCGTTAAGCGTATTAGATGCGGTCTGATTGTTCGCTAATGCGCTACTGTGCTGGTTTTTGTTAAGCAAAAAAAAGAGATCTGCTTTGGTAGATTACACTTATAATAGTTTCGACTTTCCAGATTGTAAAATATAATTTTTTTTGTGTTTTATTTTTAGTTAATAGTTTTTGTTTTTAGTGGAGCGGGTTATTTTGTCTGTTTTTCACTGCACTTAGCAGTCGTGCTGCTGATGATGCAGTAGTGATACCGTTTGGTATCTAGTGCTGCCGGTTTTTCGCAATTACTTAGGGATCAGAGTTATAAATAATAAAATTAATAGGTGTACTTAGTTTTTATGAAAATTAATTTACCGTTGATTTAGAGGAAAGTTAATTGGTACTGCGTTTTTGCAGTGGTGCAGTTTGTGAGGTTATACAAAATTGGCTGAGTTATTTCTGCATGTTGCTTAGTTGTTTTTTCCATTATGGTTTGTTGTTTATCAACATGCTGACGAGACTAACGTGATTATTCGGAATTATTGGCTAAAGCGGACTCGTTCGCAGCAATCGATTCTCTGGACCCAATTTTCGATGAGTGCTCTATCGCCTTCATCGGTGTCTCTGATCTTATTGAGTGCGTCGTCGGCTTCTTGGCATAAACCAATGGCTTAACAGACCTCTAAGAAAATAGTTTAGATGCGTTAATTCGCACGAACGAGACGGCCAATCTAAAAGTCCATTTCTTGAGGTAAAACGCTCACCGAACTAACTTTTCAATAAATCCACTGTAGAGTGTGCTGTGTGGCTTGTGGGACAATCTTGTTGAAACCACCTGTTGTTCAAGTCCATAGCTTCCGATTCGGGCAAAAATGTGGTCTGAGTGATGCTCAATTCTTGTAATCGCCCGCCGTGGAATTGACTTATTTGGATTGAATGCCACCGATGCCTGAACGGCAGCCATATTTTCGACACTTCGACTTAATGCCATGGTAACAACAACTGAATCAAATATATTTCATCATTCTTATCATGAATCATATATGATTCATGATTTTTTAACAATGAATCATATATGATTCACAATTTTCCGCCACGATTTGTCATTTGTAGCAACACAACGGAGATATTATTAAACAAATTCTTAGATTTCGGCCAAAACTTCGGCTAACCAAAGCTTCGGTCAGACACCAATAAATAAATTGACAATGACAGTTCGCTAATTAATGAAATTAAATGGCGCGACAGCTCTTGAAGAGCGAAGGCCTAAGTGGCTTACTCTCATTAACAATTCTCTAGGTGCGTGTGAAGAATTGAGGGGACCTACAATTTAACGCCGATTCCGAACGGCAAAGCTGAGAAGCACTTTTTTATGAAAGATGATACTCTTGGAAGTTTTGTCAGTTCTTCGCAAGAGGCAGTGTCCGTAAAAGATGAAATAAAAACTTTGGACCCGAGTAAGATTCGAACCCACGACGTTCTGCTTAGCAGCCAACGCATCTAACCACTAAGCTACGAACACTAGCACACAGTTTCCAAGTTGATTGAGGTCCTCTTCCATTTGAGTGCGCAAACTGAGTCGCGGTCTTCCTCTCATCCTACGTCCCTCGGGAATATTTCGGAAGGCTTTCCGGGCCGGAGCATTGGTGTCCATCCGCTCTTAATGACCGAGCCATCTGAGTCTCTGGACCTTGACCCTTCTGGCTAGGTCCATGTCGTTGTACAACCCGTAAAGTTCGCTGTTATATCTTCTTCGAACACGGGGCCAAAGATGACCCGAAGAACTTTCCTCTCGAAACAGCCTAAGGCACTTTCATCCGATTTTGTCAGGGCCAATGCTTCTGCACCATACAGCAGGACGGGGATGATGAGTGTGTTGTACAGTTTTACCTTAGTTGCTCGAGAGAGGACTTTTCTACTCATTTGCTCTCTAAGCCCAAAGAAACAGCGATCAGCAAGATTTATTCTTCGTCTGATCTCGGCGCTGTTGTTTTCCTTGGTAGACAAACTCCTCTACTACCTCGGATTTGCATGCGTATATTGTGACGCTCTGTCCGAGGCGTCGCTGGTGGGTGTCCTTTCCTCGAAGACAGCATACTGCGTTTTTCCCTCATTTACCGCTTAACCCATTTTTACCGCTTCTGTCTCAATTCTCACAAAGGCGCCATTGACATCACGCTGTGTTCTTCTGTGCCTCTGGTTATGACAATAGAGTTCTTCACTATTTTCTCAAGAACGATGTTGAAGAAATCGCACGGCAGTGCATCGCCTTGTCTGAATCTTTTTTGACGTCGAAAGATTACGTTAGCTCGTTGCCAACCTTGATAGAGCAGCGTGAGTTCTCCATCGTCATTTTGCACAAGCGAACGAGCTTGGCAGGGACGCCGAAACTAGACATAGCTTTGTACAGTTCGTCTCTGTAGATGCTGTCATACGCGGCCTTAAAATCGATGAAAAGTTGGTGGGTATCGACTTGGAGTTCATAAGTCTTTTCCAGGATCTGCCGCAACGTGAAAATTTGGTCGATGGTTGACTTTCCTGGCCTGAATCCACATTGATAAGGACCAATCAGATTGTTGACGAAAGGCTTCAGAAGTTCACATATTACGGCAGAGAGGATCTTGTAGGCGATGTTTAGTAGACTTATTCCTCTATAGTTGGCGCAGTTGAGAGGATCTCCCTTTTTCAGGATCGGGCAAACAATGCTGAGGTTCCATTCATCGGGCATGCATTCCTCTGACCATATCTTACAGACGATTTGTTGCATGCTCCTATACCATCTGCTGGCTTTGTTGGATTTCACCCGTGATAATGCGGTTTTCGCTTCTTCTAGGTCGGGTTCACGGAATTGCTGGCTAGCATCGTGGCTCCTGTCTGACGGCGGTGTTTTGTTCGTCGTCGCCGTTATACAGTCTACAGAAGTGGTCTTTCCAAATCCCCAGCATTGACTGCGATTCTACTATGATGTTCCCTTGTTTATCTCTGCAGGTATCGGTTCTTGCTCGATGACCTTGAGCCAGCTGTTTAACCTTTCGGTAAAACATCCGAACTTCATTCCTGCTGTTGGCTCTCTCAACATCTTCGATCTGACGCTTCTCATGCTCCCCTCTTTTCTCCTGAGAAGCCGGCGTTCCACTCTCCTCTTTCGCTGGTAGAGTTCAGGAGCAGAGTTCTTGTCCTTCTATGCAGCTCCGCTTTGTATGCCTCCTGCTTGGCTGCATGGGCCTGCCTGCATTCTTTGTCAAACTAGGGGTGTCGTTTTGGTGGCTGTGTGAAACCCAGCACTCTAGAGGCGGCATCTCTTACTTCTTTCTGGCAATGTTGCCTCGATCACAAAAGGACCTGGCGATCTGTTGCGATTGTAGCCGTCCGAATTCGAAATTTTCTTGCAGCACTTCCTTGTTTTGGCCGTTGTCGTGATATTCGTAGCACAACCTTGGCTACGACGAGGTAGTGGTCCGAGTCGATGTTAGCTCCTCGGAAAGTTCGAACATTTAGAATGCTGGACAAGTGCCTTCCGTCGATCGCAATGTGATCAATTTGGTTGACGATCAGGAGATCTCCATGTACCTTTCGAGATGTGGAAACCAGGTGCTTGCAACCCGCAGCAAACTCGATCAGCCTGAATCCGTTGTCGGAAGCGGTGTCGTTCAGGCTGTGCTTTCGGACTGTTCCACCAAAGATGTCCTCTTTTCCCAGCTTTGCGTTAAAATCATCGAGAACAAATTTATTGTCATAGCTAGGACATTGCTCATACGTTTTTTCCAGAAGCTGGTAGAATTCTTCTCGTCCTTTTTCTCTTCTGTGGGGGCATGCGCGCATATTATTCTTATGTTGCCGAATTTAGCCTTAATTCGGATTGTCGTCCACGAGTTTGAGATAAAGACGGAATTACGACACAATCTATTCGACAAGTAGCCGACCCGTATTCAAAACATTCTGACGCAAAACATGGCTCATATCGAATTCTGTTATCAATAAATAAAAACTCTTGTTCCAATCAATCATCAAATAAATATGCCAACAATCCCAAAACACTCAATCACGCCAGATCCTCCTTATTTCATTGCCGCATTCACATCTGCACATTTGACAGTAAAAAAAAAATTCATAAATCGCTATCAATAAAATTTTAATGTTTAAAAACCCAAAAGCTATTACTCATCTCTCTGTCGATGCACACAATATTCAAAAACTTCAATTCGACAATTTTTCAATTTCCTTTTTTTTCCGTTTGTCTCTCTCTTGAAGTTTTTTGCATGTTGTCGAAATCAAACCACACACTCGATCGTCCTCCCTCTAGCCCTTCAACTCAAATATATTGTTAAACTTTTTGTGTTTTAATACTCGAAAAAAAGTTGAACAAAAAATGGAAATAATTAAAAAAAAAAAAAAAAAAACAAAACTACAATAAACAAAAAAAATAAGTCGAGACTCGAGAGAATCTCTTCACAGCTAAATCCTCGAACAATTTGTAGAAACATTTTGTATGTGTGTAGAAATGTATCCAGATACAAGTTGAAGTAGAAAAAAAAATATATAAATACCGAAAGAGAGAAAAACTGAAAACTCCATTAATCTCACCGCATTTCATTTCAACCGGAAGATCCGGGAGATGGGGTGAATTATTGTGTGGAGCGAAGCTTGTCGTTTTAATACATCGTTCGTTTTGTTTGCAATGTAAAGAGATATGAAGGCACAGCAAAACAACAACAACAACAAAAACCAAAGCGAATAAGCAGCAAAAAAAAAAATAAAAAAAGGAAAGAAGATTTAACCAATAAATGTGTAAGAAGAAAAATGCACACGACCTACCCCAAGGCAAAATGTATTATTATGATTGTGTATTCTTCTTTCCCTTTTTTTTTTGTTGCTGCTGCTGTTTCTGCTGGTTTATAATGTTGCTTTTGTTATGCGAGTAGTATCTGTATCTGAAGCTGATTTTGATTTACCGTACCGCACCCCATATTTGCTTTTTTTATATTTTTTTTCAAAATTACACAACAACAACAAAAATCGTAGTGCAACAGAAGAGAAAAATAAAACAAAAGAAGCGAGAAAGAAGCTATAAAGAAGAAGACACAAAATGCAATGAGCTATGGTCGAGCATAGCTGTCATTTCAGTTGGTTGAAGGGGGATGACAAACGGGGAACAAAAACGAAACTCTGATGCAGAGATTCCATATAGAATGCAATAAATTTTTACGACTTCATTTGGGAATACGTTTTGTTTTCTTCTTTTTCGCTCAATTTATAAAATGCAAGGAGGGGTGAGGAGAAAGGGAAACTAGTGAAAAATAAATCGCATCGAATCTGCAAAAATAATTTGGAAAGAGGGAATTTTTTTTGTTACTTTGTTATATTTTGTTCGTTTTTGGCTAAATTCAAAGTCAAACCGGACTTTTGGGGAAGCCGGGGAGAGAGAAATTGAGAGATAAAGAAAAAAGTTTCCCTTACAAAGTTGGAATTGCGAATAAAAAGATTAGCACTGCAAGAAAATGCAATCGACAGGATTTGTGAGAGATAATCCTGGGAATGGAGAACCCTAGATGGTCGCCTGGTCGACGGGAAAATTACACGGGGAAAAAAGTCTTCAGATTCATTTGGAACGAACAACTGTTCTATTGGTAAAACCAAATTTTCTTTAAACAAATTCTACTTAACGAAGAAATTCTATTGGAAGCTTTGGTCTACGAAGAGTAATGCAAAATCATTAGTGGAACTTTAGGAGAACAGAGTCTGAAAGACCCAGACTCCCGTAAACAGATTCAGAGTGATCGGCTTCGTTGAGGAACAAGATGATATCAGAAGAACTAACCCTCTCCTGCAGCATACAGGAATTCAGAAAATTCCGTACTCCGACCCCGTTGTAGCTTAAAGACAATTGCCGATATTTCTATCTAGTCCAACAAACCCTTAATTAAGAAGCCCTCTATTACCAGCATTCACTACAACATTGCCAAGAAGCTTTCAGATAATTCGTTTGTGAATTGCAGAGCTTCAAACATGGCCACCATTCATGCACCTCATCAAGAGATCGAGCCGCCGAAGTAGGTCGGATGACGACATGTCCGCTGAATAAAATCACCTCTGAATTGTACCAATAACAAAGTCATAACCCCTTCAACATAGCCTAAAAGATCATAGCTTCTATACGTAGTGAACGTCTGAAGACTTAAAGAACAGCTGAAAGTGTGGCTGCTAACGAGGAAAGATCTCCGTCGATAAGATTTGCAGTTTGCTCTCTGCTCCCGGTCTTGGAAAAAACATGGTGGCGTATGATAGCGTCAACAGAGACTAACCAATTTCTAATGTGTTCCCTTTGTCTGGAAGCCACGCTCCTGCATCGTGTTCTCAAGAAAAAACTGTAAGGCTGCATGACTTCTACCTAGCGATCTTCCACGGAACATTAAACCAACAAAATGACTAATCAGTGATTAAAACTCGATCAGATCAACTTTTGAATTTGAATTCATTTAAATTGTAAACTTTTAGGTAACTATGTTCTTTTAGAACTCATAAAATAGAAATGTTTAGTGTGAGGACAGATAAATCGTACAAAAACTGTGATTGAGTACTAAAATTTAGTACATCTTACGAAGTACTAAAAGTGAGTACTAAAAATATTTGTGTTTTTGTTCAAGTAGATTTACTTACTTACTTATGGTGGCGCTACAGTCCAGGTCAGAGTACTAAAATTTAGTACATCTTACGAAGTACTAAAGTGAGTACTAAAAATATTTGTGTTTTTGTTCAAGTTGATTTACTTACTTACTTACTTACTTACTTACTTACTTACTCATGGTGGCGCTACAGTCCAGGTCAGACCAGGGCCTCACCCAACAAACTTCTCCAGCCAGCTCGGTCCCTAGCTGTCTGTCTTCAGTTTCGCACGCCAAATTGGTTCAGGTCCTTTACCACCTGTGTGTTCCACGTGAGTAGCGGTCTTCCTCTTCTGCGACGTCCTTCCGGGTTGGATTCGAAGACTCTACGAGCCGGAGCATTATATTCCATTCGCTCAACATGACCCAACCATCTAAGTCGTTGGACCTTAACTTTTCTGGCTAGGTCAGTGTCGCTGTACAGCTCGTACAGTTCGAGGTTGAATTTTCGTCTCTATTCTCCATTACGCAGACAGGACCAAAAATCCCTCGAAGAATTTTTCTCTCAAAGCAGCCCAAAGCGTTTTCATCAGATGTTGTCATGGTCCATGTCTCTGCACCATACATGAGGACCGGGATGATGAGGGTTTTGTAGAGTGTCACTTTAGTTGCTCGGGAGAGGACTTTACTACTCAATTGCCTTGTAAGTCCAAAGAAGCAGCTATTGGCAAGAGTGATTCTTCGTTTGATTTCAGGGCTGGTGTTGTTGTCTGAGTTGATTGCGGATCCCTGGTAGACAGTGTCCCTAACTACCTCGAAGTTAAATCTGTCTATGTTGACGTTTGCTCCAAGACGTCGCTATTGGTAGTCCTTTCTTGTCGACAGCATTAACGGTCTTACCCTTGTTAACCGCTAGACCCATCTCCTGGCATCCGTCTCAAGACTCACAAACGCTCCACTGACATCACGCTGTGTTCTTCCAATTATGTCAATGTCGTCTGCATATCCTAGTACTGGACGGACTTTTGAAAGATTGTGCCTCTGGTGTTGACATTGGAGCTTTGCACAATCTTTTCAAGAATGATGTCGAAGAAATCGCATGACAACGCATCGCCTTGTCTAAAACTTTATTTGACATCAAAACCGTCGGTTAGGTTTTTTCCGACCGTGATGGAACAGCCTGGGTTTTCCATTGTCATCCTACACAGACGGACGAGTTTTTCTGGGATGCCAAAACTAGACATTGCTCTATATAATTGGTCTCTATAGACGCTGTCATACGCGGCCTTGAAATCGATGAAAAGGTGGTAGGTATTGAAGTTCGTGGGTCTTCTGCAAAATCTGCCGTAGGGTGAATATTTGATCGATGATGGACTTTCCGGGTCTGAAGCCACACTGATAAGGACCTACCAGGTTGTTGACGAAGGGCTTCAAACGTTCACACAGTACGGCTGCCGTTCAAGATTTTTTAATAAAATATCCTACAGTCCAATTAACTGAAGACCTTCAATGGTTTTTTAGTACATATTTAGTACTCAATATTAAAGCAACCTTCAACGATTTATTTCATGAATTTTTCCTCTGCATGGTTTCAAGTTACTTCCTAGGTGTAATCAATGCGACTTCTTGGTAAAAGAAACGGCAAAACGCTATCATACTTGGTACTTCTTAACACATGCTCCGTCTTTCTTAAGAAAGTGGAGTTGGGGCCTTGTTTATAGATTGTACTATGAGACTGATCTTGAACTTAGAACGAAGAATTGTAGAATATAAGTCCGAAAATGCCGCTCTAGTTGAATTCAGATGAAGCGCACAAATTCTAGGAGATCTTTATGGCATGTACCCTGCTGGCTGGATACGATTGTTGGATAAAGCTTCACTAGGATTAGTGCTGCCATCATTCGTTATTTAAGTTATCGGTTAACTTTGGGCCAACAAAAAATTTCGTCTTCAACTCCATAGGGACTTTTCGCAACGCAAACTGTCAATTTCCAAAAGAAGAAATTTCTTCGAGTGTATAAAATACTATCCCAACTAACTCCACTATCTCCACGAACACAGGACATGACCGCCACTACCCCCACACAGGATACCAGTACATTAATTTCAACTTAAAAGGATATACTGGTAATTTGCTTTGACCAATTGCATTTCTTTCTTTCATCCAGTTTTTCTTTTTTGTCTATTTATCAATGAGGAACGAGTTCGTGGGAGGAAGAGTAAGATAGAGAACTTTCTTTACATAATGCATTTAGCATGTCGTACAGTCAGACGTACACCATGAAAACAAGATTCGAAAAAAAGAATATGTGTAGTTTTTTGGTAATATACACTTTTATGGGAAAATACACTCTCCCTACAGCTGGCTCCTGGTTAAGGTCCCTTATCAGTTTTGTCTGCATTCAGTTTTTACATTTTTCATCTTTATCGGAGGGATGCACTTTTTTCTTTTTTTTTTTTTTGTTAAAAATAACAAACAATGCGTGAGTGAGTTCTGAAAAAGGAAAAGATTGCATACCCTGAAGCAGATGAATGGGGAGATTTTTATTATGTGTCACTTCTGGAGATTGGATTGAAAATTGGTCCTTTGTACTATTTTTTCTTTGTTTTCTCGATTTTCGATTTTGTTTTCGCAGTCGGAATTGAAATTTAAATACTTAAAATGAAGAAGGTTCTTGGTAGCAATTTCTCCATTTCTTAAACTAAAATAAGAAAATTTGGACAACTGGCTATTTTTATGTATTTTCTAATATTAATCACTTCTTCTAAACTCGATCCTTTTGAACCAAATCGATATCCAACTTCTAAAAGCCGTCCGAAATATACGTCTTCTCGATGTGTGTAAAGAAAGCATCCGTAGCAGCGATTACCACCTCATTTGACTGAAATTTTTACTAGAAGACTGACTTTCTTTTTTGAAACCGAAAAAAAGTCCTACGGTACCGAATCTGGAGAAATAAAGTGGTCGCAGTAGCAGTTCGAAGCCCGTTTTTTCTTCAATTCGTCATCATGTTGACCCAATTTTTCGTCATAGTACGTCGCTATGACCGTAATACACTTTTACAAGTAGTCGATGTGGATTGCACCTTGTGAATCCTAGAAAATGGTGATCATCCAGTCGATGGGACAGTGTTCGCCTTAGGTTAAGTTAGGTTAGGTTAAAGTGGCTGCGGATACACACTCCGCTCACAAAGTCCAAAACAACGCCCATTGTGATACCACATGAATCTAGAGAATTACTTTGTACTAGTCGAACCAGTTCAGAAGAAGTTCAAAATGATGGAATGTCACACATTATTGTTGGACCATTGAGATGAGGGCAATGAGTTTTATAGCTGTACTCGCTGCCACTTGTTTGCTGAAGATGTCGAGGGGTGGTTCTCAGTGCCCTGCTTATGCCGAGACATGCAGTGCGTCGGACTCTGCTGAGTTTGTCGTAGTAAGAGACTTTCTTCAGTGCAGTCCACCATACTGCAACCCCGTGCATGAGTATTGGTCGAATGACCGAAGTATATAGCGAATAGACCCTGGACGGTTTGTTGTATCAACGGATTCGGAGCTATCTGGGAAGTGGGTGTCTAATAGAAGGCTAAGCGTTTCTTCACAAGGCATGGTTGGATTTGTCGAGAGAATCTTCCTTAACCTCGATGCCTCCGAAGCTTCTTCTATTGAGCTTCAGAAGGATCTCCATGAGGATCTTTTGGCTATTCTCGATTTTTGTTTGTACTTTTTGAGGAATTCCTTATAGGAATCCCAATCTTGGGAGTGTCTAGACTTTTTTGCACGATTGAAAAGCCTTCTACAACCTTTCCTGAGTTTTTCTAGTTCAGCAGCGCACCAGTATGATTGTGTCTTTTTTACAAGAGTGATGTCTAGATGTCTTGTCGATTTTTAGTTACGAAGGTTGGTTCGTTACCTACGTTACTTACTCCCAGATTAGTTGTTAAAATGTTACAAAAAAGATTCACCTCAGTCATTGATATCGGTACTACCCCACGTAGTATGGTGCGCATTATCGTCACAACCGATAATTATGTTGGTTTTGAGTCTTGTTGATTCAGCGACTGTCTTCTCCAGAGTAGTACCAGGCAGAGGACCCTAGTAGTCGTGGCCCAAATACGCTGATACCAGCCAGTAGGTATGGTTGTTGATTACCATACTGGCTGTGGTGACGTCTTTATCACTGAAATTAGGGAGTTAAAATGCATTAAGACTACGTTTTACTAGTATTCAGGATCTTGGTTTACCTCTTCCTGTTACATATAACGCGAAGTAGCCAGGATTTCACAATCCATGGCTCTTGGAGGAGAACGACATCTTCCCCAGTTTTTGACAGGTGAAGAAGAAGGGCGGCCGAAGCCTTTATAGAGTGTTGTAGATTAATCTGTACTATTTGCAGTATTTTGGCTACTACTAGGCAGATCAACCTCTACCACTATTCAGTGTTCGCCTTCTTCGTTGCAGATTTGCTGGCTAAAGTTGGATGTGTTGACCGTTCCATAGTCCATCGACTGTCAGGAACCGACGTAAGAATTTCTTCGCATAGCATGGCAACAAGAATGAAGTTCGGAGGTTTTGCCGAAAGGTTAAACAGCTGGCTCAAGGTCATCGAGCAAGAACCGATGCCTGCAGAGATAAACAAGGGAACATCATAGTAGAATCGCAGTCAATGTTGTGGATTTGAAAGGACCACTTCTGTAGACTGTATAACGGCGACGACGAACAAAACACCGCCGCCAGACAGGAGCCACGATGCCAGCCAGCAATTCCGTGAACCCGACCTAGAAGAAGTGAAAACAGCATTATCACGGCTGAAATCCAACAAAGCCGCTGGTATTACTGCTATGCTGTTCAAAGGAGCAGTCGACGAGCTAGGTAGG
This sequence comes from Sphaerophoria rueppellii, assembly GCA_920937365.1. Classification (NCBI taxonomy): domain Eukaryota; kingdom Metazoa; phylum Arthropoda; class Insecta; order Diptera; family Syrphidae; genus Sphaerophoria; species Sphaerophoria rueppellii. Next base: position 10,269,560 of record CAKKXW010000005.1, read on the forward strand.
AGCATGCACCAAATCATCTGTAAGATATGATCAGAGAAATTCATGCCCGATGAATGGAACCTCAGCATTGTTTGCCCGATCCTGAAAAAGGGAGGTCCTCTAAACTGACAGAGGAATCAGTCTACTTAATATCGCTTGAAAAATCCTCTCTGCCGTAATATGTAAACGTCTGAAGCATTTTGTCATCAATCTGACTGGTCCTTATCAATGTGCTTCCAGGCCAGGAAAGTCAACCATCGACCAAATTTTCACGTTGCGGCAGATCCTGGAAAAGACCTATGAACTCCAAATCGATACCCACCACCTTTTCATCGATTTTAAGGCCGCGTATGACAGCATCTACAGAGACGAACTGTACAAAGCTATGTCTAGTTTGGCGTCCCTGCCAAGCTCGTTCGCTTGTGCAAAATGACGATGGAGAACTCACGCTGCTCCATCAAGGTTGGCAACGAGCTTACGGAATCTTTCGACGTCAAAAAAGGATTCAGACAAGGCGATGCACTGTCGTGCGATTTCTTTAACATCGTTCTTGAGAAGATAGTGCAGAACTCCAACGTCAACACCAGAGGCACTATCTTCCAAAAATCTGTTCAACTTCTCGCGTACGCCGATGATATTGATATAATGGGAAGAACACAGCGTGATGTCAATGGCGCCTTTGTGAGAATTGAGACAGAAGCGGCAAAAATGGGTTTAGCGGTAAATGAGGGAAAAACGAAGTATATGCTGTCTTCGAGGAAGGACATCCAACACCGACGGCTCGGACAGAACGTCACAATAGACGCATACAACTTCGAGGTAGTAGAGGAGTTTGTCTACCTAGGCTCCGCTATAAACACGGGCAATAATACCAGCACCGAGGTCAGACTGCTAATCGCTGTTTCTTTGGGCTAAGAAATCAATTGAGTGGAAAAGCCCTCCCTCGAGCAACTAAGGTAAAATTGAACAACACCCTCATCATCCCAGTCCTGCTGTATGGTGCAGAAGCATGGACCTTGACAAAATCGTATGAAGGTGCCTTGGGCTGTTTCAAGAGGAAAGTTCTTCGGGTCATCTTTGGCCCCATGTGCATTGAAGGGGAATGGCGAAGAAGATACGACAGCGAACCTTACGGGTTGTACAACGACATGGACCTAGCCAGAAGGGTCCAGAGACCGCGACTCAGGTGGCGCACTCAAGTGGAATCAACTTGGAGTGCAAAACTGGAGACAGCTAGCTGGGGACCGAGTTGGCTGGCGGAGACTGTTGATTGAGGCCCAACTCACAACGGACTGTAGCGCCACCTTGAGTAAGTTAGTAAGAATACGACGATAGAGCTGATTAACTGTAGAATTTCATCAGTAGATGAAGTTGACAAACCGAGTTGGCTCGTTCAACTGCAGTTGGGCATATAAACACCAACTTGAAGTTAACTCGGTTTACAAACTTTGCAGTTCGGGACATCACTAGCTATCTGGCACAATCAGCACTCTGCCCATGTAGAATTGTGGATTTTTGTGACGTTATCCTCTTTGGTACTCTTTTTCGGATCACCTGAACATGGTTCATCTAAATCCGACTGGTGACCACGTTGAAACTTGTTAAACTAATTCTTGACGGTCGCTATCGAAGGAGAATACTGTATAAGAAGACAGCCTTGCCAGTATTCAAGGAACCTAGACATGGGTGCTGGTTTTAATTATATATTCATAGAAATTACGACACTTCACAGTTTGTTTAATAACTAATTCCACAAGTGATGACTTTTTAAAAACCCATCTTGAATAGAAGTGCACACTTCTGGCATAAATTATCACTACAAAATATCTCTTCACAAATGAGCGAATATTAAAACTAAAATAAACATAAAAGAATGACCACTTCCAAATGGCAGAATGAATTATTGCTGCACTTAAAAATAAGAAATGTAATTCTAAGAACACAAAAGCTATATCTTACTGACATTACTCTTGTAATAACATTGCATGTCAAAACGCAATTAAACACAAAAATATTTCAAGTCGAAGAGAATAAAAAACTGCAGTTACTGACTCACTGCATTTTTATTATTATTATCATTCAATTTTTGCCTTTTGTTGTTGAGAAAAGATTGCCTGATGGGGTAATTCTGCAGATCAGCTCTTTTGGTTTCTTTATTGCCGTCTCTAAGTTAATTAAGTCGTGTCTCGAGTCATATAGGTTGTCAAATAAATGAAAAATAATGCAATAAATATTTTATTTTCATTAAAATGAACATGCTCGTAGTAAAGAATTGGAAACAGATAAATATGACATGGGCCACCAAGAAAGAAGTGAAAGTACATTTTAGTTGCAAAAAAAATCATATTTTCGTGTATTGGGTTTTCTAATTGAATTAGAACCTTTCAGTCTTTAAGTCTACACTCTTTATCCGGTTGTGAAATCAATTTTCACGTGAAGTTATTTCTGCAGTTCGTCTATTAGACTCCGGTACAACAAAAAAGTTCAGAGAAGACAGTGTTTGTACCTTTTTATTCATAAATTATGCAATTCACGTATAATCTGTAATTTCCTACGCGCTTTGAATTGAATTTTTGTGGGTTGACAAGCTAACGAACTCTTGTCGACGAGACGATTTACCTATTTCGATTGAACATAATTTTTTTTAGGTTAGGTGTTTTTCTGCTTAATTCTGTACTGGCGAGCTTGTTAACCTTTGGATTTTGAAATTCTGCACGTTTCATACAAAAAACCAATCAATTTCAAAGTTAAACAATTTGCTGAATTGTCGGCAATTGAGAGTTAAAAATACGTTTCTGACCTTATTTTGATCGGGGAATTGAGGCAAGTGCCTTCAGAGTCGATATAATCTTGGGATAGTTTTTGTTTTTTTATTTTTTAAACAACTTAAGGTAATCGCTTGGCTCAGAAAAGAATGTAGAAAACTTAGCAGAGCTAAATATACAAGACTTGTCTCTGACTGAGATTCATACAAAGTTCCCTAAATAAATATAAAAAGGAACTAAGAAGACCAATCAACCGTCAACCAGATTGATCACATTGCGAATGACGCACGACACTTCTCTAGCATGCAAGATGTCCGCACATTCCGAGGTGCCAACATCGACTCGGACCACTTCCTTGTTGCAGCCAACGTACGAATGCGGATATCCCGATAAAGGCCAACACGCGAAAATGCTAGGAAGAAATTAGACGTTAAACGGCAATCGCAAGAGATTGCTAGATCCTTTTCCGATCGTCCTCAGGAGTCAGCCAGCACAAAATATAGAGAACCAGTGGCAACACTGCCAAGCAGCCATCAGAGATGCCGCCTCTGAAGTGCTAGGGTTTACACGGCCATCACAACGAAGCCCTTGGTTTGACTTGTTTGACGGCACGCACATGCAGCTAAACAAGAGGCATACAAAGCGGCGCTGCAAAGAAGGACGCGAGCAGCTCGTGAGCTATTCGAGCAGAAAAGGAGAGAGGAGCATTAACTTCTCAGAAAAACAAAGGGAGCATGAGAATCCCGGGAATAGAGGGATGTCACAACAGGAACGAGGTTCGAAAGTTCTACAAAATGGTGAAACAAACCTCCGCGGCTTGTACAACCGGAAGTGAAGCCTGAAGAAACCATCATCGGAACATCGAAGATCAGCAGTCAGTGCTGAGGATATGGAAAGACCACTTTTCCAAGCTGTATAATGGCGATGACGAGAAAAACTCCGCCAGCAATACAGAACCATTCAATTTGGGTGCAGCTGGCCAACAATTCATTCCATCCATCCGACCTTGACGAAGTGAAGATAGCGATATCTAAACTTAAGTCCAACAAAGCCCCTGGAGCAGACGGGTTAGCCGCCGGAGATGATGTGGTAACGAGTATGCACCACCTCATCTGCAAAATTTGGTCGAAGGAAAGCATGCACTATGAATGGAACCTCAGCATCGTATGCTCGATCCTCAAAAAAGGAGATACTCTGAACTGCACCAACTACAGAGGTATAAGTCTCCTTAACATCGCCCATAAGATCTTGTCTTCCGTGCTGTGTGAACTTTTGAAGCCCTTCGTCAACAACCTGGTAGGTCCTTATCAGTGTGGCTTCAGACCCGGAAAGTCCACCATCGATCAAATATTCACCCTACAGCAGAATTTGGAGAATACACAGGAACTTCAAATCGATACCTACCACCTCTTCATCGATTTCAAGGCCGCGTATGTTAGAGTCTGTAGAGGCTAACTATATAGAGCAAAGTCTTGTGTTGGCATCCCAGAAAAAGTCGTCCGTCTGTGTAAGATGACAATGGAAAACTCATGCTGTTCCATCATGGTCGGAAAAAACCTAGCGGATGCTTTTGATGCCAAAAAGGTTTTAGACAAAGCGATGCGTTGTCATGCGATTTCTTCAACATCATTTTTGAAAAGATTGTGCAAAGCTCCAATGTATGTTTGTGAGCCTTGAGACAGAGGCCAGGAAGATGGGTCTAGCGGTTAACGAGGGCAAGACCAAGTTAATGCTGTCGACAAGAAAGAACTACCAACATCGACGTCTTGGAGCAAACGTCAACATAGACAGATTTAACTACGAGACAGTTAAGGACTTTGTCTACCTGGGATCCGCTATCAACTCAGACAACAACACCAGCGCTGAAATCAAACGAAGAATCACTCTTGCCAATCGCTGCTTCTTTGGACTAAGAAGGCAATAGAAGTAAAGTCCTTTCCCGAGCACTCTACATCTCATCCCGGTCCTCATGTTTGGTGCAGAGACATGGACTATGAAATTATCTGATGAAAACGCTTTGGGCTGCTTTGAGAGAAAATTTTTTCGAGTGATTTTTGGTCCTGTCTGCATTAATGGAGAATGGAGACGAGGATTCAACCAAGAACTGTACGAGCTGTACAGCGACACTGACCTAGCCAGAAAAGTAAAGGTCCAACAACTTAGATGGTTAGGCCATGTTGAGCGAATGGAAAATAATGCTCCGGCTCGTAGAGTCTTCGAATCCAACCCGGAAGGATGTCGCAGAAGAGGAAGACCGCGACTCCGGTGGAGCACACAGGTTGTAGAGGACCTGAACCAATTTGGCGTGCGAAACTGGAGACAGCTAGCCAGGGACCGAGATACAAGTAGTAGCGACCATTCAGATAGGGGACCACTCGTCCCGATTGGGGTACTCAAGAGGAAGATTGACCTCCAATCATAAGAGATAATCAATAACTCCTGGAAATCCAGGGATCTTTAAGTTTATGGCCTAACATTAATGAAAAGGAAACTCGGTATATTTTATCGCTGAGTAAAAGGAACATTAAAATCCTGATAGGTGTACTAACGGGTCATTGCGCCATTGGCAAAATGGCCAACAAGATAGGGGCTTTTGCACCCAATTTCTGTAGGTGCTGTCAGGATGAGGAGGAAATAGAAACCATTAAACATCTCCTCTGTGACTGCCCTAACCTACAAACTAACCGACTCCGTCATTTCGGGAACAGGTTTGTTGGGGAACTGGCGCAGGTCTCAATGGCAAACATGAGGCTGGTTCGTTAACGAGCCGGTCTACGTTAATCGGCAACTTTGATGCTAACTTTTATTTTCATAGGGGATCACAATGGACCAGTAGGCCCCCGTGTATGCAACAGCTCACGCTATGCACAGTCACACCCCTTATAACCTAACCTAACCTAACTCAACCTAACCTTACCTATGTAATTTAACCTAGAATAAGCATTGAGGGTCCTTTCTACAAATTCACTTTTTCGTCATCTGCAGACTCTTCAGTAGGTCCTTAAACGTTAATGGTATTAATTTTTTCGTTAAGTAATTCGTTATACATAAATCGTTCGTCGATAACGGAAGGTAAGTTCCTCAGATGACGTCAGTAATAAATTTCATATTCTGCTTTTTGCAGGACACAAGACACACCAAGTTCCCATTACTCGTTCGCTACATTCGATATGTTGAAAACATGTCTGGCAACCATGCCAACATGTTCTTCGTTATCCCAGCTTATCACGATTAAATAATACCTTCTTATGTCAATCCAATACCAATTACGTCAACATTTCTTCGCCACTTCAAATTGACATTTTTGGGGGTATGTTACTCTCTAAGTCCTCTGACATGGGCTTCGGTTATAGACACACCAGTATCAGAGAGTTCACTTAACTGCCTATCTGAATATCATTGTTGATTAATTGTCACATATAAACAGGTCCATCAAAAATTCCGTAATGTTATTTGCAAAAATAAAACTTTAATAGTGATTTATCTCTTTTATTCGAAAAATATGATGTTCGTCAAACTCCTGGCAATAATCATCTAAAGAAGTCCTCTCGAAGCCTTTTTCAACAAATTGGAGCACACTTCTCTCGTAATTATTACTTTTTCGAGTAATTTCATAACACACTACCCCAGAGTTAGTATCCCCAATACTCAAAGTATACCCTCTCTCATTAGAACATCCCGGCTCCATCAACAGTTCCTATCAAGCTACAAGGTACCCATATCGAAATAAAAGTAATTATATTTTCTATTTTCTTAATATTTGTGTATTCCAGTGGGTGCGTTTGTACAAGGACACAAAAACAGAAGATCAATGCTCGTATCATCTTTAAACAAATTCTTGTTGCAAAAATATACCACATTGGAATGAAATTACTTGGAAATCTCAATAAAACGCCCTCAGACAATTTCTCTGTGTCATAGACACTGTTCAAGGACATACGTTTGGCATTATTACATGCGCCTACCTATCGAAAGAGATAGGCACAGCATAGTCCTCTCTCATGAGGGCACAGTTTCATTAATTTGCAATCTTTTATTATAATAACGAATTAAATTTTCCTTCTAGTTCATTAAGTTGGTTGGCATCAGGAGGGACAGGGAGGAAGATGAATGAATTTCTGTTTAATATCATCTCGACGTTATTGTTGTTTGTTTTCCTAATCCACCAAAAACATACCGAAATTGGGTACATAATAATATTTTTGCAATTTTTCAAAAAGAAATCTCCAGCTGTGCCAAATGTTTCAACAATGTTAATTCACTTCAAATGATTTTGAGAAAACAGTTTCCCTTAAACGTTATTAATAATATTTGATGAAATTTTCCATGTAATTTTAAGGTTAAGCACTCATGACGAAAAATTCATGAGATACTCGAAATACCAACTTGTTGATTTTTTCTTGATGTATCTACATTCTGCCAGGCCGGCGGCGGCGGTTGCTTTTAGCAACAGATGGCTGGCGTACCTAATCTGAACAAATAGCAATGAACGTATTCATATCACTTTTCGGGTAGGTGATAATAAATCGAATGGGAATTAATATGTCTAATGTGACAATGGAAATTGCACAGAAATATTGTTTTTGGTTTTGGGTTATACAATAAGTCATTGAACTGGTGTAACATCGTAGCAAACAATTTGATGCCAGTGGCGTCAGTTGAATTTGCATTTAACATATTTGTATGAAAATTAGGACCTTTTTTAGCCATGCTTCCTATTTGATTTAGAGTTTTTTTTCTTGGTCAGACATAGCAGAACCGGAATATGGTATGATCAACATTAATTAAAATTACTTTTGGATTTGAGTTCAGTCAAATTGTAAACTTTTAGGTTATATTGTCGTTTTAGAACTAATTTAGTACAACATTTTTAGGCATATTAATGGTTTTTTCACCGTACAACAACACTTGTTAAGTGCCAACTAAAATTTAGTACATTTTTACGAAGTACTAAAATGTAGTACTAAACGTCATTTTTGTTTTTCATCAAGCAGATCTGATGATTACAATTTTGCTCCATCTTTCTACCTTCAATTTAAATTGAACTGAAAACTTTCAAACGTTTTTTAGTACAGATTTAGTACTAATTTTAAAAGAAAATCTAATAAATAAAAGCTTCAAGTTTGAACGTATTTTCTTACGAATTTTCAATCGAGTTTTCTATTGAGTTGTCCTATTTTATTTAACGCATAAGGCATTTGGTATTAAAATGCTCTTATTTTCACACAATTCGCCTCTTGCTAAGGCCTCCTACGTCTGTGAGAGAACTCTTAAGCTAAAAGGGCTTCTGCTTCGCTTACGTGCCATCGTGTGTGATTTTAAGTAATGCCAGCAATGTGACTATTTTAAATTGCTTTTGGATTTGAGTTTTATCTTTTAGGTAAAAGATAAAACTCAAACTTATGGTAGCGCTACAGTCCAGGTCGGACCAGGGCCTCACCCAACAAACTTCTCTAGCCAGCTCGGTCTCTAGCTAGCTGTCTTAGAACTAAGAACTAGTTTAGTACAACATTTTTAGGCTTATTAATCGTTTTTTAACCGTACAACTACTGGTTAAGTACCTACTAAAATTTAGTACATTTTTATGAAGTACTAAAAATTAGTACTAAACATCATTTTTGTTTAACATCAAGCAGATTTGATGATTACAAATTTTCTCCATCTTTCTGCCTTCATTTTAAATTCAACTGCAAAATTTCAAATGGTTTTTAGCACAGATTTAGTACTAATTTTTAAAGCAAATCTAATAAATAAACGCTTCAAGTTTTAACGTACTTTCTTATTAATTTTCAATCAAATTTCCTAGCTAGTTGCCCTATTTTAACTTACGCATTACGCATTTGGTACTAAAATGCTCTAATTTTCACACAATTCGCCTCTTGCTAAAGCCCTGACCTCCAACGTGTGTGAGAGTATCTAAGCCAATAGGGCTTCTGCTACGCTTGCGCACCATCCTGTGTGATTTTAAGTAAAGCCAGCAATGTGACTAAGCTTTCTAAAGCTTTTGGTCGGATTTGCTGCTTGTGAGAAATTTAGTCTTAAAATTGTAGCCATTTTGGGTGATCCGTTAGTTCCTTTAGAGTTTAGACGAAGAACAGTGATATGATATGATATATATGCCAATTCCATTTGGGCTTAACACAGTATATTTGTGTCGGAACGAAGCTTCGCCTTTGATGATCCTTTCTCCTCGACCTCGAGTAAAATTTGATCTTAAGAGTTCTAAAAAATAAAGTAAAAAAAGAAAGCATTTCCTTTCACACAGCAGTGTAGACCTTAACGACCAACAGCAACATTGTCACTCCTCAAAAATCTGTCCCGAAAAATGCTAGGTTCATTCAAAACAAAGGTCATTGCCTGATGCGCTCAGTTTAATGTCCTATTAATTGGTGTGCATCATTCAAATTGTATGTTCTCATCGTCAATCAACAGCGGTAACAACAACAACAAAATATATCAAATGAAATTAATTTATAAACAAAACAAAAAAATGTTTACAAAAAAGAAAATCTACAAAAACGGATATCATGTGTGCAAAGAATTCTGCGCATCCAGCTGTTTTCGTTTTTAATTTCCGAGAAAACCAAAAAAAAAAAACGCAACAATCAAATTAGTTTTCTCCACATGTTTAGTGATGATCCCGATTTGATAGCGGCTTCAAGGCAGCAGACCTTTCAAAGTCAAAAACGTTCGCTGGCGAATATCTAATTGCATTTTTCACAGAATGCACGAAGTAAAGGCAAAGAAAACGAAACGAAAAAAAAAATGAGACTCGTCGAATCTAATTAAAAAATATTTTTCCACAAGTGTTGAGTGACAACACTGAGAAACCACATGCAAGAAAAAAAACTTAATAATCACGCTACTCCTACCTCATTGAAATGAATGTTTATTGCATGTGATAGTAAAATGCATATCCATCTCTCCTCGGGAAAATGGATTGGTGTGAATCAAACTAGTCGCGCGCGTCAGATTTTTCTGTATTAGGCTTTTTCGATGATATTTTCCTAAAAAATAATCTTCCAGGGGTGGATCAGGAATGGAGCAAAGTGATATTGCTAAAAAGGCGCTTGCTTACAAATCAAGGGCCCTGTGGTTTATTATTAAAAACTTTACTTTTCATGATGTTTGAAGCACTTTGAATTAAATCGTTGGACATTTGACTTTCAGCTAGCTTTTTGTTGAATTAATCTGACTCTGGAAAGAGAAACTGCTCTACCAAACTGTCAGATTAATGACAAATTTCTGTCGAGGACTTTTCCACGCGATTTTCTGTTCTCTTTGAGTTGTCTCTTTGTCAATGATGTGGATTTTGATTTTTATGATGATGGCGACGTCGTCGTCGTCGATGCTGCAGCAAAAACAACTCAAATAAAACCATCCAGCTTATTTAATTAGCTAATTGCTACCTCAAAAACTATTCATCGCGTTTGGTTTTAATGCAGAAAAACAAAAAAAAAACGTATAATTATATGGTGTGGATGTGGATTATAAAAGGAGAAGAGCAAGCGACAAGAAGAGGTACAATTGTGCACACCATACGGCAGTGTTCGGGTGGGTCGATGGTGATTATGATAATACACTTATGGCGATGATGGTCATGGTGGCGCGGCATTCGGTCGGTGGTGTGGTTGATGATGATAATGACGATGCTCTTAATAATTTTTGTTGTCGCGGGATAATGTGCACAAGCATTTCAAGCTGTTGAGGTGAGAGTTATTTGGGATCTTAGAAAGAAACGTGCCAGTGATGATGGCTTTTAGAGGAGAACGGAAAAGCGGTGGTGTTTCTATTAATTTTGTTTTTTTATTCAGAGAAACTGCAACATAATATTAAGGCAGAAGTCAGAGTCAAGCAAGAAAATCGTTATACTTATATATGGATATTATTGCTTTGTACTAAAAAATCGATCCCAACAGCTCTTAGCTTGCTTACTTATGGTGGCGCTACAGTCCAGGTCGGACCAGGGCCTCATCCACCAAAAGCCTCCAGCCAGCTCGGTCCCTAGCTAGCTGTCTCTAGTTTCGCACGCCAAAATGGTTCAGGTTCTATACCACCTGTGTGCTCCACCAGAGTCGCGGTCTTCCTCTTCTGCAACGTCCTTCCGGGTTGGATTCGAAGACTCTACGAGCCGGAGCATTATTTTCCATTCGCTCAACATGACCCAACTATCTAATACGCTGGACCTTATCTTTTCTGGATAGGTCAGTGTCGCTGAACAGCTCGTACAGTTCTTGGTTGAATCTTCGTCTCCATTCTCCGTCAATGTCCTTTCTTGTTGGCAACATTAACTTGGTCTTGCCCTCGTTAACCACTAGACCCGTCTTCCTGGCTTCCGCTGTGTTCTTCTAATTATGTCAATGTCGTCTTCGTATCCTAGTAGCTGGACGAACTTTTGAAAGATTGTGCCTCTGGTGTTGACGTTGGAGCTATGCACAATCTTTTCAAGAATGATGTTGAAGAAATCGCATGACAACGCATCGCCTTGTCTAAAACCTTTTTTGACATCTAAACCGTCCGTTAGGTTTTTCCCGACCATGATGGAACAGCTTGAACTTTCCATTGTCATCTTACACAGACGGACGAGTTTTTCTGGGATGCCAAAACTAGACATTGGTCTATACAGTTGGTCTCTACAGACGCTGTCATACGTGGCCTTAAAATCGATGAAAAGGTGGTAGGTATCGAAGTTCCTGGGTCTTCTCCAAGATCTTCCGTAGGGTGAATATTTGATCGATGGTGGACTTTCTGGGTCTGAAGCCACACTGATAAGTACCTATCAGGTAGTTGACGAAGAGCTTCAAACGTTCAAAAAGCACGGCAGACAAGATCTTGAAGGCGATGTTAAGGAGACTTATACCTTTGTAATTGATGCCGTTCAGGGTATCTCCTTTCTTGAGGATCGGTCATACGATTCTGAGGTTCCATTCATCGGGCATGCATTCCCCTGAGCACATCTTACAGATGAGTTGGTGCATGCTCTTAACCAAATCATCACAAGCAGGTTTGAACAGTTCGGCATCTAGCCCGTCTGCTCCAGCAGCTTTGTTCGACTTTAGTTTAGATATCGCTATTTTCAATTCGTCCAAGTCGGGTGGATGGAATTGTTGGCCTGCTACACCCAAATTGAATGGTTCTGTATTACTGGCGGAGTTTTGCTCGTCATCGCCATTATAAAGCTTGGAAAAGTGGTCTTCTCATATCCTCACCACTGATTGTGGTTCCTCTACGATGTTCCCATGATGGTCTCTACAGGCTCCAGTTCGGGGTGTATGAGCCCTGGAGGTTTGTTTCAACTTTTTGTAGAACTTTCGAACCTCGTTCCTGTTGTGACATCCCTCTATCTCCTCGATCGCTCGCTTCTCATGCTGCCCTTATTTCTTTCTGAGAAGTTTGTGCTCCTCTCTCGTTTTCTGCTCGTAGAGCTCACGATTCTGCTCGTGTACTTCTTTGAAGCGCCGCTTTGCACGCCTCTTGTTTTGCTGCATGTGCTCGCCGGCAATCATAGTCAAACCAGGGGTTTCGTGTGGTGACCGTGTTAACCCTGGCACTTCAGAGGCGGCATCTCTGATGATTGCTTGGCAGTGTTGCCACTGGTTCTCTACAAAGGACTTGAGGAGATTTTCGGTAACACGATCGGAAAAGGATCTAGCAATCTCTTGCGATTGCATCCGTTTGACGTCGAATTTCCTCTTAGCATGTTCGCGTGTTGGCCTTGATCGGGGTATCCGCATTCGTACCTTGGCTACAACAAGGTAATGGTCCGAGTCGATGTTAGCACCTCGGAATGTGCGGAGATCTGGCATGCTAGAGAAGTATCGTTTGTCGATCGCAATGTGATCAACCTGGTTGACGGTTGATTGGTCAAGAGATTTCCATGTTCCCTTGCGGATATCGAGATGTGAGAAACTCGTGCTTGGTACCATTACGTCTCGCCCCGCAGCGAAGTCGATTAGCCTGAACCCCTGTTATCGGATGTGGTGTCGTGCAGTCTATGTCGTCTAATTATTCCACCAAAGATTTCTTCTCTACCCAGCTAAGCATCAAAATTCCCAAGAATGATTTTAATTCCATAGCTAGAGCATTGCTCATAGTTCTTTTCGAGGAGCTCGCAGAATCTCTCTTTGGTGTCTTCATCCTTTTCCTCAGTGGGGGCGTGAGCGCAGATGAGGCTAATTTAGCCCTGATACGGATTTTCCTGATGCGCTCGTTCACTGATTTTAAACTCATGACCTTTCTCTTCGAGTCCCAACTACAAATCCACATCCAAATAGACGCTGATTTTGTTCTCGCTAGCAGTCATCGTAGTAGAGATCACAGTTGTTCATTTTACTCAGCCTCGGATCGTATCTCACTTTTTGGATGGCAGTTATATCTGCTTTATAGCAGTCAAGGACTTCCGCTTGTTGTTCTGGTGCACGTGGTCTGTGAAGGGTCCAAACATTCCAAGTGCAAAACCGAAATTCGTTATCGTTCAACCGTTTGGTGGACTTGTTGGTGGCTGGGAACTATGTGGCCGGGCCAGGTCTTTAGTTTAAATCTAAGACGAAGAGCCGGCCAAACCGCTCTGGTCTGGTCTGGGCTGCGAATGTGTCGCAGTAGCCCTATAAGGTGTTCACTGTTCACTAAGTAGTTCATCCTGACTGGAACTGTAGACGCCACCATTGATTCCATCTTGTGACTTCTTTGGCTGCCGCCTGTTGAAAAGGAGGCAAGCCTTAGTTGGCGCATACTCCCTCCCCCTCTCTCCCTTTGCTGCCGCCAACAACTTCCCACTGTGGTTAAAACCGCCCTGCGAAGAGTGGGTGAGGAATTTAGAAAAGGTTTTGTAACCCTAGTAAATATTCCTTGCTGCTCATGTGCGGAAGCGTTCAACCTCCAAGTTGGTGCAGGGTGGTAACCAGACTTCGGTCTGGGCGAATGGACATACGCTTAATTGTACATGTATCATGATCATAAAACGAATTGATTATATATAATGATTATTGAGACTGTACTTGATATAAAAATGATAGAAAAGGCACTAATGAATATTAGTCTTTTCAATTATAATGGTGGTGCATGGCAATGAGTCATGCAGTCTTCCAGCTTTGCTCATCGCAGCTGTAACTGGTAAAAGACTGCATGACTGCCATAAATCAACAAAGCTGGGAATTTCCTAGTGATAAGTGTACGTGAATTTATTCACAGAAGTACACAAAATCAGTAGAAAGACCACCATGTCTATTGAATAAACTGGTGCTCTGGGGTAGTTGGTAGCCCC
>CAKKXW010000005.1:10285703-10305860 GCA_920937365.1 Sphaerophoria rueppellii
AAATGCACAATTATCCGCTGCTTTTGAATTGGAACGTTTTCATCGATAATATCCAAATATCTCACATATTGATCTAACTATGCATTTGTTGAAGTTTTTCGTGAAGCCATTTTATATTTTAACGTATCCCTTACAATAACATTAACATACACTCATAAATAAAGACTTACCATAGAAAAGAAAAAACTAAAACGCTAAATAATTTTTTCCAAAATGTAACACAAAAGCTAACATACGTCACTTCGACGTATAGTATCTAAAAAAAATGCGATTATGCATGGGTTTTGATTAACTTACCAAATCGGCACTTGCGTCTTTCGCAAGATCTTTTTAGTGCCTAAGTTGGCAAGAAGCAAGAAAAAGATAGTGCAATGCACAAATAAATTATAGGGATATATTCAAAACTCAATACGTCGTTTCGACGTAGGTTATCTTTCTAGGGTTAAATGCGAACCAAATTTAGTACAGACTTTTAATACTATCTGTTAATTTTTTAATGAAACCATTAAAAAATCATCAAACCCCTAGACTTTTTAAATAAATTGCAGCACTTCTGTTAATGTTAATATTTTAAAAAGGACATCATTGCGCCTTTCGTCCAATGACTCACTATTAAGAGAAAAATAAATCACATTAATCACTTCTAAGCTTTTTCAGTATCATCATTATTTTCACATAAATTTGCTTCTAAAAAAAAGGGAAAGAACGATTTACCTACTAATACTTTAATTGCCCACCGATTAAAAACTTCATGTTGAAAGATAAAGTTAAGAAGAAAAAAAACGTCCTTAAAAAACGATTTTGTCTCAATTTTCTAAATTTTATCTCATCTCCATTCCCTCCCTATGATTTTGTCGTTTTCACATTTGCAAGATTTTTCATATCGATTTGAAGACGTTTTGAAGATATTTGCGTTGGATGATCCCAAAAAAATAGGAAGACATTAAATAATTTGTGCACCTGCCCCAACATCAAGCATATTGGTACAGAGGCACATTTAAAACATTTGGGTATGACAGGGAGACAAGAAACTACTATAGCAACAGTTTAATAGATTCTCCAAGAAAAACCAGCTTTTCTAAGAGCACACAACCTCAAGGATATTTTTTTTTTTTTTTTTGAGAATTAGCATCACAACAAAAAAAGAGAGAAGGAAAAATATTTAAATTGAAATTTTATGTTATACCAGCAAAAATATTTTTTCTTTTTGAATTTTGAAGTAGGCGGCATTGAATGTAGTTGAAAAGGATACCACTCAAGAGACATCAAAAATACATTTATTGTCACTGGTAACAAGCAATTTTACAGCGTTGTTCTTTCATGTTTGCTTTTCTTTTTTTTTCCTCCTCTCTATTTTTTTATATGCTTAAATCGACATCAAGATGAATAGACGATTTTGATCAAAGTAATGTAAAAATGTCATCATGATGATGTTTTCTTTTTTGTGTATTTTGTAAAAAGAAGGCTTCCTTAAAATTCGATTGAGAAAGCGGCGGTCTTCCTCTTTTCCTACGTCACTCGGGATTCGGGAATAGTGTCGAAGGCTTTCCGAGAGAGGCTGCTCGAGAGAGGACTTTTCAACTTTTGGCCACTGATCACTTATACCAAGATTGGAAACCTTGCTGTCAAAATGACATTTGCCTACAAGCTAGGGGAGCAGGTTAGCTGTAACAGTATGCGTGTAATACAAACTTAAGGACACAGGTTAGCTGTAAGAGTATGCGTTTTATTGTAATAATGATACAATTGCCTACATAATAAAGCAAGTTTGCTGCAAGAGTATGTGTGTATAAAAAAAAATAACTTTTGCGGTATTTGGAGGGTAAAACGTAGGTAGGTTTCCAATCTTGTTATAAAGTGATCACTGCTTTTGGCTTTCTTAGCCCAAAGAAACAGCGATTAGCAAGAGTTATTCTTCGTCTGATCTCGGCGCTGGTGTTATTGCCCGTGTTTATAGCGGAGCCTAGGTAGACAAACTCCTCTACTACCTCGAAGTTGTATGCTTCTATTGTGACGTTCTGTCCGAGCCGTCGGTGTTGGGTGTCCTTCCTCGAAGACAGCATATACTTCGTTTTTCCCTCATTTACCGCTAAACCCATTTTTGCCGCTTCTGTCTCAATTCTCACAAAGGCGCCATTAACATCACGCTGTGTTCGTCCCATTATATCAATATCATCGGCGTACGCGAGAAGTTGAACAGATTTTTGGAAGATAATGCCTCTGGTGTTGACGTTAGAGTTCTGCACTATCTTCTCAAGAACGATGTTAAAGAAATCGCACGACAGTGCATCGTCTTGTCTGAATCCTTTTTTGAAGTCGAAAAATTCCGTAAGCTCGTTGCCAACCTTGATGGAGTGAGTGAGTTCTCCATCGTCATTTTACACAAGCGAACGAGCTTGGCAGGGACGCCAACACTAAACATGGCTTTGTACAGTTCGTATCTGTAGATGCTGTCATACGTGGCCTTAAAATCGATGAAAAGGTGGTGGGTATCGATTTGGAGTTCATAGGTCTTTTCCAGGATCTGCCGCAACGTGAAAATTTGGTCGATGGTTGAGTTTCCTGGCCTCAACCCCCATTGATAAGGACCAATCGACGGTAAGTAGACTGATTCCTCTGTAGTTGGCGCAGTTTAGGGGATCTCCCTTTTCCAGGATCGGGCAAACAATGCTGAGGTTCCATTCATCGGGCATGTATTCCTCTGAACATATCTTACAGATGATTTGGTGCCTGCTTCTATCTAGCTAATCGCCTGCTGCTTTGAACAGCTCAGCAGCTAGATCATCTGCTCCAGCGGTTTTGTTCGATTTCATCCGTGAAATTTCGGTTTTCACTTTTTCTAAGTCGACATTCCATCACTTTGAAGCTTTTCGGTTCTATACCAAAGAACATAAACTACAAAAGCATTAGCCGATGCATCCAAGACAAATGGTAGAGTTGGTAGTGGGGTGTACTCAGAAAAGCTTAATCTGAGCCTTTCATTCCGCCTCCCTAATCATTGTAGTGTCTTCCAAGCGGAAATTTCAGTCATCAAAGAAGTTCTCTCCTGGAATATTTATTTGAATCGATAGTTTGAACCTTGCAAATGTTGACCACGGCTGCGTCTCAGGTAGCCCATCCGCTGAGTCCAATTTTAGCATACTCGTTCACACATATCGGCCGGTATCTCACGAATGAATGCATGGATGTTGGCTTTCAGTGCGTCCTTATAGACATTAGCCTTGACATACCCCCACAAAAAAATAGTCTAATGGTGTCAAATCGCACGATCTAGTTGGCCAATTGACCGGCCCGAAACGTGAAATTAACTGTTCACCAAACTCGCCTCGCAATTGCGCCATTGTTTCACGTGCTGTGTGGCATGTGGCACCGTCTTGTTGAAGCCACATATCATGCAAGTCAAGAACTTTCGGGCAAAAAAAAGTTAGTTCTCATCGCTCGGTAGCGTTCACCATTGACAGTAACGCTGCGATTCGCATCTTCTTTGAAGAAATATGGCCCAATAATGCCGCCGGCCCATAAACCGCACCAAACAGTGGCTTTTCGGGATGCATTGGTAGCTGTTGCAATGCTTCTGGCTGATCTTCACTCCAAATGCGGCAATTTTGCTTATTTACGTACCCATTCAACCAAAAATGAGCCTCATCGCTGAACACAATTTTTCGATAAAAAAGCGGATTCTCGGCCAGCTTTGCAAGAGCCCATTCACCAAAAATTAGGCGTTGTGGTAGATCGGCTGGCTTTAGTTCTTGCACCAGCTGTATCTTAAAAGGTTTTACGCCCAAATCCTTCCGCAAAATTTTCCACGTTGTGCTGTAACAAAGGCCGAACTGCTGGGAACGGCGCCGAATCGATATTTCGCTGTCTTCTGTCACACTAGCTGATACGGCCGCATTATTTTCTTCACTACGCACAGTACGTAAACGTGTTGGTGGTTTAATGTCCAACAAAGTAAATTTGGTGCGAAATTTGGCCACAATCATCCGAATAGACTGCTCAGAAGGTCGAGAATGCTGACCATAAAATGGAAGCAGCGCGCGATGAACATTTCGAACCGAGCACGAATTTTGATAGTAAAATTCAATAATTTGCAAGCGTTGTTCATTTGTAAGACGATCCATGGTTAAATTGCAAACCAAACTGAAGCTGTTTGACAGTGACACAAGGTACTAAACACACGTCAGCTGTCAAAACCAGTGTTGCCAAAACCAAACCAGCTACAAAATCACCCGTTAAATCTCTCGGCGGTGGGGTCTCAAACGGCCCTCGATTGTCGATAATCTCTTATGAAGTATGGAGATGGTGCAGCATTTTAATGGTCACCTCTGCTGGGTGCCGGTCCACAGAGACATTAATGGAAATTGTAGAGCCGATGAACTCGCTTAAAATGGCAAGGTCATACCTACTCACCTGAAAGAAAAAAGATAGGTTTACCGATAGCTACATGTAAGTGTTTGCTTAAAAGAAACAGCCTTAACGGTAACAAGGTTTATGTGACACAATTTACCTACGTGCACAGCCACAAAGCTCATGTGGCCGTCACTTGACGTAAAGCACTCTAAAAACTTGTTATCTCAAAGCTGATTTCATTTTAGCTCCCTAATAGGTGTCCTTACGGGACACTGTCTTATAGGCAGACACGCAATACGACTTGTTGTAGCCTCAAATGACTTCTGCAAGAGCTGTATGGACGAGGAAGTAGAGGAAACAATCTCAAACAAGTGTAATTTTAGTACAAAACTGTGTATTTCTTCAGTGAATAATAATCATAATAAAAAAGAAATGGAAAAGTCATTTGTTAAATATTAAAAAAAGCATGTACTAAAAAGTGTACTAAAATTAATCGTGTACTAAATAATAATTAGAATATAGACTAAGATTCCACAATATTTCCATTGATTTAAGATTAAAATCTCATTCAAAACACAGTTCTAAGAGAAAATTTAACAGAAATTAATGGTTCCTTACTGAAAACAAACCGAATTTGACAGAAAATTGTAAATATGTACTGAAATTTAGTACCTTAACAATAATGCCAATGTCATGTACTAAATCTTTAGTAATCGATTATTTTTTAACAAAAAATCATGTCCCTCGTTCGATTTTCCTATTGTATCCTTCAAATTTCATGCTGATGTATCAAGGATAATGTCACAGCGTTTATCAGTGGAAAAATACCAAACCGTTTTCCACAGTCAACATGATAACCATAAAATTTGATTATTCCTGCACTTCAATCTCCCCACCACTGGAATTTATAACAATTCAATGAACACACAAAAATAAATCGTTATTCTACAATGAACCGCAATAAACCCGTCTGTGGTTAAGTGTCTATCCATACACAGAACTCGATTCGCCTCTAAAGAATTGTATTACCAACAAAATAATAATTCTCCTCAAGTATGAACAAAATATGAAAATAGGAATTTAAATTTTTTTTTATAGTCGACTAGGGCGAGGTTGGGGGAGTCTAAGGACACAAATTCTTTTCTCAACCAACGACAATGGAAATAAAACCTTCTTGAACAATGCATACCGTTGCGTGTGTTGAATGATAGAGCTTCGTTTGTTTGTGTCAGAGTCAGTGTTTCCAGCAAAAACAATTTAATTCACAATTCCCTTGGAGGTGCTTGTTCTATTTCTAGTTATTTCGATTGTCCTGTTGTTATTATGTTGGTCACAGCGAGTTGTCCCGAATCAGAACTAATTCCAATCAAAGTGTCAATTCGTTCATTCTATCAACAAGGCCAAATAAAAACAATGACAATAAAGAGGCCGACTGACCCGAGAAAACAGAAAATTTGTGAAAATCTGGTGAATTAGCGAAACATCATGTTTTATTGGAAAATATCAAAAATATCACGCACAATATTGCGTTGTTGTGCACTGAGCACCGAGCAGTGATAAAAAAGAGGCCACCAGCAAAAGCAAAAAAAAAAAAAAAAGAACAGAAAAAAGAGTCGATAGAAAAATTTGTAGGTATTGATTGATGTCATGGTGATAATAAATTAAATGGATTTTCGATACTTTACTTTCCTCTCTTTATTATTATCACTCCTTGGGTGCTGTAGGATGACTGGCAAAAGTGGCTGCCTGTGATAAAAGCCACATCTGATGAAAAGTTGATTGATTTGATTTGGCTTGTATACGAAACCCTGATGGGATATCAGTGTGTGTGGTGGGGATGGGAAATGTTGATTGAATCTATTTTATTTTTATGGAATACAATTTTTAAATCCAATAAAAAAAAAAAATGTGCTAAAAATTGTATTAACGATTTTTTTTTTCTTTTTTTTTCAGGTAAGTGTTGGAAAGTTGACATCTTTAGAATTTAATTGGATAAGTGAGTATGAAGGATATGGCATTTTTAGGGTACAAAGTTCGAAGTAGTGGAGTCCAGGTTTCTTTCCGATCCTTTAAACCCGGACCTTAGGTTAGGTTAGGTTGGTAAGGTTAGGTTGGAGTGACTGTCCGGATGTCATTGACTCACTTAAACCTCAAAGGTTCATTGTGATACCACTAATGTGGAGAGTAATGAACTTAAACAGACCATTTTGTACTTTTAATGAATTTAGAGAGACATTTTGTGTCGATCGTTGCCAGTTCACTGGTATTATCGAAGAAGGGATTACCGAGATAGTTATTCCTTCTATTGGAGAGTGCCGGACATGTACAGGTGCTGGATTGTTTCCTCCTCCTCCTAGTCCATGCAGCTACTACAGAAGTCATTTGCGTAGACCCCAAGCCTCAAGCCATGTCTGCCTATGAGGCAATGTCCTGTTATGACTCCAGGTGTAGAGCTTATATTTAGTCTGCTCAGGGAAATCAGGCCTTTTGACCGTTTAAGGCCTATGCTTGGCCATATTTGTTTGGTTGCTAGGCAGGTGGTCTAATGTCTAACATTAAGCAGAAGTGTTCCGTTTTTGGCGAGCTCATCGGCTTTGCAATTTGACGGAATGTCTCTGTGGCCCGGCAACCAAATGAAGTGAATATTAAACTGTTCCGTCATCTAATTCAGAGATGATCGTCAATCGTGGACTATTTGAGAGTTTGTGGAGACAGACGCGAGAGATTTGAGAGCGGCTTGGCTGTCCGAGAAGATTCGTATATCCTTGCAAGATATAACCTTTTCTTGGAGCCAGAATAGTGCCTCTTTAATCGTCATTACTTCTGCCTGGAATACACTACATTGATTGGGAAGTCTGTATGATAGACTGAGATTACGTTGTTCCGAATAGATACCACTTCCAACTCCGTAATCGGTCTTTGAACCGTCTGTAAAGAAGTGTACCGCATTGTCTTCCAGGGGTCTCTCTTCTTCCCAAGAGGATCTTGAAGGGATGGAAACATGGAAGCTTTTATCGAATACCATTTTTGGGGTGGTATAGTCTAAGCGATCTGGGATAGATCTGAAATTGTCCAGAATAGTAGTATGTCCACTATTGTTGCTGTTCCATTGAGCGGTGGCTCTAAGCCTCACACATGAGTTGGCTGCCACTATTTTGGAGAAGATGTCAAGAGGTGTTAGGTTTAAAAGCACTTCCAGGGCTGCGGTTGGTGTTGAGCGAAGTGCTCCTGTGATGCACATACCTGCTGACCGCTGGACTTTGATGAGTTTATTTAGATTTACCATCTTGTCCAGTGCGATCCACCATATGACAACTCCATAAATGAGTATCGGTCTGATTACCGAAGTGTTTACCCAGTGGGTTATTTTTGGGGAGAATCCCTATTTTGATCCTATGGCCTTTTTACAAAAACCCCGTCAAAAACGGCCATTAGATAAGAATGGAAATACATATCCGAAAATAAGAAAATACTTGAAACCAAAAAGAGCAAATTTAAATTATTATTTCTGGTCAGAGTTGCCACAAAAAATTGTTTTCAATGAGCGTAATGCGCTGTTTTTCTTCTTTTAAGCAGTTTCGTCGAAAATAAATTTTCTAAAAATATTTTTGGACTTAAAAATGACGAATACAAATGATGTTGTTAAAAAGTTTTAATATTTCTATAAGTGTTCTATTTTCTGTTTTGTTTATTTTAAAAAAATAATAAGAACTTAAAGTGGTTTTTGAAGAATAATTAATATCCTCATTAAGAATGAAATAAATCAAATATTTCATTTCAAATGAAAAATTGTTTAGAATTTAATGTGCTCTGCTGAAATTAGGACAAATCAAATGTTTTAGAAAAGATATTTTTAAATATTTAATTGATTTCTTTTTCATGCAGGGTGTTTAGTGTTTTCTCATTCTAATGATATTATTATGGAGAAGTTGAAAGATGTGT
Organism: Sphaerophoria rueppellii; assembly: GCA_920937365.1. Taxonomy (NCBI): domain Eukaryota; kingdom Metazoa; phylum Arthropoda; class Insecta; order Diptera; family Syrphidae; genus Sphaerophoria; species Sphaerophoria rueppellii. The sequence continues at coordinate 10,293,996 of CAKKXW010000005.1, forward strand.
TTCCGGCTATTTCGACCGCCTGTCTTTCTGTCGTCTTCAATGCTATCTTCAAATCATTCCACTCCCCTGTATTTTTCAATTCACTTTGAGTCATTATTTCCTCTCATACTCCGACCAGTCATGTCTCAAACTTGTTGCAAAAGATCCATGTCCGAGTGCATAGTAATAGTTCGCCGCAAACTTTTCGCTGCCAGAGAGTGTTATGACTTCGCCTGTTCTTTAGTGCGTCAATTATTCCATGAGACAAATCTTCTTTCGCACTCGTGCTGTGGCGAGAGTCCTAAAGGATATCAACATACATAGATCAGCTGGTCCGGATGGTATCCACACTATTGTTCTAAAGAGATGTTCTTCCACGCTGACAACCCCTGCGTTCCATCTATCCTATTCTTCTGGGCTCATTCCGAGCAGTTGGAAAACAGCATTTGTCCAGCCAATCCCAAAAAAAAGGGCGAATATTCTTCTCCCTCTAATATTCAACCGATTGCATTTACGTCCTTTCTTTTAAAGGTCAAGGAAACGCTGATAAAGTGATAAACTATCAGCTCAAGAAATATCTCGAAGACCGGAAGATTCTTAATGACCGGCAGTAAGACTTTCGCAGCAACAGTTCCACTGGTGATTTGATGATTTATCTTACCGAACAGTGGAACAAATCTTTACATCATTTTGGAGATAGTAAGATTGTTGCAGTGTTCGTAGCTTAGTGGTTAGGTGAGTTGGCTGCAAAGCAGAAGGTTGTGGGTTCGAGTCCTACTCGTGCCCATAGTTTTAATTTCATCTTTCACGGGCACTGCCTCTTGCGAAGAACTGACAAAACTTCGAAGAGTATCATCTGAAAAAGAGTATCACATGAAAGAAGTGCTTCTCAACTTTGCCGTTCAGAATAGGCGTTAAATTGTAGGTCCCCTAAGTTCTTCATACGCACTTAGAGAATAGTTGATGAGAGTAAGCCACTTAGGCCTTCAATAGCTTTCGCGCCACTCTATTAATTTAAGATTAAGTTGCACTTGATATTTCAAAGGTATTTGATAAAGTCTGGCATCTTCCTCTTATATCGAAAATGCTTGCCTTCGGTATGGATGAATCCCTTCTTCGTTGGATTAGAAATTTTCTTTCGGACCGTTCAATACAAGTTGTATTGAACGGATTCAAGTCTGAAACCCACTATAAATGCTGGTGTCCCCCAGGGCTCTGTTTTGTCTCCGATCCTCTTTCTCATTTTCATTAATGATCTCTTGTCTGTAACTTCTAATCCTGTTCATTCTTCCGCTGACGATAGTACCCTTAGCTTTTCATATTCGTTTCCAGATTCACATCCTTCTCTTCGGATGTGGAACTGCAACGGCAAAATATGATAAGCCCATTAAAGTCTGACTTAAACAGCATTGTACAATGGGGAACTAAAAACCGAGTAGAGTTTAATGCTTGAAAAATTCAATGCTGTCTTGTATCGTTGAAGCGAGACATACCCCCATTGTCATTGTCCATGAGTGGCACTTGCATCTGTGAAACCGAACATATCTAGATTCTCGGTATGTACATCACTGGCCACCTCTTGCGGACTCGATGTTGCCACAATGCCGCAAGATGTTTGGGTTTCTAAAGACGGTGCAAACAAAATTGTCGTCCCGTCCGATCTGGCTATCATCAATTACACTTTCTATTCGTCCAAAGCTTGAGTGCAATTCCCATCTTTGGGCTGTTGCTCCAGTTACATACTTAAGCCTCTTGGATGGTATACAAAGAAGAGCCGTAAGAATGATCGGTGATAGAGAAATCTCTGATTCATTCACTCCTTTAGACTACCGTGCGTCTTGTAACGCTTCGTGTCTCTCTCTGTTATATCGTTACTTCTTCGTCAAGTGCTCTAGAGAAATAACCTGTTGCATTCCTCCCCTTCAACAATTCAACCGTAATACTCGTGCTAACAGAAATTCCCATCAGTTTACCCTCGAGCCCAACTTCGGACGTATTCTCAAGCATAGAGAATTATTATTTAGCCGTACTTCGTGAATGTGGAACTCTCTTCCACACTCGTCTTTCCCATTCGTTACAGTGTTCAAGAATTCAAGACCAATGTACACCAACACCTCCTTTCCTACCCCTTCCTTTCTTCCTAATGCACTCGCTGTGTCTCTGGCATAACAGGTGTATACAAAAATTCCTTGATTATAAAAAAAAAATCTAACACCTCAACGTGGGCAGCAAAAGAACCATTTTCATATTAACTTATCCGGCTGCCAATCAATGTAGGATCTCAACCTGAGAAAAGCCGCCTTCTATCGGGATCGGTTCTTGCAAGCCCTCTCCAGCCGCCACAAACAAGCGCTCTTACATCCGCAGTATTCGGGCGTTTCAGTCTTCCTGCTCGTATCGAACCTGACTGCGAAGAGAAGACTTTCTCGATTGAAAAGTTTTCGTCCATTCGCTCGATGTGGCAGAGCCAATGTTAGTCGTCTCTCGTACAGTTCGTGGTTGAACCTTGTTCTCCGGACCGATAATCCGTCGAAGAATTTTTCCTTCGAAAGTGCCCAGTATCATTTCCTCTTTTTTTAATTTTCGTCCGGGTTTCGACTTGCACTACGTTGGTCCTTTCAATCGTCTGCCTGACCCAAATCCACACTGTCACGAGCCGATTATAGTGTTGCAGAAAGATTTGAGATCGATTACTTAAACTGTCCTACATAAGTTCTGTTTTAGTATAAACTTAAATTTTCAAAGCCAAGCTCTTCGTTTTGCTTGCAACGATCTTCCTTTACTTCCACTAGCGCCATTATTAATTTTCACCCAATTGCTCTCGCAACTATAAGACCTGCCTTAGTCGAACGCCTTACACTCTCGCACTAAGTAGTCATTACAGCAAACGAACATATACCATTCACAATTTTAAATGCTGACTCAACTACAGCCAGACTACAAGCAGTGATAATATTTATTCAAAATCTCTTGTTTGATTTTTCTTATGAACGCAATAACAATTCATCACAATCTCTCCTACAGCTTCAACCCATACCAGATTAAACTGTAAGATCGCAAGTGTTGCCTTACTAATTATCCCACAACAGATTTTTCTTATTGATTTACATTAAGAACTGAATGCATCCAGCTGAAATAACCTAACCAAATTGGGCTCCTCGGAACAATAACAACAACGAAAAAATATCCAATTTTGTGAATTTTACTTTTTTCTATTCTACAAAAATTGGAGAACTGTTGACAATTATTATTCCCCGCGGTCTTTAATTAATGCACCCACATTCGAAATTAAAATTTGAATACAAAAAAATACAAAAGGTTCCAATGTAAGTTCTCACAAAAAATAGAAAGAAAAAAATAACAATGATTCTTTTTTTTTCTGTTTTCATATCTCATTGAGCTTCAGTTTACCTAACAACGTTTCTATTTTTTACAATAGAAGAAGAGGAGAGTAGCCCAGCATGGTGTTCATTTTCATTTTCAGCAAAAGAACATAACACGCCCCTCGTGTTTTTTGGGGTTCTATGGTGTTGCCGTCCAGAAAAAAAAAAAACACCATGACGCTGATGGCTTTGAATACGTTCATAATAATGGCGGAGGTTCTTATTGTCGTGATGGGGGTTGTTAGGGGGGGTTTCACAGTGGGTGTGATGTGGTTGTTTGGGAAGAAATTGCGTCGTAGCTTTATTTTCCAACCAATTTCATTCGATTGGGGAAGTGGTAGAAAAAAAATTCAAATAATTCTTGAAAAACATGTTTTTGCTTCTTTTTTTCTTAACAATGGCGAGGGGGGCTTTGGTGCTTTGTTATGACAAACGAAAACTGTTAAACGAATTTCAGGACTAGTTTTTAGAAGGTACTTGAAAACCATCAGTGACTTGTCTCTCATATAGTCCAGGACTGGAGTGACTTAACAAAACGTCGAATTTTATCAGAAATGTAAAATTTTTAAAATTCCATTTTGGCATGAAGATTTTTTTGTGAAAAACAAAATCTTATATATAAAATTTTAGTGTCAAAATTTGCGTTTCCGTACTCTCCGAAACGGCTTGACCGATTTTCATGAAATTTTGTGAGCATATTGAGTAGTTCTGAGAATCAGCAAATATCTATTTTTCATCCCCCTAAATGTTAAGGAAGGTCCACCCTTAATTTATTTTTTTACTAAAATACATGAAACCCTAAATTTTCAGCCCTCTATGATCAGCCCTTATTTTTTATTTATTTACTAGCTGACCCGACAGACTTCGCACTGCATCAAGCAATATAAAAAAGACGTAGACTTTTGTATCCCGGCTTCAATACCACCCGTTACTCTGTCCCCACTACCGTCTACCCGCTATCCCGCTATGCCAGGTTACCCGCTACCCCGCTACTCACTACCCAATACTTACACACGCTACCCGCTTAACTCGTTATCGCTTCTTACTACCCGCTACCCCACTACCTTCTACACGCTCTCCCGTCAATAGAATATGAGCCATTTCGGTCACCAGACATGAAATTTGTCTAAAACTTGAGAACAGCGCTAGCTACCCGGTCCAATTATGAAACGAAACTTGTCTCGGATGGACCTCATCACACCCACCAAATTTCCGAAAAATCTGTCCAGTACTTTGGAGGAGTAGGGTCACAAACAAACTCACAGGAGAATTATATATAAAGGGTTTTCCATTAAGAGGTGTTATTTTGATATTCAAAGAAAAATGGCATATTTTGAGATAAATGATCGGATGGTTATTTCATTATAAAGAGGAAGGTATGCCGTTAATAATGGAACACAACATCATCCAAAGGGCCGTCACGACCACGCTTACAGGACCATATCCTTTTCATGAAATTTTCCATAACCAAATCGCAAAGTGGCTGCCCTATGTCCTCGATAGCCTCACGAATTCCATCTTTGAGGTCTTGAATCGACGCTGGGCTTTTGGCGTAGACCTTATCATTCACGTGGCCCCAAAGGAAGAAGTCGCAAGGTGTTAAATCACAAGATCTTGTGATCACCTCTTCGAGAGATAACACGGTCTGGAAACTTTTCCCGTAAAAGATCGATGGTTTCATTGCTTGTGTGGCACGTTGCGCCGTCTTGTTGAAAGTAAACGTTGTCCAGATCAATACCATCCAATTTCGGCCATAAAAAAATCATCTCTCGATAGCGCAATCTATTAACCGTAACTGTTGCTCCAGAATCATTTTCGAAAATGTAAGGTCCAATGACCCCGCCAGACCATAAACCGCACCAATTAGTCACGCGTGTAGAATGGAGAGGCTTTTCAACAATAACTCTTGGATTTTCCGAGCCCCAGATGCGACAGTTTTGCTTGTTGACGTAGCCTCCGAGGTGGAAACGGGCCTCATCAGTCAAGATGATTTTTCGATGAAATTCCGAAACATTTTCATGCATTTCAAGGACCCAATCAGCAAAGACACGACGTTGTTGATGATCAGCCGGCTTGAGTTCTTGTCTTAACTGAACTTTATATGCCTTAAGACTCAAATCTTTATGCAAAATACATTGTAATGACGTTTGTGGAATGCCTAATTCCAAAGAAAGACAAGGAATGGACAAACCTGGGTCTTGTTCAACACTTTGGGCTACAACAGCAAAATTCTCAGTTGTTCTTGAGGGACAAGCACGCGTTTTATTCTTCACATACTTACTTGTCCCACCAGCTCGAGTTTGTCCACCAATTTCTGCATTGCGGTCCGACAAGTTGCTTCACAACCCAAAAATGTTTTAGTTTTACGAATCGGCTGTGCTAAATTTTCAGAATTTTTATAGTGAATCTTAATAACTTCAATGGGTTGTTGAAGTGTGTATCGTTCCATTTTCGTTAATGGCGTAGTTTCTACTTGTCAAATGTCAAAAAATGACAGCTTTAAAAGTGACAGCTCCCAAAATAGCGGGCTATTCAAAATAACACCTCTTATTGGAAAACCCTTTATTGGCAACATTTTTATTTATTTTTTGTCATGACTTAGAAGCGGGGCAGTGGGTAGCGTTTAGAATTATTGGGTAACGGGAAGTGGGGTAGCGGTGAACAGGGTAGCTGGGTATAATGGGATAGCGTTTAGAGGGTAATATGGTAGCGGCTAGTAGGTAGCGATTCCCGGTTAAGCGGGTAGCGTATGTAAGTATTGGGTAGCTGGTAGCAGGATAACGGGTTGTGGGGTAGCGGGTAAGAGGGTACCTTTGTATAAGGGGATAGCGTGTAGACTGTTGTGGAGCAGCAGGGAGAGCATAGCGGGTAGTATGATGCCGGGCTACAAAAGTCTAGGTCCTCTGAGGCAGTACGAAGTCTATCGGGTCAGCTAGTATTTTTCTATTAATAAAAATAAAAATTTGATTGACATGCCTTTTAGTGAATTTAGTGATTTTTTAATTGAAAATAGTTTTAATTTAAAACAAAAAATTACCACTGAAAGTGGCATTTTTACTAATTAACTTGAAATTTGATTTATCGATGAGCAAACAAAAAATTTTTTAAATTCTGATTTCGGTCATGAGGTCGATGGATGCCTTCGCGATGGGTAAACAATTTGTGTGTGCCGCCTATGTACCTAAGCAACTCTTAACAGCTTTGAGGCAATCGAAGTTTTTAGTACATCCTCAATGTCATTCCAATAACTGACAAACGCATCAAGCATCACTTAAAGATGTCATGTCAATTTGTCTTCTTGACAAAACACGACTCAGTGCATGTGACGTCGCAGTTGCAATAAATGATGTCAACACACTCTCACTGTCTGATGTCTTAACAAACTTGAAGACCCTCCGAATAGGTTTATCATAATCGAGAACAAATATTTGTTAGCCAGCATGAAATCATCGTGACAAGCTTTACAACCAAATAGATGAGGTAAACAAAAACATCATTTTTTTTGTTCTTTCTTGGAAGATGACCCAAGAGATGTCGTCTTTCACCAGGTGTTAAATCTGGCAAACATATCGTCATTGAAGGCGTCTCGTATCAGCAAATTGATTGGTTGGGACTAGCCCATCAATCAGGTGTTACTGAAGTTTTTGATAAATGTTTGTGTCTCGAATATCTCCCTCGGTCTTGTGGGACGGTGTGTATTCTAGAATTTATCACAAAATATAGAATAACCCTTTGCTGTCACGGAGAATTTTTCTTGTCATTGAATATTAAGATTTTATTCATTTCCTTTGGGTAGTAGCAAATTAGTGCAAACATTTGTGATATCCTTGTTTTCACTTGTAAGCAGAGGAACCTATTAATTAATCTCTCGTGAGAAAATTAATGAATCAGAAGATGTTTCTTCATCAATTATAAGTTAACCTTTTTCAAGGATGCTCAAAGGGTTAAGAGTAATTTGGGATTTGTGAAGGAAACTATGATAGTGTACACCTACTGCCACAGTTTGGAGCTGGAGGGTAGGAAAGAAAAATGTTAAAGTCGGATCACGGCTCCAGGTCTTCTCCAGCCAGTTCAGTTCTTAGCTAGTCCTCAGTTTCTAAAAAAAAAACTAGGGTGGTGCTACAGCTCTTGTGACTTATTTTCATCAGCAATTCTCTGGGTAGGTGTGAATAATTGAGGGGACTTACAATTGAACGCCGATTCCGAACGGCAAAGTTGAGAAGCACTTTTTCATGACAGATTGGTATTCTTTGAAGTTTGGTCAGTTCTTCGCAAGAAGCAATACCCGTGAAAGATGAAATAAAAACTCTATGGGCACGAGTAGGACTCGAACCCACGACATTCTGCTTAGCGAATCTAAACCACGGGCTACTACAGTTGTGGGCCTCTACTATCACTGTATTCCATCAGAGTCGCAGTCTTCCTCTTTTCTGTCTTTTGGGTTCAGATTAACTCAGGACTTTACTAGCCAGAGTTCTGTTCTTCATGATTTCTACTTAACACATTCATCTAAGACGTTGTACCTACCATTACCTGTTGGATCTGTCTTGCTGAACTATAGAATAAGAGCCTGGTAATAATCTTGCGATCGGAATATTCTTGGCTGCAACAATGTTATATTCCAAGTCAATAGATAAGTGTTAGCGTTGATCATAATATGGTCAATCTGGTTTGGAATTGATCGAATAGAAATGATCGTCATTAACTTACGTAAGACTTCATCAGGCGTCTGGATCAAGCATTTTCTTATCATAATCTCGACTGCCAATTGAATCGATTTTCAGACTTGGTCTTTCTTACTTAAGGTTGCGCTACAGTTCGTTTTGGACTTGGACCTCATGTCCTCTCCTCCAGCCAGCTCGGTCACTAGCTAGCTGTCTCCAGTTTTGCACTCCAAGTTGATTGAGGTCCTCTTCCACTTGAGTGCGCCAGCTGAGTCGCGGTCTTCCTCTCCTCTTACGTCCCTCGGGAATAGTGTCGAAGGCTTTCCGGGCCAGGGCATTCGTGTCCATCCGCTCTTAATGACGGAGTCATCTGAGTCTCTGGACCTTGACCCTTCTGGCTAGGTCCATGTCGTTGCACAACCCGTAGAAATCGTTGTTATATCTTCTTCGCCATTCCCCTTAAGTGAACACGGGGCAAAAAATGACCCGAAGAACTTTCCTCTCGAAACAGCCCAAGGCACTTTCATCCGATTTTGCCAGGGTCCATGCTTCCGCACCATACAGCAGGACTGGATGATGAGGGTGTTGTACAATTTTACCTTAGTCGCTCGAGAGAGGGCTTTTCCACTCAACTGCTTTCTTAGCCCAAAAAAACAGCGATTAGCAAAGAGTCATTCTTCATCTGAGCTCGGCGCTGGTATATTGCCCGTGTTTATAGCGAAGCCTAGGTAGACAAACTCCTCTACTACCTCGAAGTTATATGTGTCTATTGTGACGTTCTGCCCGAGCCGTCGGTGTTGGGTGTCCTTCCTCGAAGACAGCATATACTTCGTTTTTCCCTCATTTACCGCTAAACCCATTTCCGCCGTTTCTGCCTCAATTCTCACAAAGGCGCCATTGATTTCACACTGTGTTCGTCCCATTATATCAATATCATCGTCGTACGCGAGAAGTTGAACAGATTTTTGGAAGAAAGTTCCTCTGGTGTTGACTGTGGAGTTGTGCACTATCTTCTCAAGAACGATGTTAAGGAAATCGCACGACAGTGCATCGCCTTGTCTGAATCCTTTTTTGACGTCGAAAGATTCCGTAAGCTCGTTGCCAACCTTGATGGAGCAGTGTGAGTTTTCCATTGTCATTTTGCTCAAGCGAACGAGCTTGGCAAGGATGCCGAAACTAGACATAGCTTTGTACAGTTCTTCTCTGTAGATGCTGTCATACGCGGCCTTAAAATCGATGAAAAGGTGGTGGGTATCGATTTGGAGTTCATAGGTCTTCTCCAGAATCTGCCGCAACGTGAAAATTTGGTCGATGGTTGACTTTCCTGGCCTGAAGCCCCACTAATAAAGACCAATCAGTTTGTTGACGAAAGGCTTCAGACTATCACATATTACGGCAGAGAGGATCTTGTAGGCGATGTTAAGTAGACTGATTCCTCTGTGGTTGACGCAGTTTAGAGGATCTCCCTTTCTCAGGATCGGGCAAACAATGCTAAGGTTCCATTCATCGGGCATGCATTCCTTTGACCATATCTTACGGATGATTTGGTGCATGCTCCTATCTAGCTCGTCGCCTGCTGCTTTGAACAGCTCAGCAGCTAGACCATCTGCCCCAGCGGCTTTGTTGTATTTCAGCCGTGATATTGCGGTTTTCACTTCTTCTAGGTCGAGTTCACTGAATTGTTGGCTATCATCGTGTCCGATGAAATGCTCCTGTCTGACGGCGGTGTTTTGTTCGTCGTCGCCGTTATACAGTCTACAGTAGTGGTCTTTCCAAATCCCCAGAATTGACTGCGATTATACTATGTTGTTCGCTTGTTCCTTCAGACTTGGTCGCCGAATATATCATGATATCCTGATACGTGGTTCGCAAAGGTTGTTTCTTACAAAAACTTGTGAAGTGCTTGGGAGCTTCCAGCCGAGGCTTTTCCCGCAAGTCTCTCCAAAGTCTAATTGAAGAAACTTCGAGTCTAGTTCTTATGAACCTTTTTATTAAGGATATCTACACCTTAGAGTGTCCGTAGCTTAGTAGTTAGGTGCGTTGTCTGTTAAGCAGAACGTCGTGGGTTCGAATCCTTCTCGGGCCCAAAGTTTTTATTTCATCTTTCACGGACACTGCCTCTTGCGAAGAACTGACAAAACTTCCAAGAGTATCATCTGTCATGAAAAAGTGCTTCTCAACTGCCGTTCGTAATCGGCATAAAATTGTAGTTCCCCTCAATTCTTTACATGAAACTAGAGAATTGTTGATGAGATTAAGCCACTTGGGCCTTGGCTCTTCAAGAGCTGTATGTTCTGACAGAAACACTGCACCTTACCGATTTTTGGACTAAATAAGTACGTTGCTGTGATCGGGAGGTACCATACCCTTGGTGGCACGGATCAGCAGGTATAATGTCCTCTGGTGGCACGGATTAGCAGGTACATAGTCCTCTGGTGGCATTAATACGGTCGGTCGTAGGACTAACCGTGGATCACCAGACAAGGTACCAAAGCCCCTTCCTTGGTATCAGTAATAGGCTTCAATATGGAAACCCCTTACCGCTCGTTTTGGGAAGTTTCGATTATGAACTGGTCGGACTCTTTCATATTCATACTTAATTGGACCAATATTACTAATTGATACTTTTGCTTATTGCATCATTTGGCAGTAGTAGTAGACGCTGATTTTAGCACTATTGTATTAGTCTACTTATATTTCCCGAAGGGAGTGAGTGTGAATTGTATAAGATAAAGTTCAATTTCATATGAGAAAATGTTATTGTAAACAAAAATCATGTGACTTCATTAAAAAAGTCTAGACGCTAAAGTGGCCTTCATCTGGCGAGTTGTCGTCTGCTGTAAAAGAAGGTACTAGACACGCGATGTTCACCACTCAGATCTCTCCACATCTCTCCAAACCTGTATCCTCTTGAATGCACCGTGTCTTTCTTTCAAACATCAATTTCCCAGCTGCCATTCAAATGCCCTTCAATATCCTTTCAATACAAAAAATTGAAAACAGCAAGAGATACAAATTTAATTAATCGAAATTCTGAAAAATGAAAGAGCATCGTTTCCACTGTCATCCTCAATCTCATCAAAGAAAATCAATAAAAAAAAATATAATTTCATTTCCAATTCCCATAGCTCATACCCCCATACCCAATCATCCAATTATTTCCGATGAATTGCAATAAATTTGTCACAAAAAAGAAAACTTTGGAGAAAAAAAATGACTTTCAACATTTTCATCTTCTAACAACTAAGCACAATCTTGCGATCCAATAAATTTTTCCTCAAAAACAACATCGAGATAAAACAATTCAAAAAATGTGCAAAAAAGCAAAACTATGCAATTTGTTTTAACTCGAATAGTTTATCAAAGAAAAATACCCTTTTCACTCGAAAAAAAGCATATTTATGACTTTTCATGATAAATTGTAATTTTTTTCTTGAAATTCCATAAAAAAAATGTTAAAAAAGAAAACAGATGAAGAGGAAGAAGAAGAAGAAAAAGAATTAACACACAAAGTTGGTCTTCGTTCGTTTCTTTATTTTTGTTTTGAAGTCAAAACTTTTCAAAGGACATTGACACTGAAAAACACTCATAACTCTTATGTACCCACACCGCCCCTCTTTAAAAGCAAAACAGAACGAAACTCCCGGCAGAACTGTCGGAATAATAAATATTTTCCAAACCAACCCGAAAAAATCGATCCCATCTTCAGTTCAAAAGGAAAAAAAAAGCAGAAAACACGACGAAGAAAGCAGCGCAAAGCGAAAAATAAATCAATATACACGAAGGGCGCGTTTTTTTTAACTCCCCCCCCCCCCCCCCCCAGCACATATAACTAAATA
>CAKKXW010000005.1:10305870-10322343 GCA_920937365.1 Sphaerophoria rueppellii
TTTTTTTTAACCCCCCCCCCCCCCCCCCCGAACCTGCCCCTTCCAATCGTCAGACTACGCCAACGACAAAATCGAGCTTTTTTCTTACCACTCACATGGCAACACTGGTGAACCAGAGAGAGAGAAAAAAAAAATGTAATGTTTTGTTTTTTCTGTGTTCCGTTGCTTCTTCATCAAATTCTTCTCTTCAATATTTTTGTAGTACCTACATATTGCCTCTGCCTGGCTTTGGCATGTTGGTTGGTTTGGCACCAGATACACACATCGGCGTCCCACTGAACCTGAATCTGAGTGTATTGGAGAGCAGTCGGTCGAGTAACATTTGTACAGATTTTTCTGTTCGGCATTCGAGAATGTTTTTTTGAGAGCGGGAGATGAATATCTCACAGATGATGTTGGCGTTGTTGGGGCATCCCATAGAATCTCGAATGATGAAAAAAACCTACACCAACCGGCTTAGTTGTTTTTTTTTTCTCGCTCTCGCTCCCGCTCTCTGTGGGGCTAACTTCAAGTTGAAATTCTGCAAATTCTTTACATCTCCTCAGCAAGTTTGAGCTTTTTTTTTTTTTGTTCGTGTTTGCATTTCAGGTTAAAGCTTTCATTCAGCCCTTGCGCCAAATAAACACAGAAAATCGAACAAAAAAAACAACGGATTTTGTTTTGATTGCAAAAGGGAAAAATTGAGCGGAATATGCGCGTTGGGCGCCATTTATTTATTTTGTTTCATTCTTTTTGGATTGTTCTCGTTTGTTTGCTTTCTGTTCGCTTATTTTTTAACGGTCCTCCCACGTGCGTGTGCGAAAAATCCCATGCAAAGCCGGCAAATAGGATACCTACATCAACCTTTATCGCGAGCCTAGGAAGGGCGTGTTGGGCTTAAAAAAATATATCAGAATCGGGAATATGTATCCTTTTCTAGAATGAACGACATATTTTTTGTTTTTCTTGTATTTGGCGTTTTGTTTTATTATGTCTGTGTTGTTCCGCAAAAATCTGTGTCAAGGGATAGGAGGGTTCTGATTCTGGCCCGTCCTGTGCATGCCTGGATAAAGTTAGTAGGTACATAAGTACTGTGAAACGGATAACGATAACGTTGATTGTTTGCTTTTGATATTATCTTCACTCGTTCCTACTGTCGTTCATCTGTTTTTTGTGCCTAGACGGAACTTGCGGAGGAGGTAAGGTTTTATCTGTTTGCGTTGGCTGGTTTCTTTTTTCGTTGTTTTACACAAAGGACAAAGTTTGTCATTGTAGACTTGGTTTAGACATTTATTGAAATTTTAGAACGAAAATATGTTGTTTGGGTTTGATGTTTCCTGACCTAAGCCATAAGGCGTTTGTTTATGGAAGAATTTGTACAAGGACAACATTTGCATATAGAAATACATAAACGCTATTTTTTCACATCCAAAAATGAGTAGAAAAATTAGAGCAGAAAAATAATGTGTTCGTCTTTTGATTTTGTCGTGCTGATTCCTATTCGACTGTTTGTCGCCAAGTACTTCTAGGCCGGCCAACTTGTTTGCCCTCGTGTGTGAGCGGGTTCCACTGCATAGCTTGACTCGAAGTGCGCTCATCGAATTTTCGACTCGCGTGTCCAATCCACTATATTAGAGTGAGTCTATGGATTGGATTCGTTGGACCAAAAAATCCTCAAGATGTTTCGGGGCCCTATAATACCTGAGGCTTTCTTGTGACAGTATCTGTGACTTTTCCAAGTGCTGCTCGACTGTTCAACATTTGAATTGAAATGTCGTAGCTTGGTCTTTAAGCTAAAGGAGTTGTTTCTCCATATTTCGGACATCATTTCGATTTCCGAACGTAGCCTTTGCTTTTCTCCCAAGATATTGGAAATCCTCTGCTATATCCACCGGTTGTCAGGAAATGTTTACTAGGAACTTCCAAGGTTGATCCTTTTAGGTTTTGCCGAGTTGATCTTTAGGCCCATTGTTATGACCCAAATTAGGGTTAGGAAGCAACGGGTTTAATTCAACTGAACCCAATACATCTTTTCGAAACATTATTGCAAGTTCAGCGATTGTGTTTGACGTCGTTATGAGTAGCTTAATGGCTAGGTGCGTTGGCTGCTAAGCAGAACGTCATGAGTTCGAGTCCTACTCGTGCCCATAGATTTTATTTCATCTTTCACGGGCACTGCCTTTTGCGAAGAACTGACAAAACTTTCAAGAGTTTCAGTCTTTCATGAAAAAGTGCCTCTCAACTTTGCCGTTCGGAATCGAGAATTTAGGTCCCCTCAATTCTTCATACGCACCCAGAGAATTGTTGATGAGAGTAAGCCACTTAGGCCTTGGCTCTTAGAGAGCTGTCGCGTCACTCTATTTATTCTATCATTATGAGAACAAGGGAAAACAACCTCGAAGTGCTTCTTAGGCTTTATTGGGTCATTGGGTAATTCAGGCGTCCGCGTAATTTAGACTTTTGAGGTGCGATTCAACGCACCTCTCGATGATGATCTAAAGGGTGTCGGGTCGATGCGATCCACAAAGGAAGATCCAGTGCGGAATCCTGCATTTTTGGCGTTGATTGCGTTTTGGATGTGTTCTTTTGTACGGTCAGGGACTATTTTTGTTACAACCTTGGGTACTGAAGGCAGCAGGCATAACTTCTTCCCCAGTTTTCGCAATTCAAGTGCTCTCTTTTACTTGGAAGCTTAACAATCATTTCTTTTTTCCACTTTTTTAAGCAGCTAACTCGATGTTGATGGGACTGCTCCGCCAAGTCCTACTACTTTGTTGTTCTTCAGTGCTTTGATAGCTGCACTGGGGTACAAAGTATACATTCGCGAGATGCCACTTCGGCCGGCTCATTTGGCACTTCATTGGCGAAAATGCACTTTAAAACTCTTTAGCAATTCTGTAGGTAGGTAGGTATAGAAATGGCTGTCCCACTTCAGTGTGGGACACAATTAGCACTGAGTGCGCCGTTTTGATACCATACCTCATGAGATTCTTAATAGATTAAGGAGGGTGTATGTATCGCACGTACAGTCCTATACATAATAAAGAATATAGTATTGATCTGCCTATACTTCGGCCTATTGTCTCATAGTGCCATCTAGTTTATGATTGATAAGGGGGGGGGGGGCGCTTAAGCCAATTTGTGTTATTGTGTTACTAAGGTATGAGACCATGTCTTTGATCTTGAATTCTGAGAGTTCCTCAATACCGCTGAAGAATTCTTTACCTAAGTGGTGTGCTCTTTTCCTAGCCGGGCAATGGCAGAGAAAGTGTGGGACCGTTTCCTTTTCACCTTTTCCTCACAGCTACGGCTGAAGGAGTTATGTGGTCCACCGTATACCCAATTTTGTTGCATGCTCCCCTATGGGCCAATGCCCTGTGAAGATAGAAACAATCCTGGCTATGTCATGCCTTTGTTTGGAAATTAAATTGATTGATTTTGGTTTGTTTTAGGCGGGCCAAATTTCCCTAGACATAACGCAACTCGTTACACTATTCCACCTATGATTTGCTTCTGATGTGTATTTTGTGAGGATATAGTCCTTCACAACTCCAAAAGGAGCATATACTCTCACTGCTAATGAGTTGTGAAGGGCTGATCCTTGCCTAGCTAGCTCATCTGCCTTCTTATTTCGCTCATAGCTCCTATGACCCGGTATCCAGATTAGTTTGATGCCCATCTCAATTTCCTTGAGGGCCTCTGGTTTTGTTGCAGTGCCCATAGGATCTGGTTTTCCAGCAGCCTATTTCTTTGAGTCTCAAGATGCAGGGCACCTGATATATAATAAAGAGGTCAACCGGAAGCAGGTTCAGGATGACGTTAAGTGCACCTGTTGGGCAGGATCTGATTGCCCCTGATATCCCTAGGCAAGCATTTCTCTGCACCTTTGTAAGCTTGTTTACTATGTGAGCTTTGCTGAGAGCGAGCCACCACACAATGGATCCGTAAACAAGTATCGGTCTAACAACCGCTGTGTACGTCCACTTGATCATTTTTGCAGCATTTTTCACAGCAGACCAATGGTTTTTGATAGATGAGTACACCGTGCTGCGATCGGTCCTTGGAAAAAGTGGTCTACTAATGGGTGATTTTTAAAGAGGTTTAGAACTTAAAAAAAAAAAAACACAAAAAATTCGAAAAAATGAATGAAATATTTATTTGAATCGATAGTTTGAACCTTGCAATTTAATGTTTAAAGATAATTTCATGCAAATGTTGACCGCGGCTGCGTCTCAGGTAGCCCATCCGCTGAGTCCAATTTTGGCATACTCTTTCACACATATCGGCCGGTATCTCACGAATGAATGCATGGATGTTGGGTTCCAGTGCGTCAATCGAAGTGGGCTTGTCGCTATAGACATTAGCCTTGACATACCCCCACAAAAAATAGTCTAATGGTGTCAAATCGCACGATCTAGGTGGCCAATTGACCCGCCCGAAACGTGAAATTAACTGTTCACCAAACTCGCCTCGCAATTGCGCCATTGTTTCGCGTCCTGTGTGGCATGTGGCACCGTCTTGTTGAAACCACATATCATGCAAGTCAAGAACTTCCATTTCGGGCAAAAAAAAAGTTAGTTCTCATCGCTCGGTAGCGTTCACCATTGACAGTAACGCTGCGATTCGCATCATCTTTGAAGAAATATGGCCCAATAATGCCGCCGGCCCATAAACCGCACCAAACAGTGGCTTTTTCGGGATGCATTGGTAGCTGTTGCAATGCTTCTGGCTGATCTTCACTGTATATGCGGCAATTTTGCTTATTTACTTACCCATTCAACCAAAAATGAGCCTCATCGCTGAACACAATTTTTCGATAAAAAAGCGGATCCTCGGCCAGCTTTCCAAGATCCCATTCACCAAAAATTCGGCGTTTTGGTAGGTCGGCTGGCTTTAGTTCTTGCACCAGCTGTATCTTAAAAGGCTTTACGCCCAAATCCTTCCGCAAAATTTTCCACGTAGTGCTGTAACAAATGCCTAACTGCTGGGAACGGCGCCGAATCGACATTTCGCGGTCTTCTGTCACACTAGCTGATACGGCCGCAATATTTTCTTCACTGAGCTGAGCACAGTACGTAAACGTGTTGGTGGTTTAATGTCCAACAAAGTAAATTTGGTGCGAAATTTGGTCACAATCTTCCGAATAGACTGCTCAGAAGGTCGAGAATGCCGACCATAAAATGGAAGCAGGGCGCGATGAACATTTCGAACCGAGCACGAATTTTGATAGTAAAATTCCATAATTTGCAAGCGTTGTTCATTTGTAAGACGACCCATGGTTAAATTGCAAACCAAACCAAACACAAGGTACTAAACACACGTCAGCTGTCAAAACCAGTGTTGCCAAAACCAAACCAGCAAAAAAATCACCTGTTAGTTGTCGAAAGACTGTGAGATCCCCTTAAGTGTATTTGTATTAAACTTGGACATTCGTGTATTATCTTACGATAGCAACCATCAGATGGTGGTCCCGGGCCATTCCTATGTCTGAACCCTGCACAGTAGGTTAAATACTACATTTTTTTTTACCTAACGCCGATGATGTGAATACAGTCAAATATTCCAAGTTCCGACTTTTCCATCAATCCATCAGATCTAACCTACACCATTCAAAACTTCCTACGCTATAATCAAAACATTGCAAAAACTAAGAACTCCATTCTATGGTTTTCCCATTTGACATGCATTTCCTCCTTATATTACGTAATGATGATAATTTTGACATTTCCGTTCTGTTCTAATTTTAAATTCATCCGTTGCACACAAGTTTGCAGAAGAATAAAAAAAAAAAAAAAACAAGAAACTCTTTCAAATTGAAGCCCATTAAGTGCTGTTTGCAGCGCAAAAAAAAAACATAGATAAAGGTACTCCTAGACTTTACCTCGTTGGTCGTCGTCATTCGCTTATGCCTACTTCGTGCGTTTTCACCATAAAACTTGTTTAAACTTTCATATAGATAAACTTATCGTCATCGTCAGGCCTAACACGAAAAAAAAAAACTAAATGGAAAAGACCTGCTTTACCCTAATAACCTGTTCGCCGTGTTCATATTGGAATCTCTCGCTGATGTGTCTTTACATAGTTCACATAAAATGCGAGCCAGGGTATTATATTTGTCTTGCAACAGTAGCAGTAAAATATTTTTAATTTATTCATCCAACTTGGCCTGGCTTTTCTCGAACAGCTAGCTCGTAGTTGTCGGTCGTACTCTAGAAGCCTAGAAAAACCAAAAAAAAAAAAAAAGAAGAAAAAAAGCTTATTTTTAACGCGAAAGGCCAAGGTATAGGCCAAACTGAAAAAAACCGAAGCCAACTTACTAACCAACTCGTGTCGGTCGGTTGTTGGGTCGACACGGTATGAACATGAATATTCCCCGGCTCACACCGCTGTACATAATTATAACATAGAGTCGAGTCAAAGTCGGAGTTGGAGTAGGTGATTGGGGTAGGAGAAGTAGATATCATCATCATTATCATCATCAGTGGGGCCATGTTGTAGATTTTGCCTTCCTAGTTTGTTTGTCGATGTGAACAGAAAATAGTCACAGGGGCAGTGTTGCAATTTTTTTCGTTGTAATAAGTTTCGTTATTTTATGAATGTTCATCCTTATACGATTGCGTCAAAGTCTGCGTGTTACTGAATCACGACATCGCGCCACATTCGTTGAGTTTCTCTATCATCTGTGTCTTTGGTGTTTGGCTGGGAAACTTGTCGAGCTGAAGCATTCATCTGGTTTCTTAAACCTGCGCCTTATGGTATATAAGTCGCTGTAAAGCGCGTCAAGTCAAGAGTTTGGTTTAGGAGTTTAGTTCCTTCAGCCAGTTGCATTCCTCCAGGAATGCCCAACCCTTGAGCCCAACTACGGACGTACTGTCATTTACAGGGAATCGTTCATTAGCCGTACAACGCGAATGCAGAACTCGCTTCCACACTCTGTCATCCCCAGCCATTGCAATATTCAAGAATTCAAATCCAATGTTCACCGACATCTCCTTTTACATCCGCTATCCTTTCCCTAATACTCGTACTGTGCTCTTGGCATACCTATTAGGGTTCGACACCGTCTTAAAAGCATTAACATCGTGCTGCCCTCATCAATCATTGACTCCATCTCCTTGCAAGCTTTGTCAATATCGTCAGCTTGTTTGAATGGACTTCTGAAAGATTCTGTCTCTTATGTTGGCTCGTGAGTTTTATGCCTTTGCCAAAAAAAAAACCTTCTTGGACATCAAAAGGATCCATGTGGTTCGATCTTGTTAGAGTAGCGTTACCCCTACCATCAGACATCTGGATCGGAACTGGTATTTGAAGTTCTTGAGAGTGAACATCTCACCGGATGGAGACTGCTCTAGTCTGCAGGCACACTGTTCAGGAGCTATTGTGCTGTTGTAGACTGCTGTGAAGCCGAAACAGTTCCCAGCTGTACAGAAATTGCTGAAAAAAGTTCATGAATCTAGTATTCTAAAGGGTTTTTCAATAGGGACGCTACAAAATTTTTCTTAAATAAAACAAAAACGGTTTTGGATATCAATGAAATTCTTTATTCCTGTGGAAGTACATTTGATGCCATTATGTATGGAACTCGATTTCTCATGGCCACCACGGGCACGCTTGCAGAAGTCCAGACGCTGAACCCAATTTTCGACGGTTTTCAAGCATACATCGGCCGATACTGCTGCAATTTCACGTTCGATATTCGTACGAAGTTCATCAAACGTCGCTGGCTTGTTGGCATAAACCATAGATTTGACGTAGCCCCACAGGAAATAGTCTAACGGCGTTAAATCGCATGAACGAGGCGGTCAATTCACAGGTCCATTTCTGGAGATAATGCGCTCATCGAACTTCGTTCTCAATAATTCGATTGTTTGGCCCGCTGTGTGACATGTGGCACCGTCCTGTTGAAACCACATATCGTCCAAGTCCATATCATCCAATTCATTCCAAAAAATAATCGGTTAGCATTGAGCGGTAGCGATTCCCATTCACAGTAACGTGCCGGTCTTGATCATCACGAAAGAAGTACGGCCCAATGACACCACCAGCATGTAAACCGCACCAAACAGTGATTTTTTCGGGATGTAATGGTGCCTCGTGAAGCACATGTTGGTTGCTGCCTGATCAATAACGCATATTTTTCTTATTGACGAAGCCATCCAGCCAGAAATGAGCCTCATTGCTGAAGATGATTTTTCGATGAAAATCCGGATCATTTTCAAGTTGTGGCTCAGCCCAATTCACGGACATACGACGCTTCTGGTGATCAAGCGGCTTCAGTTCTTGCGTCAACTTGATCTTGTAAGGATGTAGGCCAAGATTTTTTCGCGAAATTCGCCACAACGACGCCACAGAGATGCCCAACGCTTGAGAACGACGTGTGAGAGACTGATTTGGGTGGTCTTCCGCAATTGATGCGCTAGCGGCAGCAATATTCTCGACGCTACGGGCACTTCTTTGTCTCACTGGCACGGGAACATTTTGTACTGAGCCTGTGGATTCAAATTTTTCTACTAGACGCTCAATTGTTGATCTGGCAGGACGATTATGACGACCATAAATTGTAAGTAGCGCTCTTAAAGTGTTGACCACTGACTCCGAATTTCGGTAGTAAATTTTAATAATTTCGACTCGTTGTTGGATCTTATACCTTTCCATGATGGAATGGCAAACCTTACTGAAGAGAAATGTCAGGAGAGCGGGAAAAAATATGGCGTCGTATGCTGTCCCTATCGGTCTACTTTTGTAGCTTCCCTATTGAAAAACCCTTTAGTAGACAGTACTCGTAATTTGGTTCATTGTACGAGGATTAAATACTAGCTTGAAGGAGACTTCCTTTGAACGTCTCTACAGGCTTCAAGGGGTCGGTGTATTACATCAAGGGTTCATTGTTTAACATTTTCGTAATCTCATTATCATTCATTTAATTTTGAAACATCATTGTTTGTCCCTTCACTACTGATTTTAAAGCTCGCGGTAAGCTTGTGTCTTACCTTGGAGCACAGCTTTGAAAGCCTCTTGCTAAGCTGCACTCATCAGTACTCCTTGTCGAAAATGAAGGTTCTTGGTGTAGGACGTTTGAACTTGAAACTCAGTTGATGCTGGCAGCAAATCCCTTCTTGAGACTTAGCTGATGGATTTTTCTCCAACAATTTAAGTCTGAACCAATTGTTGGACTACACAAGGTCTTTCAAGGGACCTTATACGTCTCTATTAAGATCTCAAATTCATTGTCCTTATTTCCTTCACGTAACACGACCATCAACTACAGTGTTTGTGCTATTCCCAACCTTGTCCCAATTAACGTCACGTCAACGCAAAGCTAATCTGCAACATTACCATCCCGATTATAGTCCTAGCCTAGTCGTCCTCCCTATCAGTGTGTCGATGGCGTCATCATGCTCGGGATGGTAATAATAACGACGATAATTATGCTGATACTGTTTGAACTCCACCAGAAAAAGAAGGGTCGTTACGTTACGTGTGCAATTTACATGAATTGTTATTGCTTGTGTTACATTCTGCCGCCGTACACTATTTACTTTTGTCAGTTTCGTCGTCGCATCGTTCGTTCGCTTTGTAATCGGTGGTTTGGAAAATAGACACAAGGACCGCCCGTGTAATAGCTGAATACAATAATGCCAGATAAAGCTAAAGCCCCATCGTATCGGAGCCCCTTGCGCCACTTTGGTCCTTGCCCGCATGGGTTTGTGTGTCTGTCTATACCTTAATGAATATAAAAAACCGCTTTTAAGTTTAAATTAAAACACTAAACTGCTCTTTATGCATGTTCATCGCATCGAGAGCAAGTGGGAAGGTTGCCATATAGGAAATAGTAATAATATTGGACTAGGTCAGGAATGTTGTTTTAACTTCGGGCACAGACGACGATTTTGTGGGAAGTTGCCATGAACGAGAATTAGCAAACAGGACGCAAAAAGAACTGCTAGTAATTATTATAACAGGTGCTTTTTGCTGTTGCTCTCTCTCTCTCTCGAACGCGAGTGTTTTCTTGCTCATGCACGAGTAAGCTAAAATTTCATGTGTGTTAAGTTTAGAGGGTCGGATCCTTTGTCCTTAAATACACAGAATGGGGCAACAATTTGCTTTTATTTCTAATTAATTGACAAGTTTCTTCCTTATGTTGCTATTGCTGGATCTGCGATATGATGGCGCTTTGTCTTTCAACAAGCTATGTGTGTGTGAGTGTGTGTTGGAAGGACTCTAACGAACTATGAATAATTTAAAGTGAAAGTTTTTCTTACGATGTTTGCATTCAGGTTGCTTTCTATAGAATTGAAATGAAGGTAAAGCTTCAGTTTCTATGTCTTCATTTCTAATGTCGCTATTCTCTTCTAATTTGATGTTTGACGTGATAGTTTGGAAATGGGGGTGTTCCCTTATGTTTTCGGTTCATGAATCATTAATTTCGTTTGTTCGTTTTGTAATATGATATTTTTATCAAATTGAAAATGTAAACGGAATTAGTTATTTGCTTGCTTTTTGGTTTGTCGTTAAAGTTGACAAACTCTTTGTTTTCAGTTTTTGAAGATGTGGATCAAGTTTTCTAGCTTTGAATTTAAATCAAAGGGAAATTGTAAACATGGTGTTCAATGTCAAGTTATTGTTTATTCCTCGGTTAACTTTAGAAAGGATTTAGAAGATTTTGACTCTACGGTGTCCCCATAAGCGTCAAAGTCAGTTTAAGTTGTTTTGTTCGACGTTAGTTGAACTACCAGCACTTTTCATGTAAAAACTCTTGGAGCGAGTAATATGAGTTGAAAAATAAGTGATGGATCTTGATTCTATAACTCCAGTTTACTACTTTTTTTTCAACTCTAGTTAGCTAACTCGGTTTGCCAATTTGAGTTGAACAAGTCAACTCAGTTTGCCAACTCGGCAATTTTTAAGTGTTTCTTATTTAACTCTTTGTAAAGGCAGTTATCTAATTTTTAAATTGCATAATTTGTTTTCAAGAACGGTTTGTGGGCCAATCCGGTAAGGCTTTGAGCAAAATATCCCTTTGTCGAAAGAACATTCGAACCTGTCATTCCATAAAAAAAACTAGATGCAAGCTGAGCAACATCTCCAATGAAGACATTAGAGTCACTTATGAATGTACACTTTCCAGGTTGTGTAGAAGAAGAAAATATAGTCTTGGTTATTAAAACTTCCTTGCCATACAAATCTCCAGGCCCTGATGGAATACTGCCTATAATGCTGCAAAATCAGCTTGAATTAGTAGTACTACGGCTTGAGAGTATCTTTAAACGTTGCCCCTTACTAAACCATGTCACTTTGGCTTGGAGACAGGTAAAAGTGGTTTTCTAACCTAAAATTGGTAAAAGAAGGCATGAATTTGCTAAAGATTACAGTACCTGTAAGCCTTTCATCCTTTCTACTCAAAACCCTGGAGAGAATCGTAGAATCTCACATAAGGAGCTGTCTAAGTAGTTGTCTCCTATCTATCTCCTATCTGCCTAGATGAGGGGTATATATACAGAGACTGCCCTTCATGAGGTAGTGAGAACGATAGAAAACACGGTCATGAAGGGCAGTCTCTGAAGATCTACCCCTCATGTACGCATGCTGTGACTTAGATAGGAATATACCTTAGCTACCTTCTAAGACGTGGAAGGAGCTTTCAATAACGTCCTAACTGAATCCATCGCAAAATCACTTGCAGACTTTGGTGTTGAGAACTACATCAGAAGATGGAGAACATCCATGTTAAGTAATAGGAGGATTGAATCAAAGTAAGGATATTAAACGTGTACCAAATGTGCCAGCAGCGGAACACCCCAAGGAGGTGTACTGTCTCCTCTGTTTTTAATGGCTTCTGGCCATGAACAACATTCTTGTGAACCTCGAGAGTAGTTGAGTACGCCGATAATTTGGTAATTCTAGTTTCAGGAAAATTTCCAAGTGTGATTAGCGAAATCACTAATCTGGCTTTGAAGAAAGTAAGCACGCGAGCTGTGGACTAGGTGTTAACAACAACAAAACTTTTCACCACCAAAATCAAAGTACCACCTTTCACTCTACCTCGGTTAAATGGACGAACACTATCATTGTCTTCCGGTGCCAAATATCTGGGCGTAATACTAGACACCAAATAAACCTGGAAGTTCAACATCGAAGAACGGGTGAGAAAGGCGTGCGTGGCCTTCTATGCCTGCAACAAAACCTTTGATAAAAAGTGGGGCCTCCAGTCAAAAATGATCAAGTGGACGTACACAGCGGTTGTTAGACCGATACTTGTTTACGGATCCATTGTGAGGCGGCCCGCTCAAAGCAAAGCTTACATAGTAAACAAGCTTATAAAAGTGCAGAGAAATGCTTGCGTAGGGATATCAGGGGCAATCAGGTCCTGCCCAACAGATGCACTTAATGTCATCCTGAACCTTCTGCCGATTGACCTCTTTATTAAATATCAGGTATCCTGCAGTATCTCGAGACTCAAAGAAATAGGCTGCTGGAAAACCAGATCCTACGGGCACTGCCACCAAACCAGCCTGGTACCATCAGACATCCTATCTACAATCACCGATTACTGCATCCTTACCCTAAACACCTCAAAGAAGTTTAGAGTCTTGCTCCCGTCAAGAATCGACTGGGAGGAAGGTGATGTGACGAAAGACTTCGACACAACTATCTTCACGGATGGTTCAAAGATGGAATGCGGTGTTGGTGCAGGTGTCTTCTGTGAATCTCTTGAGATTATTCCAGGCAGAATTTTTAGCGATAGAGGAAGCTTGTATAGCCCTTAAAACTATCCTACAGAACCAAAATGTTGCTATGCGAGTAGACAGTCAGGCAGCTATTAAAGCCAATGATTCAGCTTTATCATCCTCTAAACTGGTCCAGCAATGCAAAGAGGTCCTCAAGGAACTCGATGTGAGCGTCACTCTATTTTGGATACTGGATAGGGGCTATGAGGGAAATGAGAAGGCAGATGAGCTAGCTAGGCATGGATCAGCCCCTCACAACTCATTGGCAGTGGGAGTATATGCTCCTCTTGGAATTTTGAAGGGCTATATCCTGACCAAATAGGCAAATCATAGGTGGAATAGTGTAACGAGTTGCGTTCTATCTAAGAAAATCTGTCCCGCCTATAACAAACCAAAATCAATCAATTTAATTTTCAAACCAAGGCATGACATAGTCAGGATTATTGCAACGTGCACAGGGCATTGGCCTATAGTGGAGCATGCAACAAAATTGGGTAAACGGTAGACCACATAACTCCTTCTGCCGTAGCTGTGAGGACCAGGGTGAAAAGGAAACGGTCCCACACTTTCTCTGCCATTGCCCGGCCTTGGCTAGGAAAAAAGCACACAACTTAGGTAAAGAATTCTTCAACGGTTTTAAGGAACTCTCAGAATTCAAGATCAAAGACATGGTCTCATACCTCAATAACACAAATTGGCTTAAGCGCCCCGCCTTATCTCTCCTAAATTAGATGGCACTATGACACCGTAGTGTAGGGAGATTAATAAAGGGTTTTTTCAATAGGGACGCTACAAAAGTAGACCGATAGGGACAGCAAACGACGCCATGTTTTTTCCCGCTCTCTTGACCTTTCTCTTCAGTAAGGTTTCATCATGGAAAGGTATACGATCCAACAACGAGTCGAAACTATTAAAATTTACTACCGAAATTCGGAGTCAGTGGTCAACACCTTAAGAGCGCTACGTACAATTTATGGTCGTCATAATCGTCCTGCCAGATCAACAACTGAGCGTCTAGTGGAAAAATTTGAATCCACAGGCTCAGTACAAAATATTCCCATGCCAGTGAGACAAAGAAGTGCGCGTAGTATCGAGAATATTGCTACCGCTAGCGCATAAATTGCGGAAGACCCAAATCAGTCTCTCACACGTCGTTCTCAAGCGTTAGGCATCTCTGAGACGTCGTTGTGGCGAATTTCGCGAAAAGATCTTGGCCTTCAAACTTACAAGATCAAATTGACGCAAGAACTGAAGCCGCTTGATCACCAGAAGCGTCGTATGTTCGTGAATTGGGCTGAGCAACAACTTGAAAATGATCCGGACTTTCATCGAAAAATCATCTTCAGCGATAAGGCTCATTTCTGGCTAGATGGCTTCGTTAATAAGCAAAATATGCGTTATTGGTCTGGCAGCAATCCACATGTGCTTCACGTGGCACCATTACATCCCGAAAAAATCACTGTTTGGTTCGGTTTACATGCTGGTGGTGTCATTGGGTCGTACTTCTTCCGTGATGATCAAGATCGGCACGTTACTGTGAATGGGAATCGCTACCGCTCAATGGTAACCGATTATTTTTGGAATGAATTCGATGATATGGACTTGGACGATATGTGGTTTCAACAGGACGGTGCCGCATGTCACACAGCGGGCCAAACAATCGAATTATTGAGAACAAAGTTCGATGAGCGCATTATCTCCAGAAATAGACCTGTGAATTGGCCGCCTCGTTCATGCGATTTAACGCCGTTAGACTATTTCCTGTGGGGCTACGTCAAATCTATGGTTTATGCCAACAAGCCAGCAACGATTGATGAACTTCGTACGAATATCTCATGAGGTATGGGATCAAAACGGCGCACTCAACGCTAATTGTGTCCTACACGGAAGTGGGACAGCCATTTCTACCTACCTACCATCTCTCTGTCGACCTAGATTTGTATCTTGTCTTTCCATTGAGTTATTAACTGTTTGACAGATCAAAAACTTAATTTTTTCGTTTTAAAAATTTTTCTAGATCAATTTTCGGGGCAGACCGATTTGGTATCATAGAATTCTTATGTGAATGACAAAGCAATGTTTTACCAAGAAATTTCAGAAGTATTGTAATGGAGTCTTATGTGCTTCCAGAAAACCTTGATCGAAGAACGAAGACTGTAAAACAAGAATCAAAACATACGTAGTGCAATTAAGCTATTTACCAGATTGAAGGATATTGTGTAATTCCATTGAGAGACGTCCTTCCATATTATTTTTCTGAATTTCATCGATTTGAAACACCAAAGGTTCTGAGAATGTACCTACTCGCATTAAAAATTATTCCATGTGAACGCAAATAAATTTGAATTAAATTTTGTCTTATATAAAAATTATGTAAATTTTGTTTTTGGCAAAAATCGAAAAACAAATTATCAGAAATTACACAATCAATTATGCTGGTACCAGAGGCTATTCAATACTCACATCGAATTATTTAACGTTGGGCGTCATTTTAGCATATTAATTTTATATGCTAAAAATATCGCTTACATGTTCTAATTATTTTATTAAAATAAAAATAAATTTGTTCGAAGAAAAAAAAGTTAATTTAGAATAACACAATTTCTTCAATCAAAATTTGGAACGTTCGCAAATGTCTTTGGATCGATTGACAACTAATTATAAATGCTTTCTAATAATATCGTTTTTTTTTTTTTTCTTTTTGACGTGGGAGGTTATAAAAAAAGAAATCAATTTTCATGTGGGCAGAAGTGTATACTCTCATTTCAGAATAAAACGACACATTAAAAGTGTCTGCGCTGCAGTGAAACAGGTGTGTGCTCGAAAACGATACGATGATGCTTGTCGAAGCGATGATGATGTCGGTAATTAAAATCAAGTTAATTGGAAAATAGTATTACGAAAGTCAATGGAGATTTTTTCTTAATAAGGATATCGCGTAATGTGTTGGTTTTATGAGCCATCTTGGGTTTCTTTTGTGATTAAAAATAAAATGTAGAAATTAAATGTCGCAATAGATTTTTGAAAACGAGCTTTCTGCAGTTAAAAATGTCTTGTTCCAAATCAGAAACTATGTTGGACGCGGCATTAATGTTGTCATGTCCCATCTTGCACTTGAGATTTACTTTGAACTTGGTATGGTGCTGTAATCAGGGGCGATATTCTTAGCTGCGGCAGATAAGCGGGACCCTGGTGGCGGCAAACGTTCGGCCGAAGTGTTTCCGTGGTGTTGTGGTTGTATACTTTGAATTAAGATACTTTATATTACTTATATCATGATCAGATTACTTTGTAAAAATACTCTTATGTTATCTCATTTTTAAAATAAAATATAATTCAGTTTCATACTGAATCTTGAATACTCAACATGGCGCAGCTGAAAAATTAAAACCATAATTATTACATAAATAAATATTACGTAAAATATAAGTTCATAAAAATAGAACTGCAAACATTGAAAAAAAAAAAAATAGAAAGGCTTCAAGAAAATTATTCATAATGGACTACAGCAAACCCAACTCACTTTCCCTGGAGGGAAATCTTGCGTTTAATTTTAATCTTTTTCTTAAAGATTTCAATATTTATATGGAGGCAACAGAGAAGAATACAAAATCTCCAAAGTGCAAAAAAGCCAACTTCTTGAATTTCATTGGGAGTGAAGCAAGAGAAAAATATTATTCATGGAACATTTCTAATGATGAAGACGCTACTTTAGAAACTGTTATTGAGGAATTTAAAAGCTATTGCAACCCTAAGAAGAACATGA